>LR812521.1:38162826-38300326 GCA_903798195.1 Danio kyathit | reverse complement strand
TTCCTGCGATCCTGTGATTTGTGAGAGAGCCAGTTGTGGCAGTAATAGGGCTGGATGATTAATCAAAGTGAAATCAAGATCAAGATTAGCAAAAGCTGCAATTGCTATGCACATCTTATCAGGGGAGCACGGATCTCTAATCAGTAGTCTCTTCTGAAAGCCAGAGGGCGCTCTTGCACTAAAGCTGCAAATATGTCGCAAAGAAGACACTCTGTAATTCAAACAGCCTATTTAGCTGCTTTTGTTTATTTAACGTGATTAATAAATCACATGACTACAGAATCTTCTCACAGAAGGATTTATTTCAAACACTCAACTGATGTTTGTAAGTGGAGTAAACCCATGTTATCAAATTCCACATACTTTCAGATGTAGCGGCAACACAGAGCCATAGATCAAGAACCAGCTGTCAAATTCCAGAATTATAATCTTCGATTTTAGAATCGCATGCAATATTTGCATAAATTGTCAGTAAATGACTCTGTGTAGTAAACGATGTGCCATCTAAAAGCATGTGCTGGAGATTACACAGGGTTGCCAACTCTCACACATTCGGCGTGTATAGCAGAACCCCCCCCCCCCCCCCCCCCCCCCATTTACTCACCCCAATCACCCCCCATAACACCACCCACCCGCTCTTCACTTTTTAGGTCGAAAATAACAGGATAATAACCTGGATTTACAGCTGATTGTGGTCCCTCTTGATTTCTATCGTTTGCTTGGTTTCATTATGGATGGATTTTGATAGTTGTTCAAACTTTGATCTCTCATTGGCTAAAAACAATCCCTGTAAAAGTCATTCCAACAATATTGTTGTTAGAGTCTCTTCACCGATACTTAGAAGGACTTTTAAAAACTAGATAGTTAAAGTCCTTGATGTGAATGAGCCTTTAATCTGATTCCAATCCCTACTAGTGTGATTTTGCAGACACGAATTTGCTGGAAGTGATCAAAACACTTATTGAAGTGCAAAAACAGACAGCCAAATCAGGACAAGCCGACTGTTCTAAATCTAGCCCCAAAATAGTGCTTCCTGTAGAGCTCTGCACAATTTACAGTACATCTAAAAATCCACCATTATGTCAGTGGCGAGATGCAGATGTGCTTAAGGAAATGCTGATGGCGGAAGTAAGACTGGGAGGTTTAAAAACACAGAAAAAAATGTGAACTAAAATGGCAGAAAATGTGAAGAAAATACAAAACCCATTGAAGCTCCAAGGTGACCTGAGCCTTAGGCCTCTCAGGCAGATTCTTGTGACACTAACAAGACGAGTGACAGGAAAGAAATACACACACACATACTGACGTCAGCATTGGCTGAGGACTAAAAGTGAGAAGAGCAAAGAGAGCAAGAAAACAGAGCTACATAGAGAGAATTATGTACTTTTAAGAAATGAGTTGCTCTACAGAGCCGCACATCTGCTCTTTCTTGAGATCAATTTAGGCTGTATTAGTCTGACAGTTTCTTTACAATACTGCCAAAAAAAGCCAATAATAAATCAGTGATGTATAGCAGACTGGTACTGTAATGTGACACTTGCGCTAGCAATTTAGGAGGTGCTTTTTGACTGAGAGCAGATCTGCTTGCAGAACACCTATTAGTTGAGTGTAGGTGGGTTGGGGACAGTAAAATCAGCCGTTGCCCCTCAGGCTATGCTATACCGGTAGGTGTATTTTTGCAGGAGCTAGCAGAATCTGCTTCCCCAAGGATGAACTGTAATTGTTGACTCTCTGGTCCCCGAGAGAAAGGTGGAATTATTGTTTGACTTGTGTCTTCCATTGCAGCGGTGCTTTTAAATAAGACACAGTAAAAAATATGCAACATCTTACATGTTGACTGCTTATGGATAGTTGACATTTCAGATTGTGACAATAATATATAGTATCTAAAGAAATGGGATTTTTATATACTTGATGTGCATGAAAGAAAATATATAAGGGATTCTAGATAGGACAAGTAGCCTGGAAATTAAGGATTAGCGATAAAATAAAATAAAATAAAATAAAATAAAATAAAATAAAATAAAATAAAATAAAATAAAATAAAATAAAATAAAAAAATAAAAATAAAATAAAATAAAATAAAATAAAATAAAATAAAATATCCATGGATCTATGGATAAAAAAATAATATCCATGGATCTATAGATAAAATAAAATAAAACAAAATAAAATAAAATAATTATCCATAGATCTATGGATAAAATAAAATAAAATAATTATCCATGGATCTAAGGACAAATTAAAATAAAATAAAATAAAATAAAATAAAATAAAATAAAATAAAATAAAATTAAATTAAATTAAATAAAGTAAAATAAAATAAAATAAAATATTTATCCATGGATCTATGGATAAAATAAAATAATCATTCAGGGATCTACGGATAAAATAAAATAAATAAATGAATAGATAAATAAATAAATAGATAAATAAATAAATAAATAAATATCTATGGATAAAATAAAATAATTATTCATGGATCTATAGATAAAAAAATTATAAAATAAAATAATTATTCATGGATCTATGGATAAAGTAAAATAAAATAATTATCCATGAATCTATGGATAAAATAAAAATAAATAAATAAAAATGAAATAATTATCCATGGATCTATGGATAAAATAAAATAAAATAAATAAATAAAATATCCATGGATCTATGGATAGAATAAAATAAAATAAAATAGATTATGCATGAACCTATGGATAAATTAAACACAATAAAATAAATAAAAATAAAATCAAATTTAATTAAATTTAATGTAAAAAAATATATACCCATGAATCTATGTATAAAATAAAATAGAATAAAATAAAATAGATGGATGGAATAAAATATAAAGACATAAGACAATTATCCATGGATCTATGGATAAAATAAAATAACTCCACAACCTACAAAGGACAATTAGTTCAGTAAAAAAATATATACAAATGGAATAATTAATAAAGATATAGCACAATTACTTTAAATAAATTAGAAAAAGTCAAATAAATACATCATTCAGATCCACTTGCGGACATCTTCCGAGACTACAAGGATGTAGTGCTGCTCTTGACAGCTCTATCTCTTGTTTGTTCCATTTCTTAATAATTGATTAAGTTACATAATTGATAACCTACAAGTGTCAACGGCTTGCGGCTGAATAGATGGGCTAGCCTTTGAGATTGACTGCATCTGAAAGAGGAAACTGCCTCTAATTAATATCACTGCTTAATTGCTTGTCATGAGAGACCCAGCAAGCGCAATACACTATTCTCAAAGGGTCCAGAAGAGAAAGTGAGACCGAGAGAGAGAGAGTGAAAGGAAGATGATGAAATGTGAGAAGGATTAGAGATACACACACTCGGTTTCATCTTCTAGGAGATATTTAGCATTTAACTAATTACATATCCAACGAACATAGCCTTAAGCCGTGGTCACACTGCACTTTTTGCCCCATAGACTTCCATTCATACGCATGCAAATGTGACAGACTGGAAACAAGCTTGTGTGACAAGTTTCGCAGTTTGGTGCATTGCAAAGTTCAAGCTTGGTAAACTCTGACCTGCTAAATCGTATTATGTGATTGCGTGAGACCAAAAGATCCAAACATGACCTCTCAGTACAGAAATTTTAAATATGGAGCACTCGCTTGCTTTTTTTATTGTCTAATCATCTTGTTTGATCGTTTTGTAGTGCCGTACGACAGAATTTTGTGTGCTCAAACCCTAGTTTGACCGCCGGCGTAAGCAGCATCTTCCAAGTCTAAAATAACATTGCATTATGTTTGTTGTATATACAGTTGAAGTCATAATTATTAGCCCCGTTTATTTTTTTTCTCCCAATTTCTGTTTAACGGAGAGATTTCTTTCAGCACATTTCTAAACATAATAGTTTTAATAACTCATTTCTAATAACTGATTTATTTTATCTTTGCCATGATGACAGTAAATAATATTTTACTAGATATTTTTCAAGACACTTCTATACAGCTTAAAGTGACATTTAAAGGCTTAACTAGGTTAATTAGGTTAACTAGACAGGTTAGGGTAATTAGGCAAGTTATTGTATAACGATGGTTTGTTCTGTAGACTATAGAAAATATATATAGGTTAAAGGGGCTAATAATAATTTTTAAAAAATTAAAAACTGCTTTTATTCTAGCCGAAATAAATAAAAAAACTTTCTCCAGAAGAAAACATATTATCAGACATGCTGTGAAAATTTCCTTGCTCTGTTAAACATCATTTGGGAAACATTTAAAAAAGAAAAAAAATTCAAAGGGGGGCATATATGTATAAAGAGTTCTGATGCAAAACCCTCTAAATCCATCAGACCTCTTTTCTTGTAAATGAGCATTTTCTATCAGGCTCCTCTGATAAGGTTCAGAAGTTTCATTTTATATGTAATGAAAAGGAAAGGTTATGAGCTAGTAAATAAACTACCTATTTTCAAAAATGTCACTTTAGACATTTCTTTGTTTTTTAACAAGGTAAATTTCTTTTGCGTCAAAACCAGCTAAATCCACTTCTGCTTTTTATGCAAAAACCTCTAAATCCACCTATTGGAACAAGACAGTGTAATTAGTTGAAATTCACTAAAGATGCAATTAAAAATTATTTTACCAAACAAAAAACACATTAAATAAACCACCTAAAATTAAAATATATAAATATGTCAAGTAAGTGGCGGTTCATTACACTGTGATAAACCAGCGAAAAAGCAAGGAAAATGAATGAATGAAATCTGTCAAGTAAGTGAATTAATCAATAACATTAAAACTGACATTAATTAAATCTTAACTCTCTGTTTTCATTTCTGATATTCGGGATTTAGATTCAATGTAAGTAGAACAATGTAAACATTGCAAACATTGTAAACTAAGCTTGGTAGATTCAAATAATGTAGTGTAAAAGATTATGAAAGATTAATATCTGTGCATAGTCCGTTAATATAAAAAGCTTATCAGACGTATAGGTATTATAAAGTAATACAAATAATGTATAGTTTCATACATTATATTTATCTTTAAAAAAAATAGCTTATATTAGCAAATAAAACACAAGGTCTACTGGGCAAAAAGGGGAGGTCTCTCAGACAATTTTAGAAGCTGTCATTCATTTATTCTCACCATACTTAAGGTCTTGGTCTCTTGTTTATCCTCATAGCATCCACGTGGAATAAAAGAACAGCATCTTAACTCTGTCTTTCGTGAAACGCAGTTGCCGTTTAATGTATAGTAAATCAGACACATTCAAAGTAGCATCGCTGCGCAAAAAATCTTAAAATAAAAAATAATTTTTCTTACAATGAGTTTTGAGGTAAGGAACGTTTCCATTTGCCAATCACTGACAGTCGGAGAGGCTCATCCAGTTCATCAAACTCCATCTTTTAAAATCAAAATCGAAAGTGGAATATGTCTCCTCATAAAAGCCGGCGTATCAGTGCGCTGCTACATTGAGAACATATGATTCGATTTGTGCCTTCTGATTTGTTCTCGGGATATAGCGGCTTTTGCTGTCAAAGGCAATTTTCGTGAGCCTGTGTGAACTGTAGCCTCAGTTTCCTGTACAGTACAGTACAGTAGCTGACAGCAGTGGCACCCGGTGTGGTCTTCCGCTGCTGGAGCCCATCCGCCTCAAGGTTGGACGTGTTGTGCATCCAGAGATGCTCTTCTGCATACCTCGGTTGTAATGAGTGGTTATTTGAGTTACTGTTGCCTTTCTATCAGCTCGAACCAGTCTGGCCATTCTCCTCTGACCTCTGGTATGAACAAGGCATTTGCATCCACAGAACTGCCGCTCACTGGATCTTTGTAAACCCTAGAGATTGTTGTGCATGAAAATCCCAGTAGATCAGCAGTTTCTGAAATACTCAGACCAGCCCGTCTGGCACCAACAACCATGCCACAATCAAAGTCACTTAAATCACCTTTCTTCCCCATTCTGATGCTTGATTTGAACTGCAGCAGATCGTCTTGATCCTGTCTACATGCCTAAATGCATTGAGTTGCTGCCATGTGAATGGCTGATAAGAAATTTGCATTAACGAGCAGTTTGACCGGTGTACCTAATAAAGTGGCCGGTGTGTGTAAGTTGAGATTACTAGAAAAGTTAATTTGATTCAACAAAAAAAAAAATGAAGGCAACAATTTTTTTTTTACAGTGTGAAGTATCAGTATAGTGGCGATATAGACTACATTCTCTTTTTGATCAAATGACTTGTAATTGTGAAATTGTTTAAATTACAAAGATGCAAAATAAAACCATTTTCAGTGGTGTTTTTTCAGATCCCACTGTATGTCATATGCATAACTAAATGGATTATATTCCTGCAGAAGTGCTAAAACATGCATGGGGAAAAAATCTCTAAATACAGAAATAGTAGTGGAAATAATATGTTAATTTCCTTCTGTTTTTCACCACATATTAGAAGTACGACAGCAATTAAAGAGTGAAGAAAAAACATTCAAAGCAGTCCTGAAAACAACACAATACAGTATACCATGTAGTGAATGTAAATATTTACCTTGAGCGTCATCTCCCCCACAAATATGGCTGTGAAAATGTAATTGGACACGGTAAGGAAAAGCCTCTCCTGCAGAGGGAGGGAAAGGAGAGAAATAGGAAAAACAGAACAATTAGGAAAAGAGAAAACACCATAGAATGAAATAGCTAGAATTTTGTCAATGCTGTGAGGATATCTGCTCGAGGACAACTGGAAATAATCAATGAGTAAATCAACAGGTTAAACCACTAACTCAAAGATCATTCGGCCTCAATCTTACCAGGCTACCCTGAAGGATCTTGGGTCTCTCCAGAGCCACAGTGATGCAATTTGAGAAGATGAAGGCCAGCACCACATAGTCAAAGAGCTTGTGGGCTATGATGGACTGACACAACAACCTGAACCTGGAGAGAAAGGTGGAGGTCAAGAAGGGAGACAAATACAGACATGAACTAGATGAAAAAGTCTAAAAGAGTAGGAGTAAATCATGGCTTAGTTCCAAAACCTAGTGAGCTGCCTTGATGTCTACATAGAGAGCATACAAACTACCGTGGAACTATTCTGAATAATTGACATACAGTAGGCTATACAATGTACTGAACATGAGAGCAGAATTTCAGAGGATTTTTGATATATATTGCAGGGCAGTATACCAAGAAAGAATGACAACAAACCAAAATAACAAATGTCCTACTCATAAATGTTTGTATGAAGGGATTATTAAATATCAGTAACTCTATTTTAATTAAGTACAAAGACATTATCATGAGTTTTGGAGAGGATTTTGGAGATAATTATCAATTATGAATATTATAATTAGTGATGGGCAAAAATGAATGACGATGAATTGCATCCAAAATAAAGTTTGGTTCGACATAATTTAAATGTTTGTACTGTGTATATTTATTATGTATACATTAATATACACATGCATTGAGAAAATGTTTATTTATATTTACATATAAAATATATGTGTATATGATACAAATTATACATACATTTAAATAAATCTAAATACAAATAATATCTATGTAGCAAATTAGTTTTGTAATTGTTTTGTTTCTATGTATGTGTGTGTTCGACACATACATAACAAATATATACAGTTAAGTCCATAAATATTTGGACATCGACACAATGATAACATATTATGACTCTATACACCAACACAATGGATTTTAAATTAACAGAACACCTACAGAGTGTCAGCTTTAATGTTACGGTATTTACATCCAAATCAGTTGAACGGTGTAAGAATTACAACAGTTTTCATATGTGCCTCCCACTTGTAAAGGGACCAAAAGTAATTTGACAGAATAATAATCATAAATCAAACTTTCACTTTTTAATACTTGGTTGCAAATCCTGTGCAGTCAATTACAGCCTGAAGTCTGTAACGAATAGACACCAGCAGACGCTGGGTTTCATTCCTGGTGATGCTCTGCCAGTCCTCTACAGCAACTGTCTTCAGTTCCAGCTTGTTCTTGGGGCATTTTCCTTTCAATTTTGTCATCAGCAAGTAAAATGCAAGCTCAATCAGATTCAGTTCAGGTGATTGACTTGGTCATTGCATAACATTCCACTTCTTCCTCTTCAAAACCTCTTTGTTTGCTTTTGCAGTATGCTTTGGCTCATTGTCCATCTGCTCTGTGAAACGCTGTCCAATGAGTTCAGAAGCATTTGGCTTACTATGAGCGGAAAATATTGCCTGAAACACAGAATTCATCCAGCTGCTTTTGTCAGCAGTCACATCATCAATAAATACAAGAGAACCAGCTCCATTGACAGCCATACATGCCCACGCCATGTCACTACCACCATGCTTCACTGCTTAGGATCATGAGCAGTTCCTTTCCTTCTCCATACTCTTCTCTTCCCATCACTCTGGCACAAGCTGATTTGGGTCTCATCTGTCCATAAGATGTTGTTCCAGCACTGTGAAGGCTTTTTTAGAACTCTAATCTAGCCTGTCTGTTTTTGAGGCTCACCAATGGTTTACATCTTGTGGTGAACCCTCGCCAGTTTTTACTCTGGTGTAGTCTTCTCTTGATTGCTGACTTTGACAGACATACACCTACTTCCTGAAAAGTGTTCTTGATCTGGCCAACTGTTGTGAAGAGTGTTTTCTTTATTAGGGAAAAAATTCTTTGGTCATCCACCACAGTTGTCTTCCGAGTGTTTTGGTGTTATTGAGCTCAGTGGTGCGTTCTTTCTTTTCAAGAATGTTCCAAACTGTTGTTTTAGCCACGCATAATGTTTTTTCAGCATAATGATGGCTTGCTTGACTGATAGTGACAGCTCTTTGGATCTCATCTTGAGAGCTGACAGTAACAGATTCCAAATGCATTTAGCACACTTGAAATGAACTCTGGACCTTTTATCTGCTCCTTGTAATTGGGATAATGAGGAAATAACACACACCTGGTCATGGAACAGCTGAGAAGCCATTTGTCCAATTACTTTTGGACCATTAACAAGTGGGAGGCACATATGAAAACTGTTGTAATTCCTTCACCGTTCACCTGATATGGATGTAAATACCCTCAAATTAAAGCTGACAGTCTGCTTTCATTTTTCATTCTCGGTTTCATTTTAAATCCATTGTATTGGTGTATAGAGCCAAAAACGTTAGAATTGTGTTGATGTGCCAATATATATGGACCTAACTTCATATAACACACATATGTCAATACAAATTGTTATTTTGGATTAATCATGATTAATCTTTGCCTAGCATGAATTATAAGTTTAGGTAAATAATATAATATAATATAATATAATATAATATAATATAATATAATATAATATAATATAATATAATATAATATAATATAATATAATATAATATAATATAATTATAAATTTAAGTAATTATTTCTAATATTTCAGTCTTCAGTTTCAAATGATTGTTTAACTTCCTCTCATATTCAATATATTTAATATAATAAATAGTCGACTCTGCAATAGTGTTTATTTTGCTTTCAGCAGAAGCTTATTTGAATCTTTTTTAATTTTTTTAAAATTACATGTTTTATTAATCAAACACACCTTTTCTAAATTAAAGTATAAATTCAGAGTAAAAAAAATCTTATAGCCACTAAACTTTTGAAAGAAACTTTAAACTAACTCAGAACATCACCATCACATTTTTTCTCTCATCCCACAGAACTTGTCACAATGCATTCTGGCAGCTCACTAGATTCAGAAACAGCCAAACATCTCAATTTCCCCTTAGCAACACAAACTTTCACTGGACATCTACAGACCAGACAGTTTGTAAAAAAGCAGACTGACAGGCAGAGGGTGGGAATAATCGGCTCCTATCTCACTGACAGCGATCAATATCCTAATCAAGCCACCCTCTAAAGAGCTGGCAGCCCATCAGTGCTATTGATCAGACAGGCAGAGCAGAAGAACCGCAGGAGAGAAGCCGAGCTGTGCGGGCATCTTCCCCTCTGTGTTATTCAGAGATCAAATCAGCCGCACTATAGGAAACTGCCTGTGACACAAGCTTGCCTTTATCTGCTTAATTCCAACCTGTTCTAGGGCACGGAGCAATTGCTAATCTGTTTAGAGTTATAATGAGGTGAGGCTCAACAAAAAACGACTTCCAGCTACACTCTCAAATTTTGCTTATACTGACAACATTTGACTCTTCTCTGACTGGGATTTTTTAAAGTGCAAAGGGACGGGAAAGCATGTGGTCTGTGAGGCTGTCTGTGACAAAATTAAGATTGACGTACTATTTTGCAAAATGTTGGCACACAAAGATTTTAAATTATTTTAAAAAGTATGTGGTTTGTGAGGCTGTCTGCAACAACATTAAGATTATCATAATATTACACTAAATTTTGCAACACAAAAATTAAGCTATTAATTCACATGTTCGTTCTCATGCTGTCAAAACAAACCAAACCAAACCCAAACCAAAACAAAAAACAAAACAAAAAAAAAAACCAAAACAAAACAAAACAAAACAAAACAAAACAAAAAAACAAAACAAACCAAAACAAAAACAAAAAAAAAACAAAAAAAAAAACACGTTCATTCTCATGCTGTTGAAATGAAACAAAATGAAACAAAAAACACTATTCACATGTTCATTCTCGTGCTGTTAAAACAAACCAAAACAAACAAAACAAAACAAAAGAAAACAAAAAAAGGTTAAGCTGCTATTTCAGTAATTTAAAAACAACAAACAAAAAATATTCACGTTCATTCTAATGCTGTTGAAACAAAACAAAACAAAAGATTTTATGCTGTTATTTTAGTAATTGAAAAAACAAAACAAACAAAAAAATATTCACATGTTCGTTCTAATGCTGTTGAAACTAAACAAAACAAAAAACAAAACACCATTCACATGTTCATTCTCATGTCATTTAATATACTTATAAATATTTATATATGTATATAATATTAATTAATATTAAATATTATATAATATTATTTAATTCATACATTCATTTATTTTCTTTTTGGCTAAAGTCCCTTTATTAATCTGGGGTCGCCACAGTGGAATGAACCGCCAACTTATGCAGCATATGTTTTATGCAGCAGATGCCCTTCAAGCTGCAACCCATTACTGGGAAACACCCATACACTCTTATTCACACATATACACTATGGACAAATTTTAGCTTACCCAATTCATCTATACTGCATGTCTTTGGACTTGTGGGGGAAACCGCAGCACTCGGAGGAAACCCACGCAAACGCGAGGAGAACAATATTATTTAATATTATATACAGTTTAGAATATAATATTTATATATGCAATACATATTTTTATACAAATAATGATTTATTGAGAATGCATATTACTTTGGGTTGTCAAAAAATAAATGAATAAAAAAATAAAAAAAATAAAAAATTAAATAAAATAAAAACACACACAAACTTTAAAATGACGATTACGTTTATACTGTAAGTTCCCCCGATAAGTAAATCACTAAGAAACTGCTATGAAATGGTAAAATGGCATGCATTCATCTGCTTCTTTCTCAATAAAAAAAATGAGCAGAAAACAAATGTATAGTGCATAATATCTAAAACTACCTATATAAATTGTGTGCGAATACGACCTGTAGGTAAAACAGCTTCCCTCAGCTCTCATAAAGAGCTTTTTATGACTGTTATATATTCACAGAAAGCAGACAGTGAAAGTACTGACTTGTTTTGAGGAGAGAAGAGGAAGACAGACCAGTCTTCCCTGGTTTCACACCAGTCCGGTCTGTACACCTCCATCATCTTCTGGATCCGGAAACACAGACTCTGCCGACAGAAAAAGATGTATTTAGCTACAATCTTTTGCCAACAATGATGACTGAGATGAATTCTCCACAATCCAAGGTGGAAGAACATTCTTGGAAACACATTTGATACTGTAGTTGAAGCAGTTATGAAACGCAGCTATCCAATGTTTCAGGTCCCTTGGAGCCGGTGTTACTCTTAATTGCTTACAAAACAAGAGAATCTGGCTGTAAAAACAAGAGTCTGGCTTTAAATTAAAAACTGAAATCCTACTGCCATCTGTTAGCGTTCCTCCTCAACAGATAATAATTGGGTGATTTTAATTGTGTAGTTGATTGTGTGAACATTTGGCGGTGTGTCAGGATTATTTACATTGTGTGTGCACAAGCTTTTTTACAGGAGTAACGCCTTCCCAGAATCCTCAGATAACTCATTATTGAAAATATAATTTATTTAAAATGCAACTCTAATCTAGGGCAGCACGGTGGCGCAGTGGGTAGCACAATCGCCTCACAGCAAGAAGGTCGCTGGTTCAAGCCCCGACTGGGTCAGTTGGCATATATGTGTGGAGTTTGCATGTTCTCCCCATGTTTGCGTGGGTTTCCTTCGGGTGCTCTGGTTTCCCCCACAGTCCAAAAACATGCGGTATATTGGGTAAGCTAAAATTGTCCGTAGTGTATGTATGTGAATGAGTGTATGTGGGTGTTTCCAAGTGATGGGTTGCAGCTAGAAGGGCATCCGCTGCGTAAAACATATGCTGAATAAGTTGGCTGATTCATTCAACTGTGGTGACCCTAGATTAATAAAGTGACTAAGCCGAAAAGAAAATGAATGAAAACAACTCTAATCTTCATCAAAACCAAATTTGTTAACCCTTGAATAAAAAAATGATAATAATTAAATAAAATATTTTTTAAACTTAATCAAATATTACATATAAACACAAACAAGATTCCTAAAGTCATACTGTATGTTACCTTTTAAATGTCTGGGTTTGTAGAATTTTAAATGTTTAAGAAAGAAGTCTCTTATGATCGCCAAGGGTACATTTGTTGGTAAAAAATATTGTTAAAAACACAAAACAAAACAATAAAATTATGTATTTGTGAGTGTTGGCATAATATTTTTTATTAGAAATATTATTTGAAATAAAATTTCAATTTAAATAAATATATTTTTTAAAAATGTATTCACTTCTGCTATGGCAGTCATTGCTTCTTCACATTCACGTGATCCTTCAGAAATCATTTTAATATGCTTATTTGACGTTCAAGAAACATTTCTTGGTAACATCAACACTGAAAACAGCTGTACTTATTAATAATGTTACTATTGTAATAACTCCACATTTTTTGTAAGGAAACGTTAAGTAGAATGTTCAAAATAACAGTATTTATTTAAAATAGAAATTATTTGGAAAATTTAGTCATTTTTCAAAAATAATTTATTTTATTTTTAAATATATATGCAGAGTCAAAATGATTAGCCCTCATGTAAGTTTTTTTTTATATAAAAAAAAATAAATATTTCCTAAAGCTGCGTCTCCAATCGCATACTTCCATATTATATAGTACGCTAAAAACAGTATGTAAGCAGAGTAGTATGTACACTGTAAAAAAATCCGTTATTTTACGTTTTCTTTTCTGGCAGCTGGGGTGCCGGAAAAAAACATAAAATAACGGCTGTTAAATTACAGTAATTTACCGTAGAATAACAGACAGTAAATTACATAAATTTACCAGAAATGTAAATTTAGGCAAATTTCTGTAATTTACTGTCTGTTATTTTACAGTAAATATCTGTAATTTAACAGCCGTTATTTTATGTTTTTTTGCTGCCGAAAAAAAAAAAAAAACGTAAAATAATGGATTTTTTTTTACAGTTTACCTGGATGACCTACTACTTCTGGCTAGATTCTGAAGTGCGCATCGGTAAAGTCTAAATGGGATACGTGGCCATTTTTCATGACACTGTATAACAATAATGAATATTTTTACAGTACTGTGAGGATTGGGTTTAGGTTTGAGGAGGGGGTAGGTGTACAATTTATTGTATTATAATTTAATAGGCAGCATAAGTAATACTTAGTACAAGTAATGTTTTTACGTTACTGGGAAGGTTGGGTTTAAGGTTGGAGTAGGAATTAATAAAATACAATCAATGGGAAATTTTATTAATAATATAAATAATTCTCGTTAACGCGGGTAGGTCACGTGATGATGACAAAATGGCGGATGTAGTACGTTTGAGTTTAATTCATACTACTGACATTCATACTGTATAGTATACTGTACATAACATACTTTTTTAACGGTCGAGTAGTACATTTAAATTCAAATGCAGTACCTACTGGCGATTTCGGACGTAGCCTATAGTGGTCTTAAACAGAGAAATGATTTTTTTTTAACAAAGTTTTAAACATAATAGTTTTATTAACTCATAGATTTTGTCTTTGCCATAATGACAGTACAAAACATTTTACTAGTTATTTTTCAACATACTAGTATTAAGCTTTTTAAGTCTTAACTAAGTTATTAGGTTACCTGGAGGGTTGGGGTATTTAGGCAAGTTAATGGATAACAGTGGTTTGTTTTGTAGACAATGAAAAAATATATATGTATATATATCAAGGGAGCTAATAAAATTTATCTTATAATTGTCTTTAAAAATTTTAAAACTGCATTTCTTCCAGTCCAATAAAACTTTTTTCCAGAAGAAACTATATTATAGGAAATACTGTAAAAAATGTTTTTGGTCTGTTAAACATGACCTGGGAAATTTTTTGAAAAATAATTTAAAAAAAAAAATCACAGGAGAGCTTATCATTTTTGACTTCGACTGTATATAAAAAAGGTAATGCAAATGAACTTCATTTGAAAGGCAGATTAACATTTAATTTGGTATTAAAATGGAAATAATTTCCCCTTCACAGTACTAAGGTCCCATTTCAAATTTCCTTTGAATTATGGCTCAAACCTCATATTTACATAAAGTGTGAAGGGACATCATTCCAGGATTAATGCTGATGACCCCAAACATCACTGGCTGTCATAAGCAATTGCAACTCACAAGTTTAATTGTAAATGAGATTTGAGAGCTCCAGCAAAGTGACTATTAGTAAATAAGGAACATTTTATGTTCCTCTATTCTATTACTCTCCCAAAAGCTATCATATTGATCATATTTAAAGCTCATGCTACTTTTATGAGGCTTTTTTTGAAGCTTCACAACACGTTCACTATCACTTTCATAGGAATGATAAGACAAACAACAACAATCAACAACAATAAAAAAATCTCTCCTTGAATTCAAGGGAAGAAAGACAGTCTAATGTGTTTGAAACATAATAACGAGAAGTAAATAATGAAAGACAGTGTGAACTATTGTTACCCATCCACAATTTTACGAATATGCCTACTGTATTTTAAATTATGGGTTGCACTTCTAAATCGGACGAGCTTACATTCAAAATAACTGAACCAATTTATTTCAATTTATAAGGTTGCTCTTTAAACAATACATACACACAGTGAAAACTGAGTGAGAGGTACAGTACCATTCACTTTATGCTTTATATTTATTCACCATGAAACTAATGTAGTTTGGTAACACTTTACAATGAGATTGCATTAGTTCCTGTTGGTTACAAACATAAACAAACAATAGACAATACATTTATTACAGCACTTTATTACTACAGTATAGTTAAAGTCAATGTTGGGTAAGTTACTTTAAAAAAGTAACTGATTATAAATTACTGACTACTACTGGAAAATTGTAATCTGATTACATTCCTAATTACTTAATGTAAAAAGTAATCAGAATACTAATTACTTTACTTTGAAGTTAACTTGTAAAACATATAACATATACCTATAAAAAAAATAAACTGCAGCTCTTTCAGTAATTTAATATTCACTGAAAAACATTACAGCGGGTTGATCACAGCAGCTTGACATATTCTAAAGACTTAAAGCGTTCGCCCAAAACTTAAAATTCTCTCATTATTCACTTCTCCGGTTTGTCTTTTTTTTTTTTTGAACACAAAAGACATGAAGAACTGGATGCCTGTAACCAGTGACATCCATAAAAAAGGACTGCAGTGTTTAGGTGTTGTGTGTTTGTCTGAGGTAATTAGTCTACCGAAATGAGTTTATTCCATACAAAGCATGCTTCTTAACTGACGTTGCAGCGGAAAATGTGATTTAAAAGCATTTTTTTTTCTTCCAAAAACTGTATTTGTAATGCAAGTAACACAATTACACTGACTTTAGTAACTGTAATCAAAGTACACACATTTAAAATGTAATTCATTACATTACTGCGTTCCAAAAAAATGTAATTAGAATACAGTAATACATTACCGTGGAACGCATTATGCCCAACTCTGGTTAAAGTTAGTTAATGAATATTACTTTAGTTGTTCATTGTTAGTTCTTGTGGACAAGCACATTTTTGTATTTTAATAACGCATTAGTAAATGTTGATAACTAAGATTAATGTGTCTATAATTGATTATGGTGATCATATATATGTGCATGCAGCCATTACTCTACCTAGAAAACTAGATTCTGTTTATCATGCAGCAATACGTTTTGTCACAGGCGCAGAATGACGGACGCCTCACTGTATTTTGTACGATTCCTTAGATTGGTTATCTTTATATCAAAGGAGAAAATTACATTTGTACTTATTTACTTTAAAGGCTCTCTTAGGTAAACTACCATCCTATCTTTCTAATTTGCTAACATTTCACATAAATAACCAACACACTAGATCTGGTTCCTGTGTTCGTTTAACAGTCCCAAGGGTATTGTCAGAACTTGGCAAACGTGCTTTTTCCTTTTATGCTCCTAAGGCTTGGAATGACCTGCAAA
The DNA here is from genome assembly GCA_903798195.1 of Danio kyathit. Lineage (NCBI taxonomy): Eukaryota > Metazoa > Chordata > Actinopteri > Cypriniformes > Danionidae > Danio > Danio kyathit. The sequence goes on along the minus strand of LR812521.1, from coordinate 38,283,701 downwards.
ATCAGCTTAATCTTGACACACTTCCTACTCTGAGTACTTTTAAACATCTTCTGTACAACGTCTTAAAGGATACTTGTAATTGTTTTTTAAGATCTGACCTTTTTACGAATGGTGATTTTGTAATTTTGTGGTATTGTTTTCTGTGATTTTTGTGTGAAACTTGATGGGCTGCTTGCCGTCTTGACCAGGTCTCACTGGAAGATGAGACAGTACTGTCTCAATGTGATCTCCTGGCTAAGTAAAGGAAATAACAATAATAATAATAATAATAATAATAATAATAATAATAATAATAATAATAATAATAATAATAATAATAATAATAATAATAATAATAATAAATGCTGTACAGTATTGTTCATTCTTAGATCATGTTAGTGAATACATGTACTAATGAAACCTTACTGTATTTTTAAGTGTGACACATACTTTTAAATGAAAAAATTGCATGGTATTTTAACGTGAAAGCAATATTTAACATGTCTGTAAAATGAATGGGAAACTAGTCTGGAGTTTCTGGGGTTATTCATGGCCTGCTGAAAGTAATTTGTTAATTCTAATAGCTTTCATTTTAACATCAACTGATTAAACCCCCTCAGTTTTTATTTAAAACACTTCACCAAACATTTTTAACCAATTAACTAAAGTTACTTTCATAATTTACACAAAGGAACATGAGACAAAGGGTGGATATTAAGACAAATGTTCACAGAAAACTTACATAGTCCAGCTCATCCTCCAGATCCTCCCTGTCTTTGCGTGTGTTGACCTGAGGGTAGACTTCATTGATGATTTGTGGTTGGACTGATGGTGTTTTCCCATTACAGTCCTGGTGCTCTCCAACGCTTCCCAGACCCCCAGAGAAGCTCTTCTTGCGCTGGCGGGGGTGCAGAGGAAGCAGGGCTGGTCCTGGCACCTGTAGAAGCTCTGGGAGCTCCAGAGACAGAGCCCTGCGTTCCCTGCGTGGGGGAAAGTGTCTGGGGAGCAGAGGCGGATGGAGAGGCGGAGGTGGAGGAGACAGCAGGGATTCCTGCTCAGCGGGATGACAGTGAGGGCTACGGACTCGTAAACTGCCTCCGCCCCCCATCCCCAAACATCTGGAGGACCGTCCCAAGCTGTTCCAACTCGACCTGCGGCTCCATATTCCTGGTCGTGCGGGGCGTCCCCAATTGTGGTACAGAGAAGCTCGTCCTGGACACTAATGCACAGAATGCAAATTGTGAATCAATATATAAAGCTGAGTTTAAGCACATAGCAATGTGTTTTTTTGCCAAATTCAATGTACTAGACTGAAACTATTATTTTGCTTACAAATAATATAAAACAAAATTATTTATTGTATTAAAATGAGTTATTGTTAATTTATTTGTGTGATGGCAATTAATATATAGCTGGGTTGTTACTTAGAAAAACCTTATCTTAATTTAAATTCTAAACAATTAAAACAATCTTTTTCTATCTCTCTTCACTCTTTTACCTCACAGTTCTGTTAAACTGTACATTTTAGAGAACATCACACAAAATTACATAAAAATGAGCTTGTAAAACTCTTTTGTTGAAAGTAATCATTACGGTGTTTAATGTTTCCTTTGGTATCAACGAATTAAAAGATTACTGTAATTTGTTTCAGCTAAAGTTTTTTCCAAAAGTATAATTTAACTTTGGTTCAAACTTTAATATTTATTTTACTCTAAATCTTTAAATATATATATATATATATATATATATATATATATATATATATATATATATATATATATATATATATTATTGTTTTTTTTTTTTTACTTTGGTACAAAATCAAAGTACAGTATAATTTTGCTTTGTTCCAACCTAGAACAATACCGTAATTTGTGACAGCTAAGTTCATACATTGTCCTTAAATTTATAGTTTTGACTTGGTTGAAACTAAAATTGTAATTTAATATTAAATCAAAATATTTATTCTCCCCAAGGGAAAAAATTACATCCCCTCAAAGGTAAAATATTGTTTTTATAGAGACCACAAATAAGTGCTTCTTGGTGAGCGTGGAGTGATGTTGTGGTCACATGCCATTTTAAACCTGCTGGTTTAAAGTAAAAATACTACTTTGAGAAAAACTAATGCTTTTAATTTTACCTAGGGGGTTAGTTTTCCTTTTTTTTTTTTTTTTGCTTAAAGGCAAATGTACTTTGAATGAAAGACATGGTAGTTTAACTTTTTTTTTCAGTGCAATGGTGTTACAAGAAATTACAGCCATTTGATTTGGCCACTGCTTCAAATTGTACCACTAATGACCATTTCATAAACCTCAGACAATTATATTTACTTAAAAAAATACAATTTTATTTCAAATTACTTTTTATAAGACTGAACATTTTATTGCCTCTTTTTTGTTACAATAATTTTGACAGCAAATAAGTAAGACTGCAAATAAAAAAATTCAAAAGCCAGTTTAATTTGTTTAGGCTACAATGCACTGAGTCAGCACAATTATTAGTTTTAGCTGTAGAAAATAGAATGTTTGAGTAGTCTATACTATTTAAGTACATTCAAATTAAAAGAAGAGCTTCACAGTGTTTATATATGAAGAGTTAAGATGCAAAAACCTCCAAGTGCCAACTGAAAGCTCATTGTAGAAGAAAATTCCAGATGGCACTCTATATATATATATATATACATTTAGTACAACATACTATTTGTGTTTTAATTGGTATTCTGAGGCAATCAAGCTCCTTTTTAAATGTTATCTAAGTTTTTATTTCATTTGTGGGTTGGTACTACACTACCTGACAAAGGTCTTGTCGCCTATCCAAGTTTTAGGAACAACAAATAATAACTTGACTTCTAGTTGATCATTTGGTATCAGAAGTGGCTTATTTGAAAGGCAAAGTCCTCTAGATTACGCTTATTTTACCAAAATAAAACATGATCATGCCTTGATCTTTAACTATTTAATTAGGACAGTAAGGTCTGACTTTGCTTAGACAAAAGTCTTGTCACTTAACAGAAATAATGTACAGGACAGAATATAAAGTCATGGTGCAGTGGAAAAAGAATTAATATTGTGTATGACTCCCATAAGCTTGGAGGACTGAGTCATCTCTGCAATGACTCGAATAACTTATTAATAAAGTCATATGGAATGGCAAAGAAAGCTCTCCTGCATGACTCCCATCTTACCCCAGACATGCTCAATAATGTTCAAGTCTGGTGACTGGGATGGCCAATCCTGGAGCACCTTGACCTTTGGTTTCAGGAACTTTGATGTGGAGGCTGAAGTACAGTATGAGAAGGAGAGCTATCCTGCTGAAGAATTCATTGAAAAAAAATCTACCATTTTTCCAAAAGATCAATTTGAAGTCAAGTTAATATTGGTTGCTCTTACAACTGGGATCCATGATGAGACTTTTGTCAGGTAGTGTATGCAGTTTAGTAAAGCTTCTCTATTTTTGGTATTCTGCAGCACCCTCCACAGTCCAAAACATCCCACACAATGCAATTTAATATTGTGAGTTACCTGATTTACATAATTCCTTATGAATCTATCTACAGTAAAACAACAGACAGCGCATACAAATAAACCAACTCATTTTCAACTCATTCTCAGCAAATTCCCCCTCACCATAAAACCCTTGTTAAAAGCCAACCGCATCACAAAAGCCTGTTATTATTTAAACCATTGTAAAAAAATAATTATGTAGTTTATAAGTTGCTCTCAGCTCTTGGAGTGCCCGCTCAACGACCCTCCGCACAAATGCTAATATAGCGCTAGCTAGACAAGTAGAGACGACTCTAAGTGCTGAGTAAGTGTCTTATTAATGGTTCGCTAAATGCTAATACATGCAGAGCTGATGGATAATTATTGTGTTCTTTGTGCTTTTTAAAGGGGTTTTGGATTGCTGGAGTGGTATGATATAGCTTTGGTGAGTAAAACCCTGTAATAAATGGCAAGTTGACGGAAGCATGCACAATAGGCTCACCAGCGTGGTTTGCTCCAGGCTAGCCCTGCCCAGAGAGCTAACGCTGCTCTTGCGCGAACCCAGGGCAAAGCTCAGCCTTTCAGATGGGTAAAAGCCCCTAGCATTGGGTGCAGGTGCTAAATCCAGATGCCCGTTAGGGGTCAGCGTGGAAATCTTGGGATCTGCACAAACACACATGCCAAGACTCATTAGATCACAAAAAACATCCAAAGAATTCGAGGTCTGAGAAGCACTAGGTGGTTTATCGCAAAGTATGGTCACTTGAAAAACTATTTGTTTTGTGTTTGTGGTGTGGAATTAATGAGTGTGATTCACCAGGCCTATTAAAGTTTCAAGCTTCTGTGATTTCTGGTATCTCTTAACCCCACTTTCATGCCAGGCGACACTAGTGGGAGCTTGTAAGTTTGTCTTGTATCTGTGGAGAGCTTTAGTGTGTGTATGCATTATTCATCACATCATGTCTCGGACCACACAGTGTTATGATTCTTTCTCTCACCAAATATTAATGACATTTCAATGCATCACTCACAGTAAGGAAGTTTTAAACAAAATGTAAACACATGCGGATGATTTACACAAAACTGAAAATTCTGTCGTCACTTGTTCCAAACCTGAGTTTCTTTCCTCTGTTGAACACTAAAGAAGATATTTTGAAGAAATCTGAAAACCTGTAACCCCTGACTTCCATAGTATTTGTTTTTTTTTTACTATGGTCAATGGTTACACGTTTTCAGCTTTCTTTAAAATATCTTTAGTGTTTGACAGACTAAAGAAGGACATGTTCCTGGATTAACATCTATGTCTGGAACAACATTCCAAACAGCCAGTCAGAATTAAGGGATATGTTTACCGTTTATATTAAGTTTAGGCTTACGGTTAGGTTTATGCACTTCTACATGATTGTTATTCATTATTACCCTCTGATTTTGGGAATAATCAACAGTTATGGTTGGGTTTAGAGCATAGGTCTCAAACTCGATTCCTGGAGGACCGCTTCTCTGCACAGTTTTGATCCAACCCTTACCAAACACAGCTGATCCAACTAATCAAGGTGTTCACAACTACTAGAGACTATTAAACAGGTGTGAGTTGGAGATGCTTGGAGCTTAACTCTGCAGAGCTGCAGCCCTCCAGGAATTGAGTTTGAGACCATTGGTTTAGGGGCAGGGAATAGGTATTGATTAGCCTACATTTTCGAACAAAAATGATGTTCCAGGATCAAAATACAGTAGATGTTAATCCAGCATTTCATCATACTTGGCAAAATCTTGAGGAAGAGCAAATAATGGGTGATTTTTCATTTTATTAGTGAACTATCCCTTTAAGAACACTTCCTTAGTAAGTCTGCAATTCAGTACCTGACAGCTGGAGAGAGTCCTTTTTCTCGGTTTCTTCTAAATTACAAGATGATCTGTCATCATCCGAGTAGGAACGGTTAGCATCACCCTGTCCCAGAGAGAAATACATTAATACATACAATTGAAAAAGTCAAAACAGCACAAGAACAAGTCAGTTTGAGTTATGAAGTAAATACCCGTCAAATTTGCAGGCACACATTTCAATTTGCAAAGACAAGTACAAACTTCAGCTGGATTTGGTTGTCATTTCACCTTTTAGTGCTTAATCCTGTTCTGTACACACAGAGTTCAGCCGTTTATTGGTGTGTCAATCATATTCAACACCTGAACTGAACACTGAAAATGCAGGTAGTGATAACTGCTTTTTAAAAAGCTCTACATATTTGGCAATGATATATGTAAATGTTTGTCTCTTTTGCATGAATTGAACGATGATATACAGGTAGCAACTACATCTCGACTCATTAATGTTGCCAGATATTGCTAGGAAAAAAACAGCAAAAAATAACAAGCGTACAGTAAAATTTAACCTAAACTCTTTATCTTATAAATAAATAAGCCACATTTCAAATTATCACAATCAACACTTGCCTACTTTATTACATTACACTCTCTGAAAAAAAGGTACACGGTGGTACAAATAATGTTCCTTAAGAAACAGTTTTGTACCTTTGTACCTTTTATGGTACAATTGAAATGAAGGTACACAATTGTCCTCATAAAAAAGCTACATAAGCGATGGACAACTCCTTTATTACAATATCTATGAAAATAAATATTAGTGGAAAGGCAAAGTGATTTATGAATAATTTCCATATTAAAAACATGAATCATCATTTAAAAGCATATGCTTAAAGAAACTCATAAACATTATTAGGTTCTATAATACAAAAATAGATCTTTTGATTTATATTGAAGTATTTTTTTATTCTTTATTGTAAATTGAAAATGTTTATTCACACAAAAAGAAAGTTTTTTTGTAAACTAAAACATTGATTAAAAATGTATTTGATGTTTTTTATTTACTGAAAATTAATTGACACATTTATATATACTGTAGCAAAATGCCTTTAAACAGTTCTTGAAGGAACACATTTCACACTGTTAAGGTACAAAGTGTCTTGTCACTGTAGTGGTTCCTTCATGGATCAGATTTGTACCATTGATGAAGGTACAATATTGTATCTGCAGGTTTTAAAAACCAAAGGTACATTTTGGTTTCCCATGGTACAAATCATGTCCTTAAAGGTACAAACTGCAATGGTACAAATTTGCTTCTTTGTCTTAAGGTACAATTCTGTCCCATAAAAAGGCACTGCCCCAGTGAAGGGTTTGTACCATTTTTTCTGAGAGTGCATTAACTTCATTAACTAGACTGTTTAAGCCCAAAGAAAAGGGGTAGTTCACTCAATAATGAAAACTGTCATTATTTGTTTACCCTTGATTTGTTCCAAACCACGTGTGTGTTTCCGAGAACCATCGTTAGCCAACTAAGGTGGAAAGTTCCGTCATTACAAACATAGTTTGTTGATTTGGCGTTTCCCAAGTTCAACGTTTCAATGAAGATTTGCAAACTGGGTCGCAAACTTGTACTCTTCCAACTACACCTATAGAGCTGTAGTTAGAAGCATAGTTTCTGGTTGCGTTCTATTCCCAGTTATCCCTATATAATTCTGAGTTTACGTTTCAACTGTGACCAAAAGATTTGAAAAAAAAAAAATACAATTGTAAGAAAATACAAATGAAATCAATAGACTAACAGATCCTTGATTCACTGGTGTTGTACACAACATTTACCTTATCTTTTTCTGATGGATCTAATGTTTTTTTTTTTTTTGTCTTTTTTTTTTTAAAAATTACATGAACATGCTGTATAACTAGACATCATAACTAGAATGATGAATGATTCCTCAGTGATTATCACTCTAACCTTATTACATCAGAAACTCTTACTATGTATTCATTCTCCTTCGGGTTAGTCCTTTATTTGGATCGCAACAACAGAATGAACCACCAACTATTCCGGCATATTTTTTGCACAGTGAATGCCCTTCTAGCAGCACACACTCATACTTTAAGGCCAATTTTGTTTACCCAATTCACCTATAACGCATGTTAGTGAACTGTGGGTGAAACCGGAGCACCCGGAGAAAACCCACGCGAACATGGGGAGAACATGCAAACTTCACACAGAAAACTGACCCGGCCGGGACTCAATCCAGTAACCTTCTTGCTGTGAGGTGACAGTTCTTGCCACTGAGCCACTGTGCCGACTCCAAACTCTTTCTATATGCACTAAAATCTCAATTGCTCCAAAGTATCCAGGATTCTTTTAAATAACTAAGTTCTTATCAGGTATTGTTTGAAAAAAGCACATTTATTGTGAATTGTTAAAAATTCGAGGCCACCAATAGAGACTGTTACTCCGCCCTGTTTAGAGCATCATTATGGATGTTTTACATTATAACTAACGTGGTTTACACGACGGATCTGCAACAAAGCAAGTACAGTTTTGGAAAACACTCGTCACTAAATCGTTCTTTTTCTTTTTTGCATCGTACTATGGTAGTTCAGTCATGAGTTATGATGTTGTTTGGGAAACGCACCTCAGTTTCAGTACACAAAAAAAAAAAACATTGTAACCAAACCAGTAACCATTGTTATCAATGGAAGGAAAAATACATACTATGGAAGTCAGTGGTTACTAGTTTACAACATTGTTTACAATGTGATATTTTGTGAAAAACAACAACAAAACAACAACTCAAAGTTGACGGTGAGTGAATGATGACATGATTTAAATTTTTGTGTGAACTATATCTTTAATAAACATCACTTACAATAAGTGGACTTGGCAACACTTCACAAAGTAACCATCTAAATATTAATGAAACATTTCTAGTTAAAATTCGCAGACCTTAACAGATCTTTTGTCACTGTCATATTAGTGTCATAGTTTTGTTCCATACACACCTAAACTCAACAAAGACAAAAGACAGAGACAGAATATTGTAAAATAAACAGCCCTAAGCATTGTTTAATAGATATGTCAATCTTGTTGCCCTCCCTCTGAAAGTCAGACACATTTGCTCTAGTTCCCCACTCACCCAAACACAGATTCTCAGATCTAGACCATAACCTGCAGGCCCACTTCTACAAGCTCCCTGGAGAGATAACCTACTCTTGCAGTCTGCATACCTGCCTGCGAAGCCCTATTTATACGAGTCTGCACATCGAAAATATATTCACCGGGAAAAGAGCAACAAAAGCCCCTGGAAAAAATGCCCTGGGACAGTGTTAGCGATTTGAGCCACGACATGTTCTTGCTGTCATTTTGTTGCCAAACATCAGCACAAATTAGCCCCTATTACAAAAAATAGTCACAGCCAACAGATGAATTTTATGATAACTTATTCAAATTATCTCAGTAAGTGTGAAAGTATAATATTGAGCAGGTACACCCACAAGTTATTCAGGGTTCTGACTTTATGACAAATATAACATTTTCTGACTTTCCCCTGACTTTCACTGACTTAATAGCTTTATTTCCATGGCATCTAATAAACAGAGAAACAGGCCGCTGATGAATAACAATATTAAAATGGTCATAGTTTGAACTGCTGAACTGATAATTTATTACTTTGAGTAGCTATGAAGTGCTCCCTCTCCTATATCTCCTATATTTGATAGCTCAATAGTAGTTTTATAAAATGTATATTCAGCTTTTCCGTCATCTACTTTATAATACCCAGTCTTCGAAGCAGTCATTCTCAAGCCAAAGCTTTTAAAGGTATATTATGCCTGCACCTTAGTTAACAGGTCTGCTAAATTTGATGACTGCAGTTGATGAGCATGAAAGGAATCTACAAATACAAAAAATAACCAAACCATACCCAAAAGCATAAAAACTCTGTGTAAAATAAAAAAAAAATGTGATTCTGTGTAAAATAAAATATTATAACTTATATATAAGGCTTAACTAGGTTAATTAGGTTAACAAGGCAGGTTAGGGTAATTAGGCAAGTTATTGTATAATGATGGTTTGATTTGTAGACAATCGAAAAAAAATATATACCTGTAGCTTAAAAGGGCTAATAATTTTGACCTTAAAATGGTTTTAAAAATATTAAAAACTGCTTTTATTCTTGCCGAAATAAAACAAATAAGGCTTTCTCCAGAAGAAAAAATATTATCAGACATACTGTGAAAATTTCCTTGCTCTGTTAAACATCATTTGGAAAATATTTAAAAAAAGAAAAACAAATTCAAACGGCAGCTAATAGTTCTGACTTCAACTGTATAATGTCTGACTTTCGATGTCTGGAATAGATCTTTTAAAATATCATGATATTCCAGAAATTCCATGACCCGTGGGAACCCTTGTTATTGGCCCTGTTCTGTTGCAGATTGTTTTGTGCAGCAGCCAAAACACAGATGCCTCTAGGTGTGTACCTTACCTCAGCCTGAAATCCTTCAACTAAGATGGCCACAAGCAGATTGAATAGAACGTAGTTTCCAAAAGTCATGAGCGCGACGAAATACAGGGCTGCCAGAGGCGAGGTGGAGGCCATGCCATTATACAAAACCATGTTCCAGTCCTCTTGAGTTAAGATCTGCAAACACACATACAAATAAGTTGTTATCAAATAAAAAAATACACTTAGATGAAAGCAAATGGGTTCAGGTCAACCAGTGGTCAATTCATGTGTGGAAATTAATTCACAATTTGAACCCATTGAATATTGGCATTGTCCATTACTTGTGACCAATCATTGCTTAAGAAATAAAAAAAGTAAGGGACTTTGCTGCTGTATCATGGTTTAGCAGGCACAAAGATATTATGCAGCTCCAGAAAATAGTCCCCAGCTAGGTAATTAGGTAACATCGCTGCATAATATCATTGTACCTGCTGCAGTTCCTTGATTATTATGCCGGAATGAGAGTATAGTTCCTAGACATATCGACCTACAGCTTTAAATAAGACAATTATCTAAATTATTTAACATTTTTAACTGACATGCTAATGGTCTAATCTGATTCAATGATTTAAGCTAAGCTAAAAGTGTTGGAAAACATGGAGTATCTCTTCATGGGAGTGTATATATAACATGTTTTCTTTTATGTTTTGCCCATTTTTGCGTTTTGTGTGTAGTAGTGTGTAATTGTCTAGACATTTCAACTCTGTAGAGAAAATCCAGGTGTGTGTGTGTGTGCGTGCGTGCGTGCGTGCGTGCGTGTGTGTATATATGAGTGAGTGATTAAAATGTGTTTTCACCCAACTCCCAGTTGGCCTGTGTTTGCCATCACCTGCAGCAGTGCTTTCATAAGTGAGATGAGTTTTGAGAGCACTACGCACCTGAAACACTGTGACAATGGCCCAAAGCAGAGAGTCAAAGTTCTTCCTGTCAGGTACGGTGTCCCCAGCCTCTGTCTTCAGGCTGAACTTGCAGCCAAATATGTGCATTCCCAGAATACTGCAGAAGCAAAGAGACAAAAAAAAACAATCTCTCAATGCTGCTCTCACGCTTAGATATTCTGATAGCGTATGTTTCCCATCGACCTCAACAGGATGTGAGATGAATGAGTCTGTCAGAGATGAGGAGCCTATAAAAATGATATCAGTGCTGTGTGAGGAGACATATGTCCTGGTTGGACAGAAGCCAGGAATGAGACAGGTCTTGCTGAAGAGACGCTTTACACAATTCAGAATGCAACACACACCAGGAGATAAATGAGACTGTTATGATACAAAAAAAAAAAACATAGCAGTGTTGGCGGTAACAAGTTAGAAATGAGAGGCGTTACATAATCATATTCATATTTCCAGTAATTCGCAAATTAACGTTTTTTAAGATAATATCAGAACTATCACTAACTTAAAAGGATAGTTGACCCAAAAATAAAAAAAATATCATCATTTTCTCACTCTTGACTTGTTCAAATCCAGTTTGAGTTTTTTTGCTCTAATGAAAAACATTTTTTGAAGGATGTTGTAAACTAGTAACCCTTGATTTCTGTAGTTTTTTTTCCTAATATGCATGTCAATGATTAACAACTTCCAACATTCTTCAAAATATCTTATTTTGTGTTCAACACTAGAATAGACAAGACTAAGTTGAAGTCAGAATTAATAGCCCCCCTTTGAATTAGATTTTTCTTTTTTAAAATATTTCCCAAATGATGTTTAACAGAGCAAGGAAATTTTCACAATATGTCTGATAATGTTTTTTCTTCTGGAAAAAGTTGTTTTATTGCGGCAAAAATTTAATTTAAATTTTTTAAACACCATTTTAAGGACAAAATTATTAGCTCCTTTAAGCTATATTTTTTCGATAGTCTTCAGAAAAAAACATCGTTATACAATAACTTGCCTAATTACCCTAACCTGCCTAGTTAACCTAATTAACCTAGTTAAGCCTTTAAATGTCACTTTAAGCTGTATAGAAGTGACTTGAAAAACATCTAGTAAAATATTATTTACTGTCATCATGGCAAAGATCAAATAAACCAGTTATTAGAAATGAGTTATTAAAACTATTATGTTTAGAAATGTGTTGAAAAAATCTGTTCTCTTTTAAACAAAAATTGGAAAAAAATAAACAAACAGGGGGGCTAATAATTGTGACTTCAACTGTGTGTGTGTACATATATATATATACGGGGAAAAACATGAGCATTAACGGCATTATCATGATGTAATCATTAAGTAGCGAACTTGCGTTTATGTGACCTACACTTATCTTTGAAAAAAGTTCCTTTGTCCACCTTTTTTGCTGCCGGCATCCTCACTTGTGTGTGTCACACACCTTGTTCTTGCACAGAAAAATCCCCTGCACATTTTTGGTTGTTACATCTGAACACAGCTACAGCCTCTCAAATGACAGCGGGGAAAGGCGCAGCCAATCACAATGTTCATAAGTGTTTGGGGGTGTTACGACTCGAGGAGAGAACGTGATTTAACCCTATCTGCATGTCTAGGTTAACAGTGACAGCGCAATTCTATTTAAGTGAATTAAATGATTGGTAGGGACATGTTAATAGTTGGTTGACATGTGGGGACGCAACCCCTACGTCCACGCTAAATAACTAGATCCAAGCCCCTGTTTAAAAAAGACTGTATGTATTAAGCATGTACTTGTAAAATGGCCAAAAAATTTGTACTTTGGGGCTGATACGAGATCCTTAAAATAAGTTTTGTTTTTTTGTTTTTTAAATACGCCATCAAAATATTCTTGTTCTAAATTTGCCTCAAAATATTTGTCTAGTATTTACTGTTAATTTAAAATATATTGAACTAGTTGCCTTCTGTAAATCAGTGTCTTTTTTGCTCAAACAGACAGTCAAACTTGAGAATAAAATAAAACAAGATACTGTGTAAATCTGCCTCTATTACACAAAGTCATAGCTAACAGATACTTTTCATGATAACTTATTCAAATTAACTCAGTAGGTGTGAAAGTTAAGTGAAAGTAAGTGTGAAAAAGCAGGTACACTAACAAGTTATTCAGGGTTTCCACTTTCCAATACAATTCCCTTCCTTTCCCCAGACTTATAATGAACATAAAACAGTCTGCTGTTGTGCTTATCTATTAATAAAATAACATTAAAATAATATTTTAAAATCCTAACAATATTACAATGGTCATAATTTGAACTGCCAATATAAGAACAACAATAGATTATTTATTACTTTGTTTCAACAGTTCACACTTAGATATTGCTTGACGCTATAGACACTATAAAGTTTGGCATGCTGTCCCAGGAGAGAACCCTGAGCTCAGAGATAATTGACCCCAGGGCTCTTATCTGGTCAGTTAGCATGTAAGGGGGTCCGAGATCAGGTAGGTCTGGAGAGCTCCCCCTGAAAAGAGGAAAAGGAGAAGATGGGATGGAAGGGGGAATTCTTTCAAAACGAAGATAAGGCAGTAGGGGGAAATCAGTCTATTTATTGTAGGCTTGGATGAATCTGATTGGATTATTGCTGATTACGGATGGTAGACCAGCCACGATTATTCATATCACATGCTTCTCTCGATAATTAGTTTAAAAAACTCTACTAGAATAGCTGTGAAGTTCTTTTTTTATAAATATGAAAAAACATTCAACAGCAACATCCCATAAAACCCCAGACAAACAGAGTGAAACATAAACTCATTTGCGTTAAACAGTCTTCGATGCAGCAGAGCGATGATGAAGCTGATTAATAATTGGCACAACTATAGCTTCCAGTCTGTGATGCTGATTCATCCGCTGCGTTTCCTCCAACTATACGTCATCCCAGACATCTGCTAACAGTTACCAAAGCCTGTTGACTGTACCCGCAGGCTGGGGACAAACTCTATCCATTTAAGAGACTTAAATCAGGGCATTGTTTTCAGATGAGGGGTTATAAATTGAGATGCTTGGTGGGGGTGGGGAGGGGATACGCTGAAAGCTGAACGTGAGTGGGAAAAGACGGATCGGCAGGATTGGTTCATGCACTCAATCCTGCAGCAGCCTCCATCTGTCTCTGCACTCTGCTGGAATTGCAGCGCTGCAGGGGGAAGCGGGTGAGTCAGTGGGCACCAGGGGCCTGAGTGTTATTGTTCTGCTCTCCATCAATCTCACTCTGATCCTTATGGGGCTGTCAGTGAGTGCTGAAGCTGAGGTGTGCTGTGAGGAGGCTGCGCTGCTGAGACGCTCGGCCGTGGAGAGCCAGAGTGATCCAGCTGCTGTCAGGTGTGGCTTTTATAAACCCTGGGCTTGTGCTGTGTGATAAAGTGTGGGGCATTTATTATAAATGAGTGAGAGCTTGGATATGGATTGATACTGTGGATGGATTTACACTGCACAAATCATATTTTTTTGATCATGTTCGATTTTTTGTGCCATTTGTTTACATTCTACTAAAATACGACTGGGTGGAGAATAAAGTGCTTACTTTAATCTTCATAAATACTAGAGCACTAGATCAGTGAAATTGTTGGCTATCAATTTTTGTGGGGTATGAATGCCTGACTTTCGCTCATCTCCAAAAGCAATTAAAGTTTTTCTTTATGTAAAATGTGAGAGCTTCCTTATCCTCCATAAACAGCAAGGTTCCAGACTCTTTTAAAGTACAGAAAAATACCAAAACATATTCTCAAAACAGACCACATGCCTTCAGTTATTCAATTGGAATATTATCAAACTACAAAGATACTTTTGTGTACATAAAAACAAAATATTGACTTTATCAGTTTATTCTTCCCAGTGTCAGTATAGGGTGCTCATCCACATGAATGCGCCTCTGACACGTTACTTTGGATGCCTGTGCAGGACTTCCTTTGCTTAAAACAGAGCACAAATCCATCAGCAGTAATACATTAGAGGTGCGTCTCATGTGTGTGCCCCCTATACTGACACTCAGGAGAAGAAACTGTTGAATAGTCATTCTTTTTGTTTTATGTGCGCACAAAAGCATTCTTGCATCTTGAGGATTATGGAGGATGAGGGAGCTCTCAGACCTGTAAAGACTCTCAGACATGTAAAGCTCTCAGGCATGTAAAATGTCTTAATTCCCAGCAGGCACAGCACAACAACATGACGTCAGATCGACATTGTACGCCAACGTCGTGGAGACCTTGCATTTTGTTTGGAAATGAAAATCGGGTTTACATCAGAACCCAATGCCAGGCCGACATCAATGTCCAAAGTTCAACCTAAAAAAAAAATAATCATCATCAACCAAATATCAACGTCTAATGATGTTACAGCTTGACGTTTGCACTATGACGTCTACCAGACGTTGGATTTTGGTTGCCATAACTGACAAATAATTGTCAGTATTTGATGTCAATATGACTTTGGTTTAAGATGTTGGCTCGACGTTGGATTTTCCAACACAACCTAAAATCAACGTAAATATCAACATCATTTCACGTCGTTATTGGACATCAAAATAACATTGTCCTTAGACGATGACTTGACTATGAATTTTGGTCACCTGACATCACAACCAAAATCTAACCTAATATTAATGTCTTATGACATTCTGTGCCTGCTGGGTTTGTGTCCTGAAGACTATCAGGGGTCTATCAAGGTCAAGGACTATCAAGGTCTCAGGGGTTCGAAATTACACAAGGGGGAGTAATTAATAACATAATTTTGACTTTATTTTAAATGTGTTACAGGCCATTCAAAAATATTCTAAAATAGCTCTAAATAAAATAGACTTCATGACATTATGAACAAATATATTTAGCTTTAATTGTGCTGTAATAAATCTTTTATAGAAAAAAAAGAGTGTATAAAACAACCAGAAATCAAAGCAACATTAACTATAAACAACATTTAATATAATTGTCAAGCCTAAACAAATTTAAAGTGAAACTTAAACTACGTGTAAGTAATAACGTGTAAAATGTGTTATCAAATATTTACGCTGAACAATGTAAATGTGTGGCCGCATTTTGGTGTTTTGCTTGAAATGAATTGCGTTATATAAGGTGGTTTTGAACTTCAGCTACAGCATGTGTCAGATTAAATTCATATTACACAAACTATAAAGAACTAAAAACGTTTTTAGCAGTTGCACAGTGCTTACTTGTTCAACATAAGCTACATAGGCAGCATATGACAGCCCTGATCTTTAAAACAAATGCATTTTGTCCCATCTGTTGCACTAAAGACGCTCCATATTGTATCTGCATTTTTTAAATCTATGTTTACAATAATACCCATCCAAAGCAAATGATTCCATATGTGATCATTTTCAGCAGCCTGACCATTTATAAAACTCTTTATGGAATTCACGTCAATCCACACACAATGTGATTATTTCATTTGTTGCCATTTGTTGCCAATGTGATTATTTCATTTGCCAGTATGGTCATGTTAAAGCTGTCACTGATGTTTCCAGTATGAATTGTGCTTAAATAGACTAAGCAATGGTAACTTTTTTGTATTATTTTTATTTTTGTACTCGCAGCATAGTAAGTTGATGTTAAATGAATTTGAAAAATTGACTGTACATGTGAATTACTTGCACCTCAGCATAGTGAAGTACGTCACATACTAAAATGTTATCACCTAGCTGAAAATATATAATGTACAGTACAGTAGCTTTAGGCACTGAAGCTATTTTATTTAGAAAGTGTAGTGGGTCCAAACAAGTTTCTATGTGTGTGCTTTAAAGTTTCTGCATTATTAAAGTTAAGTTGTGAGCACATACAGCCAGGTTTGTGTCAATATATTATTAAGAAATGTGTGGGTAAATGCGCCTCTTTCTTTGTGGTGTCTTGGAAATCCAATAAGTGGATTTAATAACAATTAAAATGCTTGTTTAGATGCATGTCAGATCCCAAATTCTGAATATAAGAAAGAAAGAAAGAAAGAAAGAACTCAAACCTATTTCTGTTTACACATACAGTACATTATTGTATCAATAAATATCACAATATCCCATTTTTTTCAGATTTTTTAATCCCAAGATGTGTTTATTTTTGTTTACCCATGTGCAACATCATTCAATGTGTGTGATGCAAGCAAAAAAAAAAAAAAAAAAACATTTTATTGTCCCTGTGATTGCGCAAAGAGTAAGCACATGTAAATAAATAATAAAAAAAAAAAAAAGAATGACGATTAGTTCTATATATGGCCAACCTACCTGAATATGAAGATGAAGAGCATTAGCAGCATGCAGAAAGTGGCCACGTTGTCCATGGTCTTCATCAGGACCACCAGCTGCCTGCGCAGAGCTGGCATGAACCGCACCAGCTTTATGACCCTCAGCAATCTGAACGTCCTCAGGACTGACAGACCCCCGTCAGACTGACCAATGATCTCACATACACTATACAGATAAACACACACAAAAACAGTTTGAATAAACTGTAGGAAAAACATCATGCAATAGAAATGTTTCTTCAACTAAAGGTACTTTTATGTCTAAACAATCTTTACTTAAGGACGACATTAAAGTCTTAATGAACCGGAAGCTGCGATCGTTTTTCGTATTGTGATGCAGTTCCTAGAGAAACAAAATTTTAAATGAGCAGTGGGTGTGGCTTGTTTTGTTTTTCTACCGCATGCTGAATGCATGTAGTAAAGTAGGCATTTCATTCAAAAAGATGGGGAAAGGGGTTTTAAAAGAGTTATTACAACCGGACAGACAGCGCCTCCTCGTCTTTTCTGTTTGATATCAAAACCGACAGTTGGAGAAGCATTTTCAGATTTCAATTAAAGATTACAAGGGCAAACTATTTTTTTTTTTCTTAATGACATGCAGATACAAATGAATTGTTCACCCCAAACCTGGCAATGTGAGCTAACAAAATCATATGGTTAGTTTTGATTTCTTTGAGACTTTAAAGGGATAGTTCACCCAAACTGAAAATTTCTGTCACTGTCATGATTTTCTTTCATCTGTTGAACACAAAAGAAGATTTAAAAAATAAATAAATCGGAGAACCTGTAACCATTGACTTTCATGGTATTTATTTCCTACTATGAAAGTCAATGGTTACAGCTTTACAGCTTTCTTTCTTCAGTATTTTTTCAAAATACTCTATTGTGTTAAACAGAATAGAAACAAATCATAAAGGTTTAGAAATACTTGGTGAGTAACTAGTGTGTACATTTCCATTATTGGGTGAACAATCCCTTTAAAACAGACACTTTATTGTGCCTTCATCATTTCTTTTGCAGCATTTTTTAAACGCCCAATTGTTTTTTTGTTTTTGTTTTTAATTTAGATACAAATGTTAATGACCTTGAAATTCAGAAAACGTATCATTCATTATATATATTTTTCAGTATCCTGTTGTATAATGAAAAATGTATGGGGAAATCAATTTTTTATATTTTTTTAATTTATACTTAATTTTTATTTGTCTTTTTAAGGAAGAAAAAGGAAAAGAAAAAAATACAAATAATAAATAATAGATAAAAAACAATAACACATCAGAACTTGTGCGGAACTGGTCACATATTTCCTTTCAGGTCACATTAACAAATACATATAAAGATCAGTTTACACTGTGTAAAGGCGTAAGTACAATCCATTTCCCCCAATATTGCAGATATTTGTCCATTTGAAGTTTTAAAGAAAAAGGCATCCTCTATATATTTTGAACATTAGATACGATATCCAACCATTTCGTTTTTTTGTAGGGGGTTCGAGTTGTAGCCACTTTAAAATCGATCAATTTCTAATCAATTTTATGGATTTTGTCAGTGTAAAATCCAACAGCATTAAATATGACTTTATTCATGTCACAGACATGGACTTTCAATCGTAAATTAAGAAAATAAATCATGAAATTATATGAATTATTATATTATTTTGTTTAAAACTATATTACGTTTGCAATAAATATGATAATAAAAACAAATTAAACCCAGATTATTTAAGTATTTTTTATGTGTAATAACTTCACTGTAGTCTCATCTCCACTACACCAAAAAATGTTACTAGTTTTTGCTAAAGTGTACTTTGATACCAAGTGCATTTTGACAAAAAGTGTCAGTAATCATGCCTGAAATTAAAGATTTTATAGAAAGAAAAAAAAAAAAAAAAAAAAAAAACACAAATATCATCACCTATGACATATCTGGCTGTAAAATCAGCAATATTTATCTGAATTATTTCCAATTAAGCTGCTAACATGTCAAAATATTACGGTAAATAATTTAAATAAATATATATATATATATATTTATACCTTATATATATATACCTTAATATTTACCTTAATATATACAATTGAAGTCTGAATTATTAGCCCCCCTGATTATTTTTTCCCCCAAATTCTGTTTAACGGAGAGAATTTTTTTTCCCAATATATTTCTAATCATAATAGTTTTAATAACTCATCTCTAATAACGGATTTATTTTATCCTTGCCGTGATGACAGAACTTAATATTTTACTAGATATTTTTCAAGACACTAGTATTTAGTTTAAAGTGACATTTAAAGGTTTAACTGGATTAATTAGGTTAAAATAGGCAGGTTAGGGTAAGTAGGCAAGTTATTGTATAACGATGGTTTGTTCTGTAGATTATCGAAAAAAAAAATATTGCTTAAAGGGGCTAACAATTTTGACCTTAAAACGGTTTTTAAAAAATTCTTTTATTGTAGCCAAAATAAAAACAAATAAGACTTTCTCCAGAAGAAAAAATATTATCAGACATACTGTATACTGTATACACCTTTCTTGCTCTGTTAAACATCATTTGGGAAATATTTAAAAAATAATTAAAATTCAAAGGGGGGCTAATAAATCTGACTTATATATGTATATGACTGTATAAATATCTCAATCAATTATTTAATTCCAAAAATATTTAATAATTTCCACAAGTGAATGCTACTTAATTATATTAATGTGAGTAATGATAGAAACTCGTGAGTAGATTACTTCAATAGATAAAAAAAACAATAACAGATATTGTATAGTTATAATCTATATATCGTATGCATTAGTAAAACTAAAAAAATGAGTTAAGAGAGTTTATTGCTATAAGTGTCCACAGGACTAAAAGTAACCACAGTTAAAACAGCATTCAGTGGGCATACTGCAAAATCATTTGCTTCAAAAGTATGATTTATAAACTAATAAATGAAATTAACCAATTACAATGGATGCATAATACCCAAGACACACTTTTGAAAGTCCTTTTACAAAGATACAAATAAATTCACTGACCTGATGATCACAATGATGCCATCAAAGATGTTGTAGGGGTTTCTCAGATATTCAAAGAAGCCAAAGGCAGTGAGCTTGAGGATCATCTCCAGAGTGAACATACTGGTGAACACTATGTTACAGATCTCCAGGACATTAGTCAGTTCATCAGGCTGTAGACAGAGAGAGAGACACACACACAAAGAGCAGGCATTGAGGACAAGCAAGAGGATGAAAAAAAGAAGATAAAAGTAGAGGTAAATGTGGAGAGGTCATTTCAGATCAGTGCATTGCTGTTGAAGAGAGTGTGTGCATTGTTGCATGGACAAGAGCAGCTCTTGACAGCAGGCACACGAGTTCCTCGGTGAGGTCTTAACCTCTCATATCATATAAAAGGTCAAAGAAAACCCAGTTTAAACCTGAACAATTCCTCGCGGAACATCAGTTAGAAAAAGATCAAGGGTGATGCGAGTGCACTGATACTGTGTGTGCATTGCAAATACTACAGGTCTGACTGACATGCAAAGCGGATGATCGAAGATCGTTTTGTTTTTTTTGCGGGCTGTTTAGGAGTCAGCGACTTGAAAGAGATTATACCACAAAATGGTGCAGAAAGAAATATGAAGCCTCTGTCAAGGTTTAAACTGAAAACACCATCAAATTATGGAAAAATAACATGATTTCCATTCTAAAATTTTAGGTGTTGGATACAAATTAAATAACACAAGACTGATAAACAAAACAGATATACATATCACTTATGGAAATGATGGGGTTGCTAACTGTTTAAGTTTTGTATGTGAACCAATGCTGCAATCTTTTTAAAAATGTATTGATTTTTATATTTTAATATATTTTAAAATATAATTTATTCTTGTTATGGCAAAGTTCAGAATTAAGAGGATAGTTCACCCCAAAAATGAAAATGTACTCATTATTTACTTTCCCCTTAAGTGGTTATTAAACTTTATTAGTTTCTGTCTTCTGTTGAACACAAACAATATTTTGAAGAAAGCTAAAATCCTGTAACCATTGACTTGCATAACATGAAAAACAAATACTATAGAAGTCAATGGTTACACATTTCCAGCTTTCTTTGAAGTATTATCTTCAGTGTTCAACATAAGAAACTTCTTGAGTTTTCAAGAAAGAAATTCATATGGGTTTAAAAAAAGTAAAGGGCATTTTTGACTATCTTAATATTTGAAAAGTAAAAAAAATATAAAAACAGATTTTATGTCAATATTTAGGTGTATTTTTATATCATATTTAAGGTAAATGTTTCATATTTTAAAAAAAAAATGTTTGGATTGCATTTATTAACTCTTAATGTTGCTAGTTAACACACGCAATGCATTTTTGTGCATCAACACATCCCATAATTTCTAAAATATCAGCCTCTATCAAATGGTTGATATGTCTGTTTATGGTAAAAGTACCGAGTATACTATGAAAAATCAGAAAATACGAAGTGTAAGACCAATTTATTTATTTTTTTAAAATTAAAAATCAAACATTTTTGAATACTAAATCACCTTTGTTTTTTTAAGTATGCCACAAAATATTTCAGATTCTCATTTAACATGCTTTCTGTTTTTTTTTTTTTACAATAAAACCAAAATCAACATGATTATGTTTGTTAGATTTTTTTTTTTTTTGTAAACCAACAATGCTGTGTGTAAACCATTATTTAAAACAGCCATTCTTTAAATGATTTTAACAGTCATTATTTAAAACAGTAAAAATATGCTCAACCATTTGGTAGAGGGGCAGTCAAAGGGTTCATTCACAGGATATCTTTGATTACAGTCCCATAGCAAGGGGCAGGGTTCGGGTGGTTAAAAAAGACCCAGCTCTCACTGACAAAAATCCAGAATTTGTTCCATACATGAGCTCATTTGTCTTATTTTGACTGCTATGCCATCATAAATAGTGAAAATAACCCATCGAAAAAAGCTTTAAAACCAAGCGGAATCCTCTGTTGGCTGCTGTGACTTCAGCTAATCTATTTTGGCCAATACTAGCAGATATTTTTCATGAGTCCAACATCCAGCTGTTCAAGAAGACATACAATCTGACATAAGAGAAGTCATCTTTTGCTACTGTATTGTTTTTAAATAGAGAAAACATTTCACAAGTAACTTTTAGTCTAAATCTTGGACCTTATTCTTGAAACAAAAAATGACCAATAAAAAGGTGAAGCACCAAAAGCGGCCCATATTAAAATGTATTTGAATACTAATTTGGCTATTGTTGTTAGCTATGAATATTCAAATGTACTTTTTACAAGAAAGCTACAAAAATTGTGAAGCTCTAAATTAATATTATTATTATTATTATTATTATGTTTATTTTTTTTTATCATTCAAATGGCCAAATTCTAATTGAGGAAAGTTGTATGTGCTGGCCAGTTTGTTATTTTCCTAATAGGCCACAGTTTTTCATTTAAACTTTAACAGATTCCTGTTTTTTTTTTTTCTAATGATATATGATATTTTAAAAATAAGTATTTTTCATATTTCTTTATTGTAAATCTTTAGGAAATATTTTGGGACATTAAAAAGTTTGGTTATGATGAACACCCGACAAGCTAATCCAGCTAAACATAGTGCTTAAAATGTCACTAAAATGCAGTATGAGGCTTATAACTGCGAAAAGAATAAAAAAGAACCACCCCTTTCACCAGGCTGCCTACAGGCCTGATTACCATAAGATACTTCTATTAATAATCTTTTTTTTTTTTTAATCTTATCAAGTAAACTTTTGAATGAAAGTCTACTTACATGAGGGATGTTTGGCAAAAATAAAACACATGAAACCCAACTTCATTTCTAAATGAGATTCAATAAAAAATGTGTAATTTTCATTGAAGTTTAATGAAGGAAATATATTTTATACTAGTTAATGTTTTATTTGTTATTAAATTAAATCTTAATGTTTTTATTTTGTTACTGACCCACACCAAAAATCTGTAAAATAGATATAATAGACATAAAATAAAATAAAATGTACCAAAAAAAAAAAAAAAAAACAATTATATAAAACATTAACAGAAATGTATGTAAATGTATTTACCAATATAACTATTATTTAAAAATGACTAAATATTAGAAAAATATCAATATATTATAACTTAAATATTTAATATAATTAAATTATCAGTACAATTTAAAACTTAAATATTACTGACAATAACAATTTTAAGTTTTAACACTAATGACCCTGCTTCATAACTGCAATACAGCAGCATTTATTTTAACCATCAATCAATAAATAACTCAATAGATCAATCTACTGACCCCAAACCATTACAAGCGCAGCACTAAAACACCAACACAAACCAACCATGAGGATGCGAATTACAGGGGGGTTTAGGGGGGATTGACCCACCTAATTAACACTTGATCCCCCCTAAAGGAGGTCAAAACAAGATGTATGGGGTGGGGGGGGGGGGGGGGGTCAGTTGTTTAATACTGAGAAATATTTCACTCTGATCTGTATTTTAAACAAAAATGTTAATAATTAAAATAATAGATAATATAAATATACATTTGACCACCCCTATAAAGGTTCAAACCTTGTTAATGCATAATAGCACCAATCAGTCTATTCGAGAAAAAGTCTGAAAGCCAAAAGCATTAATAGACATTGTGTTCACATAACTTTGTTTTCCTGTAAAATAGGTGTTTGTCTCTATATTTATTTATAAATATCCCTCAAAAATGCTGAAAACTTAAATACGTTTTATTAATAAACTAGATGTAATTAAAAAAATAAATACATAAATGACTGAAGCATGTACTGTATATACAAACTAATCGAACAGTTGACTCCCCAATCGTCAATGTATAATTTGCACACTGCCAACCATCCATAGGTACTTTTAACTCATCCTGTTACCACGCTTTGCTTCCAGACAGACTGATAATAAGCAGTGTGCTCATGTACTCTGTGTAAAACCAGCCATTTATATTGTAGCCAGTGATTTAACACAGCACTTTCCATTTCTGTGTGAACAGAATATCAGTGAATGGACGGTGGGTGGTCCGACCGTTGAAGGCTGAGACTAGTGTAAGATCTACTGCGCTTAGAAAGGGATCAACAGAACACCCTCATCTGCTTCAGTCCACAATAAATCGCATAAATCCATTGCACCTTATCTCGACCGATAACACATGGCATGTTCACGTGCGCAAACGAGAAAGCAGCCAAATTCCAGAAAGGCGAAATCTGATTTAAGGAACACTTCCTTCGCTGTCCCTTTTGTTCCTTGTCTCTCCATTCTATTATTGATCAATATCTTCCCATTGACAAGTTAGAGCTGAGAAAACACAACTGAAGGACAAATGAAAACCAAACCGCAAGCAGCTCCAGGGAGATGCCATTTAGAGAAATTGAATATTGACACAGCAATCAGGAGTAATAATGGCAAAACAATACGGTAAAAAAACACCAATAGCTTCTCTTACCTCTTTCCATTTTTATCACTTCTTATCCCCTTGTCCTTGCTTACTGTAAACCACTCTTTAATCAATCCATCAGCACATCATCTCATTATCAAAGCTATTTGTACAAGATTTAAGCTGTTTTTGTAAAGCGTGAATAAATTGTCACCACAATTCGACAGAGCTGATGCAAGAAATCACACCTAGACCGTAAAAAATGTCTGTAAATTAGCAGTTTTGCCTGCACGCATGTTTTTTCTTGTTTAGTTATGCTTTTGAATTGCATTATGGAACACTGATCCTTCCATTAACAACTTTTAATGTTGAAACTTTGAAAAAGTGACTTAACATTTCTATTATATTAATATTTTAATATTTTACGGCCCAAAACATTTTGTAATAAACTGCCAGTACTTTCTGTTATTATACAGACGTCTTCCTGTTCATTTTATTTTGTATAAAATATATTGTTTAAAGCTACAGGTACTAAAATGTCAATAACAGTCACATTGTTATGTGTCACACATTGTCACACGCCATGTCACTACTACCACCACCATGCTTCACTGCTTAGGATTATGAGCAGTTCCTTTCCTTCTCCATACTCTTCTTTTTCCATCACTTTTCCCATCAACTTTAGGTTGATCTTGATCTCATCTGTCCATAGGATGTTCTGGAACACATACCTGGTCTTAGAACAGCTTAGAAGCTAATTGTCCAATTACTTTTGGTCCCTTAACAAGTGGGAGGCACATATGCAAACTATTGTAATTTCTACACTGTTCACCTGATTTGGATGTAAATACCCTCAAATTAAAGCTGACAGTCTGCAGTTAGCTTCATTTCAAACCCACTGTGTTGGAGTATAGAGCCAAAAAATGTTATGGACCTGACTGTATATATTTTATCGTGTGTCACAGCATTGCATTGCACATAGTCAGGACACAGTGTCACTGTGAAAAAAACATTTTAATAATCTAAAGAACCTTTTGCTGCTGTAAAGAACATTTTTTATAGTACTATAAGGTACCATAAATGTTACTGCTTTTCATGGAACCATCAATAGCAATAAAAATGATTTATATCCAGCCAGTAATCGATTATTGTGACAATTTTACAGAATCAAGAACAAAAACAAACAATGGTTACAAAAGCTGTGTGTTTTAGACTGGCTGTTTTGTCTTAAAACAAGATAATTCATTAAAATAAAATAATCATTAAGGAATAGTAATACTGATATAGTTCTACAAACATTTTCTGCACTGCATAAATTATCCAATCCAGCACCAACATCATAGGTTTTCTATTTCCTATTTCTATGGGTCAAAACATGCTATGCACTACTGACACACTGTCATTCATTCATTTTCTTTTTACCATAGTACCTTTATTAATCATGGGTCGCCACAGCGGAATGAACCGTCAACTTATCCAGCATATGTATTATGCAGCGGATGCCCTTTCAGCTGCAACCCATCTCTGGGAAACACCCATACAGTCTTACATTCACACACATACACTACGGATTTACAATTTAGCTTACCTAATTCACCTATAGCACATGTCTTTGGACTAGTGGGGGAACCCGGAGCCCCCGGAGGAAACCCATGCCAACACGTGGAGAACATGCAAACTCCACACAGAAATGCCAACTGACCCAGCTGAGGCTCGAACCAGCGACCTTCTTGCTGTGAGGTGACAGTGCTAACCACTGCGCCACACTGCACCTCCCTACTGACACACTGTACAAGCAAAAAACAATTCTTCCATCCCAAAGCCCTTCATCATTTATAGACTACAGCAAACACTCTACCTCAAACAGACTGGACCGAAATCAGTCTGACATTGTGTGATCTGAACCTGACACAAGGAATTTGCTGTCAGTCACTTTGAGCGTTTGTTGATGTCTTTGCTAACACACTGGGTAGATTTAAAAATGCTACAATGCTACAAATGCTCCCATCCATATTGGTGCTTTCCTAAAATTGCTCATCACAGCTTAAGTATCTGAAAACCCCTATTTTCCTGTACTGCGCATGAGTAAAACACAAGAATCTTCAACCTGTGTCGTTTCCACCAGGCATTTATTTACTCTTCAACTCTTTTAAAATGTCATGCTAACGTTGAGGTAGGAGTCACAGGGACAGACAAACGAGGCGGAGTTGTAGCTATGGGTGACACAGGAGTATTAAGTTCCAAAAGCGAGAGGAAATATAGATTAGGAAATAAATATGGTGTAATATTGGACTGCTTCAAATAACACTGATCTGCTGATGATGCAGTTTATTCCCACAACAAGGACAATCTCACAAAGCGATCAAGCTTCAAGGGTCACGAAACACCAAAACACATTTTTTGAGCTGTTGACAGTCATATATGTGTCCCACGCTGCTATAAACACTATTAGGACACATATATTGCACTAAAAAGTGAAAATTGGTTGTTTTTGCGTTATTTTAAACAAATTCGTTCTTCCGGTTTGAAACAAATTTTTTAAGCTGCGTCACGGCCATGAGATACTTAGGTGTAAATCCAGTCTGGAGAGTGGCTGTCTGTCCTTTCGAGAACATTGTGACGTATCTGAGTGTTCGGCATTAATTCATGACAAAGACGTGCTTCAAACCAATCAGCGCGCTCTATTGTTTATGACGCAAAACTTCATTAATATGCATGATAGCTCCGGAGACTGTTTACAGTGTTCAAACGGCAGAGAGACGCCACGTTGTGTTGCCAAAACAAGTGAAAGAACTAAAATTTGGAGACACGGGTCGTCGGTGTTGCAACGAAGGTTTTGTTTTCATTTTCCCTCTATGAGAGAGCTGCTGGAATCACGTGTGGATTACAGTGCACGCGACAGAAACGCGTTTGTAAGGAACATTTTTTACCCGAGAGCTTTTCGCATCTGGAAATGATGAAATCCGGATTTGCTGCTCGTCTCCTTTTAAAAAAGACACAGATCCAGTTTGATTGTCTGTCTACAGATTTGGTAAGTGTGTGTGATTAATGCCCTTTGTTTAACCCAGATTGCAAAGTTAGTTTGTATCGTCAGCAGTGCTCTTTCAGTTTTTAAAGACATACCATAGTCAAAATTATTTGGTTACTAAGTTTACACTATGTTAATATCACTATTCCCGTTGTGCAGGATTTTCGCCGCATTTTGTGACAGGATAGTCTATACACACACGGCTTTCTGACGCTACCTGCCGAGTGCATAAGTTACAGAGAAATGCGGAGGATTTTTTTCTCCCATTCGCCGTGCGGTATCTAACATACTGCGTCTGTGTGTTTGTTTTGCCTGTGAAACTCAGCGCGTGCCCAAATCGAAACGCCCTTCTTTGCAAGTCCTTCCCTCTTTTTCTCCCCCGACACTCCCACACTCCCAGAGCTGGACACTTTTTTCAAACTAGAGGCGTGAAAACACCCTGCTGAGACAGGGGGTTTCATGGCCCTTTAATGACTGACACACTGCAGCACATGAGAAAGTGTTTTGATTAAGCTCAGTTTCGTTAAAAAATGCGCTCGATGAGGACAAAAGACCAAACAGAAAGAAAAAGATGTACTAGTGTGGACAAGGCCTTATACTATTTGATAGTGTTGTGCACAACTATCAGAAGGCCAATACTTCAATGGAATGTTTCTTTCTGAATAGATGTTCAAAAGAAAACGGCAGGTGAAATATACCCATATGGGCTGCTACTACAAATGAATTTTTATGTAATTAAAAAATAAATTCTTCATCAAATAAGGCATATAAACAAACATACACACAACCAAAGAGTCAACTGATTAAAGAATGCTGATTGTAAAATATTGCTGGTTTAAAAAAAATATCACTTTTTGAAACAGACTTCAAGATTCTTTTTTTCAGGGATCAAAACAGAAGAAAATTCTGTCATGATTTACTTATTTACTCACCCTTTGGTCTTTTTATTTGGAATGACTTTCTTATTTCTGTAGAATATATTGTAAAACTATGCTGACATTTTTTTTTATTGTTGTTACAATTGAAGTCAATGGTAATAAAGTCGTCTTTTATGCAATTTAGCAAATTTGGCGGCACGGTGGCTCAGTGGTTAGCACTGTCACCTCACAGCAAAAAGGTTGCTGGTTGGAGTCCCAGCTAGGCCAATTGGCATTTCTGTGTGGAGTTTGCATCCCGCGTTCACGTGTTTTTCCTCCGGATGCTCCGGTTTCCCCCACAGTCCAAAGACATGCACTATAGGTGAATTGAATGAACTAAATTGGCCATAGAGTGAGTGTGTGTGTGTGAATGTGAGTGTGTATGGGTGTTTCCCGGTACTGATTTGCAGCTGGACGGGAATTCGCTGCATAAAACATATGCCGGAAGAGTTGGTGGTTCATTACGCTGTGGTGACACCTGATAAATAAGGGACTAAGCCGAAGGAAAATTAATGAATAATTGATTTCGTAAACTTTATCTTCCCTTGAATATTTGTTATATCCATAAGAATGATTATTTCACAACTTTTTCTTGCTCTCACGGTTCTCTTAGACATTCCCAGCCCCTGAATGATCGTGGTTCTTCGTTTTCATACAGACCAAACTGAAACGGCTTTTTAGTCAGAGTTAGTGGCAGAATTATTGGACACGTTTGGAAACAATGCTTATATTCTCTTTAAATCAAACCCATCACTTTAGCTAGTTTGAGCTTTAAAGAAACCTTTAAATGCATTTTTGAACACAGACCAAGCTCTACGACAAGCACTGCAATGGAGCAAACGCACACATGCAGACTTCCCACACACATGTAAATATTGTGATCTTTACCATCAAACACAATGAGTCACAGCAGATGATAACACCACCACACATGATCCCTTTAACCATATCACGTCGATTGAAACAAACTTTCATGGGGAAAGACATGTAGAAAAGATCCTGTGTGTTTATATGTGAAACGCAGTGTTTCCCCTATGTGTACACCTTTCGGGTGGAAATATTTTGCAGGAAATATTTATGATTTCTTTCTGCCTAAAATGACAGATTTTCTCAAAATTTGCAGCTACATTTTGTGACAGATAAAGACGGATTATTGGGATATTTAGAGTAATTAATTAAATTTATATGCATTCTAGTCTGTACTATTATTCATTCATTCATTTTCTTGTCGGCTTTGTCCCTTGCGGGGTCGCCACAGTGGAATGAACCACCAACTTATCCAGCACGATTTTACGCAGCGGATGCCCTTCCACCCGCAACCCATCTCTGGGAATTTTCACACACACACACACATTCACACTCATACACTACGGACAATTTTAGCTTACCCAATTCACCTGTACTGCATGTCTTTGGACTGTGGGGGAAACCGGAGCACCCGGAGGAAACCCACGCGAACGCAGGGAGAACATGCAAACTCCACACAGAAACGCCAACTGACCCAGCCCAGCCGAGGTTCGAACCTACGACCCAGCGACGTTCTTGCTGTGAGGCAACAGCACTACCTACTGCGCCACTGCGTTGCCCTGTACTATTATATAATATAATATTATGTAAATATAATTGATATACATTTGTTCTCCAAATTTTTTAACAAGTAAAACTGAGCTGCTTTTTGTTCTATATTCTCACTATTTCAAGAGTTCACACTTAGCTGATGATTGATAATAAAGCGTGTTTGGCATGCTGTCCCTGGAAAGAGCCCTGAGCTCAGAAGATCCTTGGCCCCAGGGCTCCCACCCGTTTCATCGGGAGAGAGGGGAGACTGAGCTCAGGTAGGTCTCGAGAGCTTCCCTGAATTTATTTGCTCAGCCCATTCATTGATTATTAGGGGTTGCCAGGGAAGAATGAACCACCAACTATAGCAGCATATGGTTATGCGGTGAATGCCCAGTACTAAAACACTTATATACTGTGCAAATTTGGTTGATTCAATTCGCTTATAGTGCATGTGTTTGGACTATGGGAGGAAACCAGAGTGCCCGGTGGAAACCTGTGTGAGCATAAGGAGAACATGCAAAATCCACCCAGAAACACCAAATGGCCCAGCCGGGACTCAAACCAGCGACCTTCTTGCTGTGAGGTAACAGTGCTAGCCACTGAGCCACCGTGCCGCCCTGTCCTGGATTAGTTAGAGGGCGAATAGGGGTGGATAGGGGGGTTTCTTCAAGACGAAGATGACTAAGGTAAGGAAATCTGGTTATTTATGGGTGTTTGGATTCGTCTGATTGGTAAATCATATGATAGCTAATGCAGAACCAGCCGTGGTCAATCATAAGCACGGGATCCAATTGAAATTAGTTTATAAATAAGCTTCTCAAATCAGATAAGCAATTAAAAGTCAGATGAATCAAGTAGCCTTAAATAATAATAATAATAATAATAATAATAATAATAATAATAATAATAACAATACTACTACTACTACTACTACTACTATTAATAATAATAATAATAACAATAACAATAATAATAATAATAACAATAACAATACTACTACTACTACTACTACTACTACTAATAATAATAATAATAATAATAATAATAATAACAATAATAATAATAATAATAACAATAATAATAATAATAATAACAATAACAATACTACTACTACTACTACTACTACTACTAATAATAATAATAATAATAATAATAATAATAATAATAATAATAACAATAATAATAATAACAATACTACTACTACTAATAATAAAAAAAAAAAATAATAATAATAATAATAATAATAATAATAATAATGAGAGCACATTTTTGGCATGGTTAGTCCAGATTAAAAGGAAATAAATCTTTGTCCTGTGGCTGCCGTCGCATCAACCAAGTGGATGCTGCACACTGGTGGTGGTGTGGAGAGACCCCCCTAATTATTGTGAAGCACTTTGAGTGTATGACCATACACAATAAATGTGCTATATAAATGCACACATTACATTACAACTTATGTAACTAACATAAGACTATTTTGTTTGATTAACAAAATAAGGTATAGACCTGTTCTATAGGAAAAGAACCTTAACTGGCTTCTGTTATGATATGGCACTATAAAGAAAATACAATTAAATAATTTGACTTTCGATGGGGGGCCATGAAGTGCCATTAATCCCCCCCTAATATAATGGTAAGGGAAACACTGGAAACGTGTACACTGGGACTTCTCTGTTTGTCTGCGTGGGCTGCATTTACATGAAGTCTCACATGTAAAAAATGCTGCGTAATAGAAGGCAACGGTGACTGTCTCCGTTTCTCTCTCTCTCTCTCTCTCTCTATCCGTCTCTCTGCTTGTTGATATTTTTAGAGCCCTCTGAGATGGAGAAAACAGGCCCAACTGCAGGCAAAGCAGTGAAGACATGAGGGGGCGGAGGGGATAGAGAGAGAGCTGGGGAGAGAATGTGCTTGAGTAGTAGTAGATTTCTATATCTTCCAAAGATAATTAACTACACTTTCATGGCAAGAAAAAAAATATAATAAAATCCAACAAGACTCCAAAGGCCGTTCCACACGCTCTCATTACTTTGAATGGCAGGCCCTGTGAAGACTCTATCAGCGCTGCAGAAAGAGCGGGCTATTACAGTAATATGTGACATGATGAGGTTGAACACTTCTTCAGTGTGGGTTCATTATGTGAACCGACTGCGCCGCGGGTGAAATTACCTGGTTATGGTGCTCGATGCCCATGCTGATTGTATTGATGAGGATGGCAATCATAATCCCTCTGTTGAAGTACTTGCTTTCAACGATGCCCCAAAGTTTCACTCTTATTTCGTCCCAGACATCTTTACATTTCCCCAAACAGGTGCGTTTCTTCTTTAGTGTGTCATCAGAGTCGCTGCTCCTCTTCTCGTCTAAGCGGTTCTCGTCCCTGTCAGTTTCCTCCAGCGCACCCTCCTCTTCCTCCCCATTGGCCGAATGTCCTGTTGACTCCTCCCCCTCTTTGAGAGACAGGGCTGCAGCACACTGAGGACACTCCTCTGGGTTTGGGCTGATGGAGAGGGAGACTGCATTCTCCGAGCTGTGGTCCAACTTGGTTTCGTGAATACAGTGAGGTGCTGCAACACAGACAAAAAAAAGAGAAACATTTGGTTTTGTTTTTGACATTTTTCAAATAACACAATAACGAATTTCTGCCTGTCAGTTTATTGGACAGCTGCCATATTGCAGCGTAGGATTTGAAATGTCATTGGGCCATAAAAGCAAACACATGGCTGGATTTGCTCTAGTTTTTATTGCAACTTGCTCTTTGCTTTTATAACTTGCTATTTGGTGTGGAGTGTAAGCGAAGCTACTTTGAAACGTGGCCAGGGTACTAGCTGGTTCTTTTAAACAAAACTAGCAAAATATTCACAATAAAAAAACATCTTTTAACTGTCCAAATAACATGATTTACAATTTTAGAACCACACCTTTGGGAGCTTTGAAAAAACAACCGTTGACAGCATCAAAATTATACTGAAATTACATGCAAAACATCCTAATTTACTGTCTGTAATGGAATAAAAACCATAACCATCAATAAAAATAATGTAAATAAAGTATATATATATTTTTTTTTTGTAATATTTTGTTTTAATTTAACATTTATAAGATATTAAACAAAAACAGTACAATACCAATAAAAAGAAGAAAAGAATAGTACAGAATAATTGACATTAACCCCCTCACCCCCACCAGAAAAAAAGAGAGATCGTCTCAGTTAACAAATATATATACACACAACATACAGTATGTAGCATAAATATATAAAAAAGATGACAATATTCACGTTTTTACAAAGCCAGTATCATGAATATATAGGTTAAAGATGAACATTTACAAACATAAAATGCTAAATTCCCAAGAGTCTTAAGTCCCCATGTGGTTTCAGCTTTTTTCTGTGAACTTTCAAGACATAGTTGTTCCATTTGAATGACGAAAAACAGCTTGTTCAAACATCTCTTATTACATATGAAAGGGTTTAAGACAGGGGTGTCCAAACTCGGTCCTGGAGGCCTGGTGTCCTGGAGAGTTTAGCTCCAACCCTAATCAAACACACCTGAACCAGCTAATCAAGCTCTTTCTAGATATACTAAAAACTTCCTAACAGGTGTGTTTGAAGCAAGTTGGAGCTAAACTTTGCAGGACACTGGCCCTCCAGGACCGAGTTTGGACACCCCTGGTTTAAGAGGACTGATAAAATTCTTCTACTATTTTAAAAAGAGTTGTTATTATTAACAACTATTGTTAGTCACAACTTTTCTCTGATCTTTCACTAACTCTCTCTTTACTCACTCTGAGCTGCATGGCAGTGATGTTTCTCTCCTCCATTAACATTGGCTCCTCCTCCTATCGATCCTGCTCCTCCTTTGCCACGCCCCCTCCCACCTCCGGGGGGAGGGGCTTTGCCACGAAGCATGTAATAAAGGGCAGCGGAGCGGCGGCGGGCTTTGCGCAGGATATGGCAGACCAGTTGGAAGAGCTCCTCGTAACAGTCTCCGGGCTCAGCGAGTGAAGCCAGCGTGCTGGAGGACAGGTAGCGAGCACGTTGCTCTTGCATCAGCTGGTGCTCTCGCTGTTTGGTCTCCGAAAACTGAGTGGCAATGACCACCAGGCACAGATTAATCATGAAGAAAGATCCAATCTGGAACAGGAAGGAGAGATAGAGCTTGAAAATAATGAAATCCATCATTTACTCCCTCTTACACTGTTCCTTGACCTTTGAAGTAGGCATGATAACCGTTTTCAAGGTATACCATGGTTTGGAAAAGTCAAGGTTTTAAAACCACCAAAATTTTCTGCTATACCGTTCCTAAGGTATATGTCAGATTCCAGCAGAAAAGATAAATCTGTTTTCTTAAAATTGTAAAGAAATCTGTGTTTTTGAAACTAACGAAAACAGCCAAAGTCAATGATTTGTTTGAATTATTTAGCCTGACATGTTTAGTGTTACAAAATATTTTAAATGTTTCTCAAAATAAAATATAGTGTGTTCAAAGAGGAAAAAAAAAGTTTTAGTTTTTTAAAAAGATCATATATTTTAGAGCAGTAATCACAATACCGTGAAACTGTGATATTTTTTCATCCAAGGTTATCATACCATCAGTATCTTATACCGGCCCATGCCTACTTTGAAGGTGTAGTTGCATTTACTGTTGTTTTGCGTATTTTCACAGGTAAAATCAGGAGATTTCAATAGAGATCCACACTATTGGGAAATCTGCCTATGGATGAAAGGTTTTACGGATGAAAATTTAACAATAAGCTGGTCTTTGAGATTAAAAGTGACTTTTGTGTGAGCCATTTTTCTTCAAGATTTTTCTTTAAAAAATCTTCAAGATTTTTCTTTAAAATCTTAGGTTTTGTTGTTGTTTATTGACAATTGCCTATTTTAAATAAAGCTGATTTAGATACTGAAATGTAACACTTACTGTATCAGTCTTTTAATTCAATGAATTTAATAATAATAATAATATTATAAACAATTATTATTATTATTATTATTATAAATCTGTTTGTCTTCTGAACAAATAATTCAGACTAATTTAGACCACAGTATTCAATGAAAATATTAAGTCAAATAAAACAAACAAACAAAACAAATTAGCAAATCAACTACTGCATTCTCTCATGAATATGTCAAGGATTTACTACTACTATTGTACAGTACAATTTAATATGTTTAGAATATACTGCACAACAGTATCATATGAAACACATTTATAATGCGTTCAAAATGCTTTTGGAAGCTTCTTTAAAGCTTAAAAGATCCAGTCCACATTCAGTGTAAGTTTAGAAAATTTCTCCTTTTGTATTCTATGAAAAAAGAAAAAGGGTTTAAAATGGCAAGAGTAAATAATAAAGCGAAGTGAACTAAACCTACAGTAAATACATTTGAGTTTAAGTTGCTAAACATTAACTTACTCTCAGGCTAATCAAGACATCTGTGACTTTTCTATTCCAATTATTACATTTGTAATTAAAATTGTGGTCTATGGTGATTTATATTGTAAGTCAAAAATATAGAGAATAATTATATATAAACACAGACAAAACATTAATAAGTTACAAAACATTAACATAAAACATTAAATCATTACAGAAACATACTATTTACAGCCTTATTAGCTTTAATGCACAGCCCTGACAAAAGGCCCTTAGAGTGTTTGTTATGGCCTAGAGCATGAGAGACCTCTTCCATAACTCTAAAGGTGATCTTTCTGTTTATTCTATTAACTCATTACTTTTTACATTGGTTGTAGCATCCAGGATGAGCACAAATACAATTTTATTGAAGCATACAACATATATCTCCTCCCTCATTGCAAAAATATACCGTCAGCTCATACACAGTATATGTATGCAAGTTTGCACATACGTTATTACTGTACTGTATATGCGGCAGGAAGTTGACCCACCAGGTTGTTTTTTTTTCTTTCTTTCTATCCTTGCGTGTCAATGTATCAACAGGAATAATCAGGAATAACTTTTGTTTTTCCTTTATGTTTGTTTTTGACTCTCAACGTGCTGTTGACTTGCATTTTATGATTCACCAAACAAACAAAAAAAAGCTTCTTTAGTGTTCTACTTGGGGGAAAAAACTGCCACTTACATCTTGGAAGGGAGGGCTGAGAGTGAATAACAAATTTACAACAACATTAACGAGAAAGTTCCTTTAAGGGTGAACAACTCATTTCAGCTCAATATTCTGACCATAACCACATTTTTAGTCTCCATTGCTTTAAATATCTAGACAATGACAGCAAACCTCCAGAAAGCTCTCTAACACAGCTTGTGCTGCAGTGTTCGGCATACGCGGCAGCCATAGCTGTCTCCATGAGCTGCTATAAATGGACCCTATGTTTGAAGAAGTCAGCAGACGCCCAAACAAGAGCCTGTTTTGTTGTGTGCGTCCCCGCACCGCTCTAGCTTTGATATGCTGTAATTACCAGGCCCTTTCATAGGAGCAAAACCTCCAAATATCTCCTAGTCCTCGCAGAGAAGGGCTAGATCCCTCTGCCAACAAGAAACGGATTAAAACTGGGAGCCAATCATTTTAAAGACTGAGGGCAAGCCAGTTCCAGACTCATCAGAACAGAGAGCTGATCTGCTCTTCTATCATTCAATATTCATATCAGCACCATTCGTCAACACATTTGCACTCATGAACACACAGATCTCGCTCTCAGGCCTTAATGAAAGTACAGGCTGGTTCCTGCATATGTGAAGTAGGGATCAGAGAGGACATTTGAGTCGTGAGGAGGACAGAAAAGGTGGAGGAATGCGCATGAGTGTGTGTATGTGTGTAGAGCAGCTGTGCAGGTGTGTCCTGCCTCCACATCTGCTGTCCTGATTAGGGATTCTGATGTGTGACTGGACCGCTCCTAATCAACAGCCAGACCTCTGCTTTATGCAAATATGCACCTTCTTTCCTTGCAGTCACCTTTCCTCTTTTCATTTCCATTGTACTGTTTAATTCACACACACGCATAAATTAAACATGCCTTCAGCTCCTTTCTTCGATTTACAGTTGAAGATAAAATGATTAGCCCTCCTGTGAAATTGATATAATATTTCTATATTTCCCAGATGATGTTTATCAAAGCATGGACATTTTGTTCACAGTATTTTCTATTCAATTTTTTTCTTTTGGATAAACTCCTATTTTGTTTGGTTTGGGAGAAAATACTTTCAACATAATTAGCCCTCTTTATTTATTTTCTGATTGGCTACGAAAAAAAAAAAAAAAAAATTGTTTATTGACTTGCCTTATTAACCAACGCTATCTCACAGCAATTCGTAACTTTTTGGTTTAGTGGTTAGTTCATACGAGTCCGTCAGCCGATTATAATGTTATCACTTGATTGAATGGGCGTTATCCATGGTTATCAGCTGATAGATATGGGCCATTAGGGGTCTTCTCCACCAATGATAGGCTAAGATGGCTGATATCATCCATCGACATGGTTAATCAGCTATAGATCACATACGGCTGCGGCCGGAAGTTAACAAGAATTATTTATATTATTTAATAAATTTCCCATTAATTGTATTTTATTAACGTCTACCCCAACCCTAAACCCAACCGTCACAGTAATGTAAAACAGATCTGGATCTGGAGTCTTCTCTATTAGTATAGCTGATTAATGTGAATGGATGATAATGGTCTTCTGAGCCTACCTGTAGGCGCAGAAGGCCCTACTGGCCCATATCTATCCGCTGATAACCACTGACAATGCCCATTCAACCGAATGAAAACATTTGAAGCGAGTGAATCGGTACAATCTCATTCATACAATTTAGTACAATTTGCTTATCCCCCAATGACGATTGGGTTTAGGGGCAGGGTTGAGTGATTTAAAATCGTACATTTTCATATGACTGAACTTCATTGACTGAATTCATGCTAATTAAGCTGTGGTCATACTGCACTTTTCTCCTCATAGACTTCCATTCACAGGCACGCGAATGGGTCAGACCGGAAACACAAGCTCGTGTGACAAGTTTCGCAGTTCGCTGCGTTGGAAAGTTCAAACTTTAATCAACTCTGACCTGCAAAATGACATCACATGATGGCGTGAGACCAATCGAAGATCAAAACCTGACCTCTCTGGACAGAAATTTAAAACATGGACCAATCGCTTTTTTTTTTTTAATGTCTAATCATCTTGTTTAATCCTGCCCCTCTTCGCAGCACCGTACTACAGAATTTAGCATGCTCAAACTTAAGTGTGACCACAACTTCAGCCACTAAACTGACAAAACGTAAAATAGTGCATTTCCTCGTGGGATCAGGCTGAGTTAACCTATCTTGAATAAAAAAATAATAATCTGTCCATTTGAAAATGCAAAACGCACTGTGATGCACGTTAAAGGCATGCCAAAACAAAAGGTGGCTTTTATGGTGGGTTCAAGGCAAGGCAAATCTATTTATATAGCACATTTCATACACAATGGTAATTCAAAGTGCTTTACATGAACAAGAATAAAAGAAACAAGTATAAGAAAATCGAAAGAAAAAGAAAAAAATGATTGAAAACAGATTAAAATGTGTTAAAACAGGTTTTAAAGTAATGAAAAAGAAAAGAAAGACATAAGAATGTGATTTGTGGGAAGTAGCACAGTAAAGGCACAGCTAAACAAATTTGTTTCAAGTCTTGATTTGAATGTGCCTAATGTTGGAGCTCCATTCATTCTTCCACAGGCACTCATGACATTTGTCATTGAAATCAAAAAAATTCAAGAGGACACACTGCAAACGTATTTAAGTATTAAGTTACAGTAAGTAAATTGCATACCAATTAATGCAAAGAAAGAAAGAAAGAAAGACAGAAAGAAAGAAAGAAAGAAGAAAGAAAGAAAGAAAAAAAGAAAGAAAGAAAGAAAGAAAGAAAGAAAGAAAGAAAGAAAGAAAGAAAGACAGAAAGAAAGAAAGACAGACGTATTAGTGTCAGACATACAGAAATAGTGAGGCAGGTGTAGAAAGAGAGAGGTCATAGAGGTGCTGGTTAGTGAGTATACTGTACTTCACTTCTGTTACAGCTGGATAAAAGATGACAGGTGATGATTTATACTCTCTTTTAATGCTGTTCGTACAAGGGAAGGGTCTGGCTGTATGCAGGGCGACCTTAACACTCCCTGCTTCCCCCAAAAAAGAACAGTAGAGCAGAACGGCAGAGAAATTTCATTTCTATGCCATCAATTTGCAAATACGTGGGGAGTTTTGCCAAGGTTTACACAATATACAGTAGATTTGACTATAAAATAAAATAAATATATATATAAAATAATATCAAATGGCATTTATGTATTAGTATAAAATATTATTTTAATAAAATATTATATTATAAAATATTATTATATATTATTATAAAATATTATAATATATTATTATAAAAAAATATTTTAATATACTTTAATAAAAAAAATCTATAAATATTAAATAATAAAAAAATAATAAACAGTAATGCAATAAAAAATTCTAGAAAATAAAATAAAAGCAGTAACCATTTTCCATTTTGTCATCAGCTCATATTTCTAAATCATAATCAACATCCACAAAGCAGCAAGCCAAAAAAAAAAAAAAAAAAAAAAAGCCAAGATTTGTTAACATTCTCTTGCCAATTAGAGACAATGCGTTCATTTAATAGAATTATTTGTGATCTCTCTGCACATTTGTACCGATCTGTCAGAGAACCACTAAAGAGGGGAAAAAAAATTGGGTACAGAGATGGCGAGGCTGAATTAATTGCTCCGATGTTCAATACAAGTGAAAGGACGTGAATAGAGGTGCAGCGGCGGGGTGTGGGCTGTGTCGGCACACTATGGCCCTCTCTCTACAGGTAGCGGCGGCTGGCTGTGTGGTTGCCAGGTTACAGACTGAGCAGGGCGTCAGAGAAGTAAATAAAAGTGCAGAGGGACACATTCAAATGGACATACACACACATACGCACAGACACACACACGCACAGTGAAAAGACATATCTTACTCCCCGCAGTGCAACAGTGCAGATCGTATGAGGATATGATTGTGATTCCAGATGTGAAGGGGGCGATACTGAGCACATACAACTAAAGCTAAATTGGATCACTTGTTTATTTTAGGGGTGGACAATAGAACAGAATATGATTTTCCAACCACATACTGTAATTGATTTTCCTTCAAAAGATTTCTGACACAAACTGCACACTTATACAAGCACAGACACAATTTTGCGCACAGAAAACCAAATTATATTTTGATGGAATGCTTTTCATCAGACACAATCAGTGGATTTTCAACTATCACACATGTTACCTCAGGAAAAGGAGGAGGATGAGGAGGAGAATTGGGGAAAAGAAGAGAAAAGATATAATAATAATAATAATAATAATAATAATAATAATAATAATAATAATAATAATAATACACTGTAAAAACCAACAATCAACTTTATCAAATGAAATGAGTGTAGTTAACTCAAAATGTACTGAAAGTTAATTCTACTAATTTGAAAAGAGTTTTGAACTCAGCGTTGAAGGTAATGAGTTAATTAAATACCTCATTATTTCAACTTAAATGGAGTAAGTTCACATTACTCATTAGTTTTAACTCAAATGGTTTGTAGCAATCAGTTTCTTCAAATGGTTTGAGTTGCCTTAACTTATTGTTTTTTACAGTACTCAGTTGGTTTGAGTTCTCTTCATTTATTTGGTGCTCAAATTGCTACATTTACTCATATGGATTAAGTTCACAGTACTTATTAGAATTAGTTTTTGAACTTAAATGGTTTGTTGCAATCGGTTTCCTCAAACAGTTTAAGTTACCTTAACGTTTTTGGTTTTACAGTGTAATAAAGAAGAAGAAGAAGAAGAAGAAGAAGAAGAAGAATAATAAGAAAAATAATAATACAAATATGATGTTATGACTTGTAATTCATTTTTCACTATGAGCAAATAACTAGGAATGACAAATGGCAATAAATGGTCACTAATAAACAGTACATGTGTTACAAACCAGTATGTTTATGACAATGCATTAACAATACAATTATATGATAAGAAAAAAAAAACATTAACATCAAGCAGTTTAACATGTTGTTTTGTACAACTAAAAATCAATAGAAGAGACCGTAATTCTTCATACATTTAAGTTATAATGATTTCTTTTGCTTCTCATGTGAAAAACAAAGTGTACTGGTGAGCATACTGTATACGTTTTTCAGGTTGGTGTACTGTAAATATATTTTACATGTCAATTGCTATTCATTTAGGGTGCCATCTGTAAAATCAAACCTAACACAAAATCCTGTCAGTCAGAAAAACAGACAAGCAATACAAATTCTCAGTTCAACAGTATTGTTCTTGGAATGCTGTTCAACCAAATATTCCATGTACCAGAACTGCTGTGTTGACTTTATTCTTCACATATATGAGCGGGTGCAGCCATTTGAATCTTTTTGGTCTCATTCACTTCCACTCATTTTTAGAATGAGTTGAACAGCTCCTTATGCTGCTTGATGTTGCAAACTGATATTGTATTATTATATTATTCTACTTTTTATAGTCATGAACACACTTAAAAGTAGTTTGACCGTTTTTCTTCCATTTCAAGAGTTCACACTTAGCTGATGATTGATAATAAAGCGTGTTTGGCATGCTGTCATAGGAGAGAGCCATGAGCTCAGAAGATCCTCGAGCTCGGAGCTCCCTCCCGTTTCATCGAGAGAGAGAGCAGTCTGAGCTCAGGTAGGTCCACTGAATTTGTTCGTTCAGCCTATTTCTTGAATATTAGGGGTTGCAACGGAAGATAGAACCACCAACTATACCAGCATATGTTTATACGGTGAATGCCCAGCACTAAAACACTCATGTACTGCGCCAATTTGGTTAATTCAATTCACTTATACTGCATGCCTTTGAACTGTGGGAGGAAACCGGAGTACCCGGGGGAAATCCACGCGAGCACAGGAAGAACATGTAAACTTCACCCAGAAATGCCAGCCAAGTACGACATTGCCTTATCCAATTAAAATTTGTTCATCGAATATACTGGACAAAAGTGAGGTTGGCAAAAATAACTCAAGACTTGGACCCTATATGTGATCGCTGTAAGCAAGCACCTGCAGACTTAACACATATGTTTTGGCTTTGTCCATCAATCACTTCTTTTTGGCTATCAATTTTCAACTGTTTCTCTTCTGCGACAAAGATGCACATCGAACTGTGTCTTCTTAATGCACTTTTTGGACTTCCTCAGAATATAGCAGGGTTATCGAGCTGTACTGCAAATGACCTAGCATTTTTGACACTGTGAGCAAGACAGTGTATTCTTTTATTATGGAAACAAAGATTTCCCACGAGACAACTGGTTGAAAGATGCAATGAGCTTCATCCATTTGGAAAAAATCAGGCTTACCATAAACGGCAATACTAGGGCTTTTTCTGAAACATTTCTGTCAATCTAAATCTTAGGGTTCTTCAATTGCAAAGCAAATGTAATTAAGTACATTGTATAAATACCTGAGGATTAATGTTTGTAATATTGGGTTATCAAGGTACATGTGTATTCTATACAGTTTTTTATTTTATTATTATTTTTTTATTTGTTACATTTTTTTTTCTTCTTCTTTTCTCTCTTGGATAAATGTAATTTCATCTTGTTTAGAGGGTAGAGGTGG
Organism: Danio kyathit; assembly: GCA_903798195.1. NCBI lineage: Eukaryota > Metazoa > Chordata > Actinopteri > Cypriniformes > Danionidae > Danio > Danio kyathit. The sequence goes on along the minus strand of LR812521.1, from coordinate 38,241,185 downwards.
GAATAATATTTATTTAAATTTCTCTGTAAAATTACTTTGTTATATATGTAAAAGTTTAATAAACAGATAATAAAATTGTTATAAACAGAATAAACAGAAGAAAAAAAAATAGAAACGCCAGCTGGGCCAGCCAGGACTCGAACCAGCTTCCTTCTTGCTGTGAGGCAACAGTGCTAACCACTGAGGCACCGTGCCGCCCTTTCCTGGATTAATCTAGAAAAGAGGAGGAGGAGTAGAGGTGGTTGGTAGGATTCTTCAAGACGAAGATGACTAAGGTAAGAAAATCTGGTTATTTATGTTCGTTTGGATTCGTCTGATTGGTAAATCATATGATAGCTAATGCGGGACCAGCCGTGGTCAATTATAAGCATGTGATCCTCTCGAATATAAACTTCACTTATTATTCCTATTTATTTCTCTCATAGGCAACTGAATCGGAAATTATAAAACAATTGAAAAATCGAGCACACTTCCGCATTGAAGAATAAGGTCAATATAAATATGGACAGGGTACATAATGAAAGTCACCATCTCTCAATAGGCATGTCAAACTTTTTGTCAGCAGTGTCTTTTTTACTTCTTCTTGTATTACCTGGTATTAACTGGGATCTTCAGTGATCCAAACACAAGAGGTCAACTGAGACATTACCTTTTCCACCTGGCATTAACATTTATTCAAATGCGTCTCTAGTGAGCACTTGTGTTTGGATTTAGCTGAGCCTCTTATTTCTTTCATGCTCTACAGCACTTTCACAGAAGCACTCTGCAGACAGTGCATTGTGTGACTACTATTGAATAAATTAACCCAAGTTAAAAAGACAAACAAATCTAAATGATCTATAATCTATATGAAACTATGCAATATATATGTGATATGTGCATTTAAGAATAATGCAGGGAAGTACAGTATATAGCAAAAGTATTACCCCTCCATATTTCATCCTTTTTCTTTTTCCCCAAGTGCTGTTTAATGGAAAAGACATTTTTAAACATACTAGTTTAAATAATAGTTTTTATTTCTAATGACTAGTTATTTTGTGAGATACTAGTTTTAAGCTTAAAATGCAAATTAGAGGCTTAACTAGGCAAGATAGGTTAATTAGGCAAGTCATTGGACAACAATGGTTTGTTCTGTAGCCAAACAAAAAAATAGAATTTCTTAAGGGGGCCAATATTAATGATCTTAAATTGTAAAAATTGCTTTTATTCCCGTAACATGAAGTCGGAGTGACAACAGAGATGAGGGTCCAAATGCAGTTTATTTAAATCTCAGTAGGCAATAGTCAAAAAGGGGTAAACGATTTTGACACAGTATCGAGACTATGAAGCACAAGTTTTTTAAAACATGGCACCAAAGCATGATTCGAAACACACAGGTCAGATGATTAAAGTGATTCGAAACACCAGGTCACATGACTAAAGTGATTTAAAGCATTAAAATTTCAGAAGCATTTCGAGACCTGGCGAATCTGTGTTTGACTGACAGCGTCTGGAAATCTCGCATGTAGTCCAATGGACCATGTGCATGCACAGAGTAACTGCTGCAAATGTCCCGAGTTCGAATCATGACTTGAACAAATTATGACTTTGTGTATTTTAAATGTAAATTTTTATGACCAAAACAAGACATATTTATTCACAAAGTGTTCATTCGGATGTCAAACCAATGTTAAAACAAAACATGTTACAAGAACAGAGCATTTAAAAACCAACATCTATAGACCATAACCCATTATCTCTGCATGCTAGTCTGAAACTCTCACCGCTTCACTAAATCACTTGAAACCTCAACCCTACAACGTGGGTATAATACCTCAATTTGCTCAACTGTTTCTTTGCTGAAGCTGTTCCAGAGCAATAGATTAAAAAAATGACCACTAGGTGTCACTGTAGAGACAGTTTTCGAAACATTTCAAAGCTTCGACACATTGGCTTCAACTGTTTCAGTGTTTCATGAAGCCTCGTTTTGCCCACCACTAGTAAACGGTAGCATGAGGGCAATCCGAAGACTAGTTGTGGTCACAGGAAAAGAGATTAGTTCAGGGGGCAACATAAATGATAAACAAGGGTCAAAAGTACGGCAAGACTAGACAAGAACGCTTTGTAATGTTCATGGGGAAAACAAAACTCAGCAATGGATGAGTGTGACTGTGAGTGTGCTGTATATATAGTCCAATAATCAGTCTGCATGAGCTTCAGCTGTGTAAGGGTAATCAGGAGGTGAACTGGGGCTGGTGTGTGAGTGAGGTCCCTGATGGGAAATGTAGTTCATTTTAGTGGCAGATGTGTACCTCTACAGCCAGCTGCAAATGATCGATCTCTGGTGATAGTAACACTTCCAGCAAAATAAAAATAGATAAGACTTTCTCCAAAAGAAAAAATATACAGTAAAAATGTCCTTGCTCTGTTAAACATCCCTTGGGAAATATTTGAAAAAGAACTCAAATCCCTCAGGAGGGCTAATAATTTTGCTTTCAACTGTATGGCGACCTTGTTTTGCTGTACTTTCTCACACCACGTTCCATCCCATAGTGATTTTTAGGTCAGTAGGTGGTGAAGGAACTCACTGGCACATTGTAGTGATCAAAATCAGTTCGAATCAGGCTTGGAAATCGGGCGCCACATTGTCTCAGTCATTTAGATCTGCCTCGAGGGTTTATAGCATCGGGATAACAGATAACCGTTGATTTTTAGTGGGAACTGCCTCACAAGACTTTTGAATGACTCCCGGGTCATGCGTTAGTCATATGGGACATCCTGCCAAGATGTACAATTTTGCAGATAAAAGTTCTGTATGTGTCTGAAATGTATGATGTCTAGTAATTAACGAAATCTAGTGACATTTACAATACATTGGTGTCAGTGAAAAACTAGTAGTACAAACAGTATTCGTCTTGTAACATTTGATGTAAGATACACACAAGAGATTTTACCACGTGAAATTAACATGAAGTCTGTTAATGATTGACCCTTAATACGATGGTACGGGGCGTGGCCCCACCCTCCATGGCAACCGCTCATTGGAAGACAGTGCCATGGGGATGGACCAAACCAGGTCACTTAAAACTCACTGCAGCTGTAAAACATTGCTTGTTTGCACTCGCTGTTGCTCTCTGCTCCCTCTCACCTGGTCGTTGCTAGATCGGATATGGATGCGGCCGGAAGTTAATGAGATTTATTTATATTATTTATGAAATTTCCCATTTATTGTGTTTTATTAACGTCTACCCCCACCCCAACCCTAAACCTAACCCTCACAGCACTGTAAAAACAGTAGTTGTACCGAGTATTATTTATGTTATCTATTAAACTACCCAATAAATTGTATTTTTTAACGCCTACCCCAACCCTAAACCCAACCGTCACAGTACTGTAAAAATATGAATTATTGTTATTCAGTGTCATAAAAAAATTCTGCTATATTAATGTGCATATCGCACTTCCGGCCGGCCGCGTTTCCGATCTAGACTTTACCCTCTCACCTGCCTGGACACCGCGCCGCAACGCAATTGGGTCAACACAAACTTTCCATGCAAACCTCTTAAGTTCCGGGTCTGCCGAAACCGCACAAACCTCCGCAAACCGACTCTCAGAAGTCCGTCACCTGGGTAACCTAGGACGACAGCCACTCGTGAACGAGTGAATCCCAAAGACGTCCCCAAAGCGAGTCACCAACCAATCAGGAGCACCGTGCTTCCCCGAGGCCAGCCGGCGAGGGAAACTCAACCCTTCCAGCAAATTCGCAAGTAACAAACAAACATCGTCTCTTGCTGATCTGGTGCAAATTGATCTTAAGCAGTTAAAGATAAGCCAAATTTCTAAGATCTAGTAAAAAATACTACAATTAATTTGGGACGGTTGTCTGCTCATTTTGCATCATCTGATCTGCCTCTGTGTGTATGTGTGAATGTGCGTGTTCGCGTTTGTTTGTTTGTTGTTTGCTTATTACGTAGTTAGCTGCATGTATCGTATTGTAGCTCAATAAATCTTTGTTCTTATTCTGTAAGAACTGTGTTCTTGTTTATGTGCTTCTAAGTCATTGCCTCGAGCTCTAGGTTTTGTTGCCTTGCGAAAAGTTAACCCAATACCATTGTTGGGAGTCAACAGATTTTTCAAGAACTGAACATATCACACACCACATTATTCTTAAAAGATTGAACGGTGCGGTGCCTATGTGTCTGAGTTAATCTCAATTTCAAAGCAAACCACAGGCACTCAGCAAAAGGCAAGCCACAGGACAACTTGCCATTTGCGATCTCACGACCCCGTCCTAATTAACTATACGTCTTGAAACAATAGGGAGGCTACACACGGACCCCCCAAACCGGTTTGAGAGAGCTCTCAACAAACCCCTGTTGTTTCACGCCTGCAAACGCCGTCTGCGAGGGAATAAACATCCTTAGAAATGTGGACACAAAAGCAGCCAGAAACTTCCAGAGTTTAAACTGACTTTGATTTAAACTGTGTTTATTTGAATAATGTATGTTTATTTTACGTTTCTGTAGGTTTTTGTGTGTACATGTCCCATGTGTTTAACATAACCATTATGAAGAGGTAATGAGTTAAAGCCGCTGCTTTTGCATGAAATCTACAGAACGTTTGTGAAACATTTCATGTTTGGTATCTATTGAAACCCAAGAAAGTTTCAAATGCATTTGGTTTATAGGAAGAAACCCTACTATAAAAATGTCCATGTTATAAAACTTTATTTTAATAGCTTCTAATCAAAAGCTTGAGTCTCCCACGAGGTGCTAATCCATCCTCCTAGGGGAGGGAATGGGGGTGTGATTCCACCCCGCAGCTTGTCTTATTGGACAATACCTGTGTAGGCCACACCTATACCCAAGCCTATAAAACTTTGAACACGGAAACTTTCGTTGTCTTTTGCCGGGTCTTTGCCTCTCATCACCGCCGTCGCTCTTCTCGTGCTGGCCGTACATCGCCTGGCCGGAAGCCTCGTCGCAGCACGGAGCAAACCGCGACGTTCACTCGCCCGCCAACCCCCGATCTGCTTGCGCAACCGCTTTAACAACAAGCCATCGATCGGGTCAACTTATCAGAACTCTGAAACACTCCCATAACTACGGAATTCCGCAGAGAGCCGAAACTCCAGGAAGGACTCCACGAGACCGAAACTTGAAACCGCCTCGGCCAACATCTGGATCCCTAGCAACTGACTCCAAGCTTCCCTGAAAGTAAGAAAACCCCTTTTACCAGACGAGGGAAGTCCAGCACGTCATTGAAGTTGCTACGCTGACCCATCAGCTTCGCCGGGATCTCCCTTTGGACCAGCCGAGGAAACCAAAATTCCATCAGAATCGCAAGTAACACAAACAATGTTTCTATCCATTGCTGAACTGGTGTGAATAATATTTAAGTAGTAAAGAATAGCGAAATTCTCTGCTTTTATGGTTTCTCTCAGGTTGCAATGCTAAGAACTTAGCCAATGCTAGAAGCTGAATCCTTACTCGCTCTCCGTCATAACTCTCCTCAAACTGCTTGTGTGTATGTATGTGCGTTTCTTTGTTTTATGTAGCGTAGTATGTTGTGTTATAGAGTAGCAATAAACTTGTTTCGTTTTTAAGATCCATGTTGGTGGGTTGTGTGCTTTATAAAGTTAATGTCTCAGCTTCAGATACTGTTACCTTGCTCATTAAATAATTAGATACTGTTTTTATATTGTTAATTGTTGGCCACAAAATAATATAATACAGGATTGCTTTACACTGACCGTTTTATTTGCTGGACAAATGACTAGGTTAAGTGTAAGCTTTGAATAATTCTATGTAAATCATGTTCGAATCTTTAGATTCAAATCCCCAGAGTTTAAATGTTATTTAAACCAGAGAGCTGATTCCTTACACCGTGTTATGTTATTATCGTTGGCCATGGAAATAATATGAACAAGATTGGTAAAACGCAATGTCTTCAATTTGCGGGACAAATGGTAGATAACGTGTGAATCTTTTAATCTGATTCAGTCTGACTCAACTGAGTTGAATTAATGATTTGATTCTTCAAGATCCGATTCATCGAAATGTATTTTATTGTCATTGTTGATCCCCTACAGTGGAGATCAGGTGATCCCTTGTGGTTGCTCAAATTCAATCAACCACTTGTGATCAGACTGATGTCATTAACACACCTTAACACCAGTAGTAAACAGTGCCAAAGTAACACAAAACTGCTTCATGACTAGTCTAAATGATGTCTGCTCAGTCATGAACATCTCTTTAATCTTCAGCCAGTGTCACATTCCAGCAGTAAGCACACCTCTGATGGATGCTGGGAAGCATCATGTGACTGCTTCGGCAGGGTGCATGTGTCAGGGTGACAGGGTCTCTGTCATGAAGTGTGTGAGACTGCCGAGACGGCAGCAGGGGTCCACTATTCTGATGGGCTCTAATTAACTACTAATGCTTTCACTCCGCTGACCTACACGGGATTAGCCTCTGTCATTAGCTACAACACACACCCACAATTCCCTATACTAGCCGTTTGCTGAGCTACAATGGATTTTGGCGTTTCCAGCAGCGCCTTCGGCTGTCTAACAGCATTCGAATGCAGGAAACTGGAAAGCTAAAGAATGGCACAAATAGCTACAACAAATACCAGCAGGCCTCTCCGCTATCTGACCTGCACATCTCATTCCCAAATCCATTCCTTTATTCCTTTACTCTCCTGCTGTCTCTCAGTCTCAGATCCTTTTCCTCACTTATCCTCAGGGCATTTCTTTTCCGCTCTCTCTCTCTCTCTCATCTTTAATCTTGGGAGGAGACATTATCCGAAGCACATCTCACTGCAGGGTTGTCTCATTCGCTGCCGTTCCTACTTTTCAGTATAGGCCGAGAACCGCCTTCTACCGCTGAACGTGAGGCTGAAGCGAAGAGAAATTCAGTTTATAGTGTCCAGCTATTGATTCTTCACTATGCTGTTCATTGTCTAATTGATCTCAGTTGACTTCTAAATGTGCTGTTTAGCTAATATCTGCATCCTCGAAAGCTTCAGGCCGTCAATCGGGAGGTCTGCAGATTCAGTTAAGTTCAGTTTGTCAATAAAACCCTGATCTGGTTGCATCTCAGGGGAAAAACTAGTGATTTTTTTTCTCTTCCTAGATTTTAACTTACGATGCAATGCGCCATATGGCAGGACTAATCGAACTGATATTGTGCTTAAATGTCTATTAGCTGTTAGCTGGTCTTGCATTAAAATGACTGTATTAAGTCTGCGCTTACAGATGGCATTCTAAACACTAAATATGAGTGCCAATTATTTTTAGATTTAGAACAGAACATTTGTATTAATTAGTAGCAGGGATACAAAATATATCGATAGCTAAGAGGTTATTGGCTGATATTTGACATTTGCTCAATTTTTTTTCTTATTATTCATAGCTGTTATGATTTAAGTTATGATTTAGGGAAGTTGATTCACAAATAAAACAAATACAAATAAATAATAATAATAATAATAATAATAATAATAATAAAAAAAAAAATAATAATAATAATAAAAACAACAACAACAACAATAATAATAATAATAATAATAATAATAATAATAATGATAATAATAATAATGATAATAATAATAATAATAATAATAATAATAATAATAATATATTAAAATATTATTATTATTATTATTATTATTATTATTATTATTATTATTATTAATATTATTTTTTATTTTTTTATTTCTTTATTAATTTATTAATTTATTTATTATTTGGCTCATTCTGAAATACAGTTAAAGTCAGAATTATTAGCCCCCCTGAATTATTAGCACCCCTGTTTATTTTTTCCCCCAATTTCTGTTTAATGGAGAGAAGATTCTTTCAACACATTTCTAATCAAAATAGTTTTAATAACTCATCTCTAATAACTGATTTATTTTATCTTTGCCATGATGACAGTAAATAATATTTTACTAGATATTTTTCAAGACACTTCTATACAGCTTAAAGTGACATTTAAAGGCTTAACTAGGTTAATTAGGTTAACTATGACAGGTTAGGGTAATTAGGCAAGTTATTGTATAATGATGGTTTGTTCTGTAGACTATCGAAAAAAAATTAACTTAAAAAAATTTTGTCCTTAAAATGGCTTTTAAAAAATTAAAAACTGCTTCTATTCTAGCCGAAATAAAACAAATCAGACTTTCTTCAGAAAAAAATATATTATCAGACATACTGTGAAAATGTCTATGCTCTGTTAAACATAATTTAGGAAATATTTAAAAAAGAAAAAAAAAATCTAAAGGGGGCTAATAATTCTGACTTCAACTAATAATATAACAAATAATGAGAAAGAACCAAATCTCCTACCACAGCTATTCTGAAGACACTCAGATCTAATTAGCTTTACTGCCTAATGACTTCAGCCCCATTGACACCCTCTGCCAATGCATTGATGAAATAACAGTTGGATGTGCCAAAACTTTCTTCAGTTAAACAAAGAGAAAACTCAAGTCATTGCATTGGAGAACAGAGATGAGGTTCTCAAGGTGAATGCGTACCTTGGCTCTAAGGGTCAAACAACATAAATAAGGTCAAGAATCTTGGTGTGATTCTGGAGTCAGATCTGTGTTTCAATAATCATGTCAAAGCAGTTAGTAAATCAGCATACTATCATCTCAAAAACATTGCAAGAATTAGATGCTTTATATACAGTGAAGACTTCGAGAAACTTGTTCATGGTTTTATCAGCAGCAGGATGGATTACTGTAATGGACTCCGCATCAGTCTTCCCAAAAAAACAATCAGACAGTTGCAGCTCATCCAGAACACTGCTGCCAGGATTCTGACCAGAACCAGAAAATCAGAGCACATCACAACTGTCCTCAGGTCTTTTCCTTCGCTCCCAGTTACATTCAGAATAGATTCTAAAGTAGCAATACTTGTCTATAAATTTTATTCTTTTATATTTTATTCCTGTTTGTGTAAAGCACTTTGAAAAGCCACTGTGTATGAAATGTGCTATATAAATAAACTTACCTTTCCTTGCCTAAAAAAACAAACAAACAAAAAACCTAATGCTTTGCTATAGAAAATTATGTTATCTTCAGTACATCCCTAATTAGTAAGCGTTGTGTTGAAAGTTTGACTGTTGTTGTATGTTAAACTGTATTTGTGTGTCCAGGGGAGAGACATGACCTTTTTGTTCTTACCAATGAGACCAAACATCCAGTTCACCCTCTAGCCCTGGTAAAGGTCACCAAACTTTAGGTCCTCCCAGACGACATATGCCATCTAAATCCACAGACTACAAGTTCTCAATAATTAGGACACATGTTTTATCTCTGAACACATGCATGCCAACTTACGATGATGAGGAATATAAAATAGATGAAGTTGTAGAAGGAATGTGCGTCCATGACGTAGTACATGATTTCCACCCAGCCTTCCAACGTGATCACCTGCACAAACCAGATCAGAACACATTTAGCCTCGTTATATAAGGACGATTAGATGATTCATCACAAGTCCAAAGTTATAATATAAATATTTATGCAAATGTTATGTAAATATACATGTAGTTTCAGATTAAGCGACTATATTTTTTATTCAAAAAGAAGTTGTATCATTATGTAAAAATAAACTGTTCAATTTCTAATAGTTTCTCAAAGTCATTTTGATTTAATAACTTTGAAAAAATAAAACCCATATAACTGCCCTGACTTATTCTAAATGCATGTATATTTAATTTACATTTAGTCATTTAGCAGACGGTTTTGTCCAAAGTGAACTAAAAAGAGGAGGCATTCAGAGATTCAACAAGAAGAGGCAATACACACAAGCAGTGCTACTTATACAAAGGAACGTTTAGGTTATTGCACACTGAATCCGTAATTTTCGCAAGTTAAAAAATAAATTCGACCTCATGTTCTGTTAATTGTATTGACAAACTGCTTCTGAAACTTTCGTTCATCATTTTAAAAAAAATTGAAATGGTTCTGGAAAAGTGACAAAGGCTGCGTTCGAAACCATATACTTGCGATGTGACCGCCTACTACTCAGTAGGTACAGCATTTGAATTTAAATGTACTACTCAGCCATTGGAAAAGTACGTTCTATACAGTATGAATGCGAGCAGTATGCATGCAATTCGAACGTACTACATCCGCCATTTTGTCATGATCACGTGAGTTGGCGCTTCACTCCCATTCATGAATTCTCTCACGGGGCATCATGGGATAGTGCAGCGTGCATGGGATGTGCACTTCAGAATCTCGCCGGAAGTAGTAGGTCATCTGGGTATTTTTCGCATACTGATTTTCGAATCTTAAGAAATTCGGACATACTACTCAGCTCGCATACTGATTTTAGCATACTATATAGTATGGAAGTATGCGGTTTCGGATGCAGCGAATGTCTCTTTGTGATATTTCATTCGAACATTGTTGTTTTATTAAAATTACAAAACACAAAAAAATTCGGAATTTTTCTAGCTTGAATGGTCATATTGGTCAAATTGACAGCATACATTCCAGTATCCGCTACTTTTTCCCATGCCTGTGTGTCCTAGTAACTTTTTTTGCTAACAAAATCATACATTTCTGATTCCAAAAACACAACTTTACTTCAAAAATGTCTTTCAAAACAACAATTTTACTGCAGTGAAAATCTCTGCTCTCCTGCTTTCTGGACAAAGTGAGGTCTGCATCTTTGAGGGCAACTTTTACACAATTATAGTCTATATAAAGCCTATAATTTAAAAGTTTAATATTTTTAGGGTAATTATTTCATAAAATATGACTACAGACGATATTGGAAAAATCTATTTTTTTATTGTGCGATAAATATTGCGATATGACTACAACTTCACTAAATTAAAATAACTACTGTATTTGGAAAGAATTTATAATTTTTAGATTGATTGAGATGACTCTGTAGGGTGGTGCACAAAATATGATACACAATCTACAAGCATATATACATTTGATAAAGAAAAATATACAAATGAAATACAGCGTTTTGCTTTCAGAACAGTGGAACTGTATTCAGTTATACCGTAATCGAATAATCAAATGTAAAATAATATTGCATAGTCTTTATTCTATACACAATTCAATAAGATTAATCGTTATTAATTTGTTCAAGATACAAGTGGTACAATTTCTAATGCCTGAACGCTTTTAAAGCCCTCACACACTCACAGACCTCAAAAAAAAAAACACTAGAGAAATTATCAATTATAATTCAGACTCAACATAGCATATACTCGCGATGTGACTATTGCGAATGATCACATTACGATATCGATGATAAAACGATATATTATGCAGCCCTACTACAGACAATTAAAGCTTATATCTAAAAAAAGCTTAGAATGTAAATATGACGTGGCAAAAATTCTATTTGGTACATTTTCATAGGAGTGGTAAAAATGCCCCTCTGGTAGTTCCGATGTTAATTTCACATCACGCTTAGGATCGTATCATCTTTGTCATTTTTATTTATTCTCTCTAACCATTTGCATTTATAGTATACTGCAATATACCATATGTGTGTATACAGTTCATAATTGATGCATGTGTATATATACATCAAGGCCAAAATGATTCATACCTCATGGTATATTTTTTTTACTAGCCAGGCAGTATTTTCCTACTTCATATATTATAAATATATATTCTTAAAACTGATTTATATCACGGTAATTAACAATGTAATTAATTCAAAATTTAAACAGCCAGTTTTTATCTAACTTCATTTGCAATTTGATTTGTCTAAAGCTTTGTTATAGCATAGCGTTTGATTGACAGGTGTGTAGGCGGCCTTTCACTGTTGCCCAAGACACATCAAGATGGATTAGCACTTGCAGCACACCACACAAGCAATGTGGACACATGTATTTCTAAATGTGCTTTGAGTGACTGCATCACAAAACACTTCTGATTTACTTAACACTCTTGATTTATGCCAAGATCACCCGAAAAAGACGATCAGAGAGAATAGATACTTCGTTCCAGCAAATGCCACCTGACTTTGATCTCATACCTGAAATATGACTATCCATGCATATCCTATGTTGTCGAAATTAATTGCTCCTTTATGAGGATTGGTGTGTCCAGTGTGACAGCGGGTGTAGTACTGATTCCAGTTCACACAGAGGCCCATGGCAGATGCGCTGCCGTTGACCAGCGGCTCAGCGCTCAGACCCAGAGCCTGCCGGTGAAGCGCGTCCTCTTTATCCAGACAGCACTCCCGTCCGCCTTCTCTCCGAGCAGGCACATCGCTGCAGGACATGATGCCGTTATCTTGAGCCAACGAGCAGATGAAGGGCCGCTCGTCATCCTCCTCAGGCTGATAATATGGTGTGGGAAGGGTGAGGCCAGATGTTCTGAGGACAAGATGAGGGAAGAAGTTAAGGTTTTTGAAAATATGCAGGTTAACACTAAACAAATATTCCTTGAAAGTGAGTAACACTAAGGGCACTATAATACACCCCATCATATCAGGCGCAAGATGTGTATGTGATGATTTGTTGCTATTTTCAGACCAGCGCAACCCTAATTTTCATGTTTTGCGCCATGTTGTATAAATAGCAAATGCATTTATGCCACTTTGTTGACTGATGGGTGTGCCAATTTAAAAAGGAGGTGTGTTAAGGTGCATCGTTGCTGCGCTGCTATTTTGAAGAACTGAAATAGACCATGCCATTAACCATCTAAAAGCAGGTCTAAAGTCCTGTGCATCGCCTTTAGTTATGCGCCTATGCAGGTCTAAACACTTACACATTGCTTAATACACACAAGATGTACAGCAATACACAAATATCTTTACACATGAAAAAAATGTAAAGATTAAAATGCTACAAAAATGATTATTTTCTACATAAATATAAAAACCACTGCCTCCATGCCTTCTTCATCCCAGGGGGCTTTTTTCAGTTTATTCATGACAATTTGCATTTGTATAATGTTATTATTATTAGCAGTATTATTTATTATATGCATATTTATATTTGTTTTAATAAAAACAAGTTTAGATTTGTCCACATGTCAGGTTTTGGAGACGTATGCATCACCATATGGGGCATAAGACTAGGACGTGTGATTGGATATAGCTCAGTTTTTTGACCACACTTTGTTATTATTTTTCATTTATTAGTTTGCTGGAAATTAGAACTGAATTTAGAAATAGTTTTGAAACAAATCTTTGCGCTTAACAAATGAAATTAAATATGTAGACTAATGGATGTCTTCAGTTTCCTTATCCACGAAAGTAAAGAGGTAAAGTAGCCTAAAGAGTAAAAGTAAAGAGGCCAAATAGAGGAGACTTATTCTTTATCCTCGTTGCAGATGGTCTGTTTAACTGTTTTGTCGCTAGTAAAGCATTCAGTTTTTCCACTTACAAAATCCGACATGTAAATAGCAAATGCGCCAAGCCATGATGCAACTGACTCTTAAAGGGAAGGGGAGATGAGACTCTGATTGGTTTAATGCACGTTATGCTCATGCACACCCATAACTCATTAAGAGAATAAGCACAACCCTGTTAGACCATGTGTTGATGCGCAGACCATATATTTTTCCCTAAAATAGCAAAAGTGGATTCGGACACGTCCTTAGTGCTTTTGTGGCATGCGTTTTAGACTTTGCACTTAGATCGTTAAAATAGAGCCCATTGTCAGTAATTCAGTTAATTTATCTTCTTGTCTATTTAAAATATCTCCATAAAATATATATGTAAATATCCTAAAAAAAAAAAAAAAAAAGGACAGAAATAAAAAAAATAATAATAATAATTCTATATGTATTTGTGTGTGTGTATGCCCTTCCAGCTGCAACCCATAACTGGGAAAATGTAAATACTATTAAATAATATTATACATTATAAAATATAATATATAATACAGGTTCTAACAGATAAATAACTTCTTTTGAAATATTGAAATATTTTACATTATAATATTTTAAAATTATAACTTTTTTTCATATAAAGGATAATAAAACAACCATAGTTAACCATTGCACTGAGCAATGTCAACTACTATAAACATACAGAATAGAAGTACAATTATTTTTGTAAAATATAGTATATACATAATAAAAAAATTAGTGGTGGACCGTTATTGGCATTAACGTGCTGCGTTACCATGAGACTCTTATCGGGCGATAAAAAAATATCGTTAATCTTTTCTCAAAGTTGGGTTGGGACCTGGGTCTATTCTACGCAAGCTATGACGACTTTCCCCTTGATATTTTAGCGCGGATATATACCTGAACAAATTGCACTGTAGGTGGCGAGAACGAGTCTTCGTACCTGTGTGTATTCCTACTGTGAAATTACCACATCAAACGTGACGTGCTAACATGGATGCAGTTCACTAGAGTGAATGTGATTAATGTTAGCTCCACATCTAACTATCAGGCACCTGTAGAGTTTATGCGTTTGAGTAAAACATATACAAATAAAATGGGCCGGGTGATTTTTAAAATGAATGACGGTGAATGAAAGTCAAACCGGTGAGCCGTCTGACAAAAAAACTGCCCTTCTAAATAAAATCAGCAGGATCCCTTCTAGATCTTTCACTTAATAGACATATAATATACAATATAATTAAGGTTTACGTAAAGTGCTTTCATGTAAGAGTTTCCTATAATTTTAGGTGACTTTAACTGCAGTTCGCCAGTTTCACTTTCACTCATGAACATTTCATTCATGCCCCTGTGACAAACTGGGGTAGTAGATGCAAATAAGGAGTAAGAACTGGTGAGAGTGTTATGGAATTTAATAACGCATTTCGCGATGTGTGTGTGTGTGTGTGTGTGTGTGTGTGTGTGTGTGTGTGTGTGTGTGTGTGTGTGTGTGTGTGTGGTCCTTTACTGACAGCCGCGTGTGTGGATCTTGTCAGAAAATATGGCAAGAAAGTCCTACATGACGATAATAGTTCGATTGGGGCGTTTACTTCAATATTGCCACTAATATATGTATACTCCATGTCTTAATTCCATTTCTGTTTAGTTCAGTTATGACTTTAGTTGGATTAAGGCACTCAAAAATCGCTGTTTGGAGCTTATGTAGGCCTACAGTTCAAAATTCATGTTTAACTGAATAAACAGTTAGTAAACACAAGTAGTCTACATCTTATTAAACAATTTTTTTTTCATCACTAATTATCATAGTAGAACAGTTTCTCAAGCAGTTTGTGATACATTTTGGAAACAGGAGATGAGCCAGTTCTAATGCGCCACCTGGCTTGAGAAACCCTTTCTTAAAGACTTACACTTAGGCCCAATCCCAATTCTATTTTTGTACCCCTACCCCTTCCCTTTCCCCTTCCCCTTGGCCCTTACAACCGAGGGTTAAGGGGAAGGGCTTCAAAACTTACCCCTAAGAATTGGGACAGCACTTCAACACCTGCACACGTCATCATATGTCATCGCGATCTCATGCTTTATATGAGATCAGACGATTGAGACTGCTGTAGTTATTCCAGTTGTGTTAGTTTTTTGGTATTTATCTTCAGGAAATCACTGAAGGCATATATTATGTTATCATAATGATCTAATATAGCAACTGTACTGTGTATTTGCACAGTGGCCATATTTATCTATGTAAACACACGAAGACAACATTAACATTACAGCAGACAGTGTAAAAAGCTCATTCTCAGCCACTAGACTGCTTTGACATGGTGTTCTTGTGTCATCGAGTGTCAGAATGTTGTGCGACTGCTGTACAGGAGTTATGATTATGAATTATAGATTTGCGTTTTTTTTTTAAAGCATGACGGTAAAACACGAACCCGGTTATAAATATATTTAAAACATATGTTTGTTTGTCGTAAAAATTCGTAATAATGACAAAAAAATACTAATTTGTGGATCTCCTTAATTCCGGGTTCAGCTATCCTGCTGTTGTGGCAGGTGTATTCTGGGAAATTTTCTTACCCCTCCGTTTTAAGTGTGGTCCTGGAAAATCTTCATTCGAAGGGGTGTATACCCCTTGCCCTTAGCCCTACGCCTTCAAGCTAAAGAGAATTGGGACAGCCCTACCCCTTGACGTGAACAAGCAAAATGAGGGGTAGGGGTAAGGGGAAGGGCTAAAGGGTAGAATTGGGATTGGGCCTAAGTCATCATTTGGGCAGCACACATATTCTGAATGCCTTCGCAAAATTCAAATGAGCCATTTTAATGTAGATTAATTTCAAGATGACAGTGAGATTAATCTAGCTTAAAAAAAAAATAGTCTATGCCCACCTATAAAAAAATATATATTGCAGACAGATAGAGACAAAATGACAAAGTTATCATAATGTTATCATAATAAAAAAAAAACTGACAGACTGACTTACTAATTATTTAATTAACTAACTAACTAACTAACTAACTAACTAAATATGAGGCAAAAAAGATTAAACTAATTCTCTGATATTTTCTTTTCTAAATTATAATCCTTCATCTATGGGGTTGCCATCAGTCAAGACAGCGGAACCTCTCTCAACAGATCTGAAAAATCAGAGCAGTATCCAGCATGAATTCATTCCACAACAGAGTGACTGAGTGTGTGCACATGTGTATGAAGCCCATTTTTCTGCGAGTGACCCATTGAGGGCAGCCTGCCCCTTAATCACAGTGTTTTACTGCCCAGAAATAGCTGTTTCCATCAGCCACTCACCCTCTCATACACATAACAGGGTCACACAATGACTACTTATCCTCCCAATCCCCCCTGTTTCACTCCTTTTTTCCCTCTCTCTCTTTCCTCGTTTCTCTCACACATATCAATACATACACAGATGTGTCAACATGCAATGCAATTTCTCTTTAGGCACACACATAGCATAGCACATGCATGCCAGTGTCACACTGACCAATCAATGTTTCTATTGCTTTGCGGTCTAGACAGTTAATCTAAATGCGTGCGCACACACATGCGCACACACAAATACAGCTCCCATGACAGCCATGTTGGAGGTATTGGATGCCAAGAAAGGATTGGTTCATCATCCCCGGGGTGTAATTCTCCCCATTTGGAAGGAGGACTCCTCCGCAGACTCGCAGCTCGATAAAGGCCAAGAATGTTTCTGCTGTCGTGGAGGACGTTTTTCCTTTGCCCTTCAACAACACGCCAGCCAAAAGATCTGAAGCATTCGATACCAGTAATGAGCAATGGTATATCAGGCTACGCTGGAAAAAGCTATTTGTCTAGGTGGACCACCGTGGCGACACTCGTGTGAGGATATACGTGTGGGTTGTTGATGTGATTTTACATTTTCACTGTCACACAGGAATAAAAATGAATATAATTAGTATTTCCATTGTTTAAAATGCAGTAAATGCACTGTAAAACCCAACAGCCAACTTTATCAAATGAATTGAGTGTAGTTAACTCAAAATTGACTGAAAGTTAATTATACTTATTTGAAAAGATTTTTGAACTCAGTGTTGAAGGTAATGAGTTAATTAAATCCCTAATTTCTTCAACTTAAATGAAGTTCACAGTACTCATATAGATTAGTTTTTTAACTCAAATGGTTTCTAGCAATCGGTTGCCTAAACTTATTGGGTTTTACAGTACTCAGTTTGAGTTCTCTTCATTTATTGGGTTTTACTGTGCTCAAATTGCTTCATTTACTCAAATGGATTAAGTTCACAGTACTCATTAGGATTAGTTTTTGAACTTTAATGGTTTGTTGCAATCGGTTTCCTCAAATAGTTTGAGTTACCTTAACTTATTGGGTTTTACAGTGTGGTTAAACATTACATAGACCTCTTGTTATAAAAACTGCCGTGTTATTATTATTATTTTTTCATTGCCAATCTCAAAAGTGTCCTATGGTGTGACTGTCTCAAAGATAGTTCAATAAATTACTCTAACTCTTATAAAATAACTTTAAAATTGTAAAAAGAAAAAAAAAGTACAAAAACTTCAAAACCTGATTTGACAATGATGTTTTAGTAAATGGCAATAATTTTCTTTTATCCATATATGTCTAAAAACATTGGAATTTCATACATTTTGTCACTGAAAACCATGTTCTCTGGTGTGACACAATGTGGCAATTCCAACGCAATCTTACGGCAATTCGTAACTTTTTAATTTAGTGGCTAATTCGTACGATCTAATTCGTACAATTTAGTACGATTTGCTCATCACACAATGATGGTTGGGTTTAGGGGCGGGGTTGGGTGCCAACTCCACTAAAACAACAAGCCACTAAACTGACAATATGTAAAATACTTGCGTTTCCTCGTGAGATCAGGCTGGGCAATTATGGTAATTGAAATTGCAATTCTGGCAAAACTTTATTTTTTTTTTATAGTTGGTTAATTAATTAGTTAGTTAGTAAGTCTGTCAGGTTTTTTTATTTATAATAATGCTGGAAACAAATCTGTTTGACTATTTGTGTTCATTTTGTGTCTGTCTGTCTGCAATATATTTTTTTATGTTATGTATATACTATACGCATGTTCTTCCTCCGGGTGCTCCGGTTTTCCCCACAAGTCCAAAGACATGTGGTACAGGTGAATTGGGTGTGGGTGTGTGTGTGTGTGTGAATGCATGTGTATTTGATGTTTCCCAGTGATGGGTTGCAGCTGGAAGGGCATACGGTGCGTAAAACATATGCTGGATAAGTTGGCGGTTCATTCCGCTATGGCGACCCCTGATTAATAAAGGGACTAAGCCGAAAAGAACATAATGATTGAATGAATATATACTATATTTTTGTAATTTTTATATTACAATGGTAAAGGTATGTTGTTTTTATTGTGCTTTATTTCAAAAACATTTTAAAATAAAATGTTTATTTTTTTTAAATAAAAATATGAATTTAATATATTTGATAATATACTTTCAAAACAAGTTTTAGTATTTATTTGTTAGAACCTATATTTATAATATCTTTACAAAATGTAAAGATTAAAATGCTACAAAAATTATTATTTTCTGAATAAATATAAAAACCACTGCCTCCTTGACTTGTCAAGGGGGCTTTTTTTAGTTCATTCATGACAATTTGCTTTTGTATAATGTTATTAGTATCAGCAGTATTATTTATTATATGCATATTTATATTTGTTTTAACAAAAACAAGTTTAGATTTGTCCATCTGTCTGGTTTTGGAGACGTATGCGTCACCATATGGGGCATAAGAATAGGACCTGTCTTTGGGTATAACCCAGGCTTTTGAACACACTTCGTTATTATTGTTCATTTATTAACTTGCTGGAATTTTATAATGTATGATATTATTTATTAATATTTACTTTCTTTTTTACAGCAAACAGGTCTTAAGGCCGGCTCACACTGTGAGATTTTTTTTATAATCCTGAATGATTGTAGCATGTCAGACTGCATGAACATGGCTCCCATGTCACACTGTAAGATCTCAGCAGTTATAAAGTCAGACTGAACGACAATAGAGACGCGCCAAACACGAAAGAAAACGCCCCCGGAGTTTGACGTCATCCACCCGTGACACTTTCACTATCCCGCGTTCTGAAATGATTCCTCACAGCAAACGTAAACAATCCGTAGCGCCAATTTTGCACACAGCTTCCCTTAATAATAAAACAAGGAAGAAAACAACTGTTTTGACATTTCCCCGCAGTTATTTGAATTGTTGCATGGATTGCATCATCAAATTCAGAGCTCCTACTGGTTCTTGGATTGACGCTGGACTGTGGGGGAAACGGGAGCACCTGGAGGAACCCACGTGAACACGGGGAGAACATGTAAACTCCTCACAGAAATGCCAACTGGCCTAGCCGGGACTCGAAACAGTGACCTGCTTGCTGTGAGGTGACAGTGTTAACCACTGAGCCACCGTGCCGCCTGTTACAGTACAGTAAACAGTTAGTGACCCTTATAATTTCGCAAGCATCAACCTTCGAACTACATGAATAAAACTATTATAAATTTTTTTTATCTATTATCACGTTTCTATTATAACATTTTGCAGGGCCTATTTGTCACCAATGTGCACATTTCCAACACATAAATCTAATCAAAGCCTGTGATATGGCAAATTGAGCTAATGCATCAAACCGTCATGGAGACTCCTGTAGGCTTTGCGCTGCACACACTGAGATTTCTCCTATAAACGTCAGTCCTCATTTTGAACACAACAGTCAAGCTGGACCGCGCAGCACCGCTTTCCTTAAAGAGCTCAGCAGTATGGCGACAACCGGAGGGTTTTGGAAAGAAAGACGGAGTGACAGAGAATCAGTGGGTCTGTCAGGGCTCTGCGAGGAGTGCTGGAGTGTGAATGATGTTTGTGCCAGTGCCAGGGCTCGGGCACAGCGTGGCAGCACACTAAGACGCACAACGCAGCGTGGCACAAAGCTAACACCCCACTGTGGCACAAAATACCATTCCACTGCCAATGAGACGGCTCTCACACGTGGAGATAATTGACCAATGACTGACAAGCTGTTTGCAGGTGGGTGGGTGTTAAGGAACGCAGCATAAAATCAACCCGGGAGAGCAATGGGGCTTTCAGGGTTGACATTGCGACTTTCAGGGTCGAGTTATTTTCAAGGCATCCGCTGAGGAGCAAGCTAAATAGATTTTTTTGGGGGGGAGGGAGGCTATTAGCTTAGCTAACATCAGTGGTCTTAAAGGCATAGTTCAACCAAAACTGACGATTCTGTTACATTTTATTAAGCCTTTACTTTTGCAGTTGGACTTTCATCTGTTGAACACAAAAGAAGATATTTTAATGGAGATCTGTAACTGTTGACTTCCATATATTTGTTTTACCTACTATAGAAGTCAATGGTTACAGGTTCAAAAACTTTCTTCAAAATATCTTCTTTTGTGTTCAACAGATGACAGAAACTCATCTGTTTGTTAAAGATAAAGGTAAAGATTTGGAAACACTTGAGGGAGTAAATAGTAAGTACATTTTCATTTTTGAGTGAATTATCCCTTGTAATAATGTAATAATTGATCTTACTACAAATTGTCCCTGCATATGACTATATAATTTGTAATGTAAATATAACAATACATGTTACAAAAAGATCTTCTTTCTAGAGAACATAGAAAACACAGAAATAAGTGCACTGAGAAATCATTGCTGCCACAAATCAATATTTATCTGGTAAGTACATATATTTAACAAGAGCTACCTTTTTATGCAATACCAGGGAAAAAAAACGGAATCAAGAAGAGCGACCTGGAAATTTGATCAGTACAGTGCAAAACCTAAGGACACCATTACATTTGTTGCTTTAGTAATATGGTGTTTGTGTGTTTATCTCAAGGGGCGACATCTTGAATCAGAAGGTGATTGAAGCTTGGCAATCTTTATGTGTGAACTACTCCACAGTGCATCTAATCTGCTCACTTAAGTGAAAAACAAATATGTAGCATGCCAAATATCTGGACAGGTTGTCCAACTCAACATCACATGCTGACAGGAAAATGTTTTTTTCTTTTTCTTTTTTTAATTTTGTGTGCATATTTTGTATTTTTTCTGTTTGTATCTTAATGAAGAAATATGGATGCTCATTAATACTTTGTTAATACATTAAAGGTTTCTTCACATTACCGTCTGTTCAGGTGATCCTTCATTCATTAATTTTCTTTTCGGCTTAGTACCTTTATTAATCCAGGGTTGTCAAAGCGGAATGAACCGCCAACTTACTCAGCACGTTTTTACGCAGCGGATGCCCTTTCAGCCGCAACCCATCCCTGAGAAACATCCACACACGCTAATTCACACTCACACACTACGGACAATTTTAGCCAACCCAATTCACCTGTACCGCATGTCTTTGGACTGTGGGGGAAACCGGAGCACCCGGAGGAAACCCACGCGAATGCAGGGAGAACATGCAAACTCCACACAGAAACGCCAATTGACCCAGCCGAGGCTTGAACCAGCGACCTTCTTGCTGTGAGGCGACAACACTACCTACTGCGCCACTGCGCCGCCTGTTCAGGTGATCATATTTCTGATATGCCTTTCTTTAGCTATTTTCACTATTGCACACACTGGGTTTACATTTAAAAAAAGATGACAGCAGACAGGCTGGGCTATTTTACCTTCACTTCATCTTTTATTTACAATATAAAGTACCACTATACTATTTCTAAAAATGTTCCTGACTTTGTTCTCCTGGACTCCCACAATAGATTAACAAATTTCCAGGTGAAAAAAATGAAAACACTGATATTAATTAAAGGATTCATATTCCCCTATTTTCTCACTATCTGAAACTGTTTGTTCAACAATCTAGTCACTTTAAAACCTTTTTTTCACAAGCCTACTCTAATTGGTCAGATGTCCCAGTATATGCAGCCTTAAAACAGTCAATGAAAATAAGGATGAAAAAATGTTTGTAGTTTATGGCTTGAAACAAACAGTTCTGCTTTGCCAGTAACTGCATTTACATGTAGTCATTTAGCAGATGCTTTCGACCAAAGCGGCTTACAATTGAGGAGGCATTCAGCGATTCAACAAGAAGCGCAATACACACAAGAACTGCTAATTATACAAAGGAACTGCTTGTGCTCAAAGAATGAAGTGCTAGAGTAAGGAGGGGGAGTGTTTTTTTTAGAGAGAGAGAAGAGTGTTACTACAAGTGGTTTGTCAAGTCCACTCACTTGTGTGAGGCACACTCAAAATTGCATAATGTTTCGAGGCTATGTTCACATTGTTATGTCCACAGGGTTTCAGGAGACAGTGGAAGAGATAGATTTTGACTGAATACTATGCATCACATGACTGAAAACTATGCATCCACGTTGTCCTGTCTTCATCTCATTTTAGTCTTGGAAAAAAAACAAAAACATTTTTGACACTTATTTTCATTGACAAAATTACCACTGCCAGTATGTTGTGATGGTCTATCCCTAGTAGCATACGTCAGAAACAAAACACTCATTACCATATCTGAATTTCAGCTCAAGCAACTTCCTCACTTGCAAACACAGTGAAACGAACAATAACAAAGGTAGTTTTACTATACAAGTTAAAGCCAGAGTCTGACAACAAAACATTGGAAAGATGAGCTGATCAAACCCAACCGTCATCGCAACCACTATCTGAGCATGATGCTTTTAAATTGTGAATTTTATTAATGAATATATATTACACACTTGTAAAAGTAATAGCTAAAAAGACATAATAAAAATACTTTAAATGTTTGAGAATGGATACCTCTCGAAGCGGACTTGTGGAGCTGCACATCGATGGATTTGCTCTTTAGTGTTTGGACTTCCAGCAGTGAAATTTAAACCACACTGAACTGAACTAAACTAAACTGAACTTCAAATTTGAAAACTGGACTGACACAGTTTCAATTTACTAGACCTTCTATGTTAAAGGGTCACGAAACACCAAAACACATTTTTTTGAGCTGTTGACAGTCAAATATGTGTCCCACGCTGCTATTAACACTATTAGGACACATATATTGCACTAATTCAAGAGTTCGCACTTAGATATTGTTTGACAAATGTTAGCTGGTTTGGCATGCTGTCCCTGGAGAGAACCCTGAGCTCGGAGATAGTTGAGCCCAGGGCTCCCGCCTGGTCGATAGAGCATATAAGGGGAGTACGAGATCAGGTGGTTCTCGAGAGCTCCCCGTTATAAAGGGAGAAAAAAGGGGGGAGAAGGGGTGGATGGGGGGTTTCTTTGAAAAATGAAGATAAGGGAGTGATTTTTCCTAGGCTACCTATAGTTAGTTTTAATTGGTCTGATTGGCTAGCTAATGATTGTAGATGAGAGATCAGCTGCGGTCAATCATATCACGTGTTCCTCTCAAAATTTGTTTGTGAAAATTCACAAAGTGAAAAATTTTGAGCAAATTCGTTCTTCCGGTTTGAAACTAATTTTTGAAGCTGCGTCACGGCCATGAGATACTTGCGTGTAATCCAGCATGGAGAGTGGATGTCTGTACCTGCGACGTCTCTGAGTGTGCGGCATTAATTCATGAGAAAGACTTGGTTCAAACCAATCAGCGCACTCTGTTGTGTATGCGGTGCAACTTCATTAATATGCATGATAGCTTTGAAGACTGTTTTACCTGTTACAGTGTTCAGACGACAGACAGATGCCACGTTGTGTTGCTAAAACAAGTCAAAGAACTAAAATTTGGAGACATTGGTCATTAGTGTTGCATTTATTATTGTGCTGCGTTTATTATTGTGTTGCAACGAAGGTTTTGTTTTTATTTCCCCGCTATGAGAGCGCAGCTGGACTCACTTGTGGAATACAGTGCACGCGACAGAAATGCATTTGTTTGGCCCTTTTTCGTGGCCCTTTAAGCTACTTTGACACAATCTACATTGTAAAAGTGCTTTATAAATAAACATGAACTGAATTGAAGTTTAAGAATGCTAAAGAAAATCCTCATATAAAGATCCCTCATGTAATACAAACTAAACTAAAACTATGCATCATATATTCTTTTCAACCTCATAAAAATGCCATAAAGAATTCAGAGTGTAAACTTTAAAAAGACGTTACAAAGCAAATAGAAAATCATGCGTTCTCTCAAGAGACTCTATGATAGACTCTCCTTTTAAAAACCCTGACTGTAGTCCCAGGCTGTAAATATACTCGCTGCAAGACAACAAATGACAGACAGGCCTCAAATGATGTTTAAACTCAGACATGCGCCTCTTTATCCCACACACATGCGTACAAACAAACAAACGCGCAGGGCGTCTTACACTGCCATGCACCGTAAGTCCTTTCAAATCTAATCACACAGCAGAGAGAGGCAGGCAGACCACGGTTGGCACGGTAACCTCAGGCAGACACCCACTCATGAATATGGACGCCAATCTGAGTTTTAATCAACTGGAGCCATCGACTGGGTGGAACCGCATTTGCATTTTTAGTGGCAGGTAGACAGTAAAAACAAGAAGATGAGAGGAGAGATTAAAAAGGAGGATGCGTTTGAGAGGATGAGAGAAAGTAAGACTAGTTTGCATCTTAAAAAAATGTAAATGAGAGAGAATAGATAGCCAGGATAAGATGGTATTGAATTAAAAACATGCTCATTGGCCCACACTGTCCACCAGATCCCAAAATATCCATGGCTCAAATCTCTTCTGAGAGAGACAAGGACATTTGAAATACAAGTCCAATCCAATGATGGAGTCCGATCTGAAATGCATCTTCTAGAAGATCCGGGCTGCTAAATTCGATCCTTTTCTCCTTGTAAACCTAAGCTGTCATCCAAATTACTTGCAGTTTGAATTCAGTGCCTCAATTAAATCATTATTAGGACATTCGGTACATTCAGTCCTAGCTCTCTCACTCCCTTGAGCCCACCGGCCCACCTCATTTAGTACTCACAATGTGAAGTTTTCCTCTGGGTAACACCGATTTCTTAGGAGTCCAGCCCACAGCTGTACACCAATGATGCCAAAAATGAAGAACACAAAGAAACAGAGCAGGAGCACATTTCCCAGCATGGGCAGAGTGTCCAGCAGCAGGTTCACCAGGATGCGCATACCTGCACAAACACACACACACACAAAATCATCGTTATACAAAATAGCAATACACACTGAGAAACTCATTATTCAAGAGAAAGGTGTTTTCGTATTCTAGCACAAAATGTAACAACCTTTGCCTCTTACACGTATGCAGAATTTTCCATTCTTTTGAATATCAATGCATAAAATCTGTGTATTTTATATATATTTCAAGTTCAAGTTCATTTATTTATAGAGCACATTTAAAAACAGTTACAAGGCTGACCAAAGTGCTGTATATAAGTGAAAGTATATAAAAAAGCCAGAATATAAAAACATAAAAATAAGCCAGGAGAAACGACTGAATACATTTAAAAATGAAACAGTTGAAATTAACTATTAACTATTAGACTATTAAAATAATATTAAAATATATATTTCTCACATTTCCCAAGACAAAGAGCATGTTTGATTAAAAATAATAATAATTACAAGTTACTAAAGACTAATCAGTTCCATTCAAGCATGAACGCTTTATATTTTGAAGAATGATATAAACCAAACATTTATTTGTTGACCTCTGTCCTTATTTTATACAGTGGAAGTCAATAGGGATCACTAACTACATTCTTCCAAATATCTTCTTGATTTGTGTTTAGTATAAACATACATTCATACAGGTTTAAAGTACATCATGAAAACACTTTTAGTTTTGGGTTAACTATGGCTTTAACACTAGGACCTCAGAGGTGGTCATTTTGAACTTTTTTATTTTGTAATTGAATAACTGTTCAAATTAATACCTTGATATTTCCTAAAGTAGCAAGCATGGTTCTTTTATTAAAATGATAACACAAAACTGTTCTGATTATGGTTTTTGCATCTCGTTTATATACACACTATGAACAGCAGCTACGCTAATTATTCTCTTTATTTTCTATTTCCACCTGGGGATAGTCATCCCGAGGCTCTCACACTATGCAGCGCCACTGAAGTAATCCAAGACCAGCGACGAGATGATCCCAAGGTTTTATAATCCTGGACCAGACAGCTATTCTGAGCAGCTGCTGTGGTGGTTATGGTGGAGTGGACTGATTCCTGTGACGCTCCAGGGACAGACGAGTCTTCGCTGAGGTCCAGCATTCTCCAGCCTCCGGCGCCTAGACTGCAGCTCTGCACAAGACGTTTGGCCATAGGAGAAATGGTCATGCCCAACTGAGTCTGGTTTCTCTCGAGGTTTTTTAAATTTTTCACTTTCGCCAATTGGTGAAGTTTTTTCCTCGCCGTTGTCACCACTGGCTTGCATGGTTCAGGATCTGTAGAGCTGAGCATCGATGGAATTGCTCCTCAGTGTTTGGACTCTCAGTAGTGATTATTAAACCACACTGAACTGAGCTAAACTGAACTGAACTTAATCTCTGAAAACTGAACTGACACAGATTCAATTTACTATAATCTTCTATGTGAAGCTGCTTTGACACAATCTACATTGTAAAAGCGCTATACAAATAAAGGTGAATAGAACTGAATTATTTCTACCTTAAATTACCATATCGGTCAAAATGGTCGCATGCATTTCAGTGTCTGCCAACTATTGCCTTGCCTTTGAATATGTGTGCCTTTGAGCAACTTCCTGCTAATAAAAACATAACTTTACTTTAGACATGTCCTATTCAGTGCAGTAAAAAAAAAAAAAACTTGCTCTCCTGCTTGCCAGACAAAATGAGGTCTGCATCTTTGCAGGCGGTCTAGTATCCTGCACACATTTATAGGTTGCATTACAAAAATGATATATTTTAGAGTGATACTTCATAAAATAGGAAAGCAGACATTTGAAGCTTAATTCTAATATCTCAATAGAAGCTTTAAATGTAAATATGAAGTGACAATATGACATCTTATCTGAGATGGTCAGTCTACAGTTATGTCAGGTCCATAGTGACCCACCAATCACTGACAAAGGGCCAGAATTTGTCCCATTCATGAGCTCATTTGTCCTATTTTGACTGCTAAGCCATCATAAAAAGTAAAATAATCCATCAAAAAATGAATAAATAAAAGCTTTAAGACCAAGCAGAATCCTGGTGTGACTTCAGTTAATCAGTTTTGGCCAGTGTAAACAATTATTTTTCAAGAGTCCAACATCTAGCTGTGCAAGAAAACATCTGACATAAGGGATGTCATCTTTCACTACTGTATTGTTTTTAAATAGAGACAAGTGATATTTGACAAGTAACTCTTATTCTAAATCTTAGACCTTATTCCTAAAAAGGAAATATGATGAATAAAAAAATGCGAAGCACCAAAAGCGGCCAATATTAAAATCTATTTGAATACTATTTTGGCTATTGTTGTTATACATGAATTACATTTTCAAATGTATTTTTTTTTTACAAGAGAAAAAGAAAAATTGTGAAGCTTTAAATTATTATTATTATTATTATTATTATTATTATTATTATTATTTGAAATTTTTTATTATTCAAATGGCCACATTCTGATTGAGGACAGTTGAATGTGCTGGCTAGTTTGTTATTTGCCTAATAAATGACCATTTTTTATGATATATGATGTAATAAATTTGTATCTTAAAAATAAATATTTGTAATATTTCTTTACTCTAAATATTTAGGAAATATTTTACTATTTAGCTCAAAATAGTGCTTAAAATGTCAAAATTCAGTATTTAAATCTCATAATTAAATAGAAAATGATTCCAATAACTGCAAAAATGTCCACTATTTTGAGAAAAAAGAACCACCCCTTTTACCAGGCTGGCTACAGGCCTGTATGTAATTTTAGTAGATCAAGTGTTGTCATTGTATGTTATTTGTCATTCAGGTTACTTTTTAACTCATTTTTACCTCACTATATTTGATATAACAGACTGTGTCACTATGACCTGAAACAAGCAAAATAAAATCTAAAGTTGGCACACCATGATTTCAGAAATAGAAATGTGTTAACAGAATCTCACACAGGTAATATTTCGAGCGCATAGACTTTTCATCAGTCGCTGTGAGCGTCCATCCAGTAGCTTGTCAGTGGGATTGCAGATTTGTTTATGTGAGTGAGAGTGTGTTCGTGTGTGTGTTAGTGAAGCACTGCTGGGATTGAATGAAGGGTGTGTGTCCGTTCTGATTGGAGAACAGCAGCATGTGATTACCGCAGTGTGCGTGATTGGGGGAAACACAACAGGGAACTAACACAATGCTGATGGAACACATTAACACACCAAGTTGTGTGCTGGAACACACAAATGCTTTAAAAGTCAATGTGGACAGGTGAAGAGAATAGCGCTGTGAATATCTGGACCTCTGGAAAAAGTGTGTAATTGTTTCTTAGACCGCTCACAGAGAAATGAAGGCAATCACAAAGATAACAACAGGAGAGAAAAGGATGAATTAAAATCTGGTCATTCAAGGTCATTGCAAAAAGAGCTTAGTTTCCAAGTGGGATGCCATTCACTATTACCTGAGGAAAATGTTGAGGGTGCTTGAGATGTTTCTTGGCAATGATTTTTTTAGTTTGCTAAGATTCCTGGGTTTTTCAGGAATTACATGACACATTCAGAAAGTCTGCACTGCTGTTTTCCAACAAATGAATTTGGTGATTTCTAGGGGTGTAACAATACATCGTACTTTTGAGAAATCATGAAATTGTGAAACTGATTATATGATTTGTGATATTGATCTTGTTTACTATATTTATAAGGCATAATTCCCCCAAAAATACAATTCCTTCTTCATATGTTGCATAAAGACATATTCATGGATGAAAAATTTTACTTGAGCTTACACACTTGGATTTGTTTACTACAGAGAGACACAGAGGACGTACCACTCAATACGTCAATATTCGATGATAGGCTAGTGACTTGCTCAGACCACTTGGCTAGGCTGATGGTGAATTGCACATATTAAAGTTGTAAATAACATTCAGTTTTTTGCATAAAGCAATTGATTTACTTCATAAGACCTCCATGCATCACTAGGAGCCATGCAGGTAGTACAGTATTTATGGTTTGCATACATATGCAGTGTTGGGGTTTAACGCTTTATGAGTAACGTGCGTTACATAATAATATTACTTTTTTAAAGTAACTAGTAAAATAACGCATTACTTTTAAAAATAAGTAATATTATTTGAGTTACTTTTGAAAAAAAATGTAACGTGAGTTACTTTTTACCTTGCTTAATTGGCTTTTAAAAAATATATTGCGGAATATAAATGGCCTTAGTCAGGTTGAATCACACACTTGAGAGAGCGTGCTGCAACCAAGGGCAGGGAACCAAGTGTGCCGCACACCTCCGTTTGACTGACGCTCTCGGTCGTTAGATCACCCCCTGGGGGCTGGCTGCAGTACAAGTAAAAAAGCCCGCCTCCCCCATGGTAACCAACGAGACTTGAACCCAAATAAAAAAATTATTTACACTTGCAATAAAATGTCCTGAAAGATGGTTTTGGTCAATTAAGGCACTGGTTATCATGCTGATTTAGATTCAGATGTAGATTTTTGTAAACAGTATGTTTTAGCCAGTAATGTAATGCTATAAAATCAGGGCGCGTCATTGTGATTGACAGTTATGATTGACAACTTCTCTGAGCAGACCGTCGGAGCTTCGGGAGATTGTGTTATTTTATAACTTTCCCCAACACTGTACATATGTTTGTGACACTCTGCAAAGTGAATGCGTTTGCATCATTTAAATTACCACATCACTTTTAGATGGTTTATTCCTTCATAGCGAACACAGAGACCAGAGGCCGCCATTTTTCTGTAGATCCAATGAATGCCTGTATTCTCAATGTAAATGTTCTGTGTAAATAAACACTTACAGAGTGTCAACTGTAGTAATTACTCTAGCCTATGTTAAATATAATGCAATAGGGAATCTGATAATGATAAATGTCTGATTTTACAAGTAAAAATATATGAGTGCAAGTAAATATGTCTAGCATAATTAATAATACAGCTTCAAAATTGTGAGTAGTTGTATTCTGATGTCATCACTGTCCAGTGCAATGAGGACCTTTTAAAGTCTATTCATGTCAAGCAACTCAAGTCTATTATAAAAAACACACACACAAAAACTATTTTAACCAATAGTAGGCCTTAAAATTATTAATCGAGCATAGCAATAGTTCAGCCAGGCCATGTAGGCATAGTGCTGCCATCAGCTGATGCTGACTATCTGCTCCAACCACTTCTATAAGATCTTCTATTATACCAGGTACATATATATGTCGCATACATCCTACTGTAGGTTGTATGCAACCCTCCCTTTCTTTCTTTTAGAAAAGGGGTAGAGAACCTTTTTTCTATCAAGGGTCATTTAGATTTTTGTAACATCGTTTATTATTCAACATACTGTATATACCATTAAAATCTCTAATGTGATGGTTGGAACTGCTTCTCCGTGGCAAGGCCACTTAACTTTTCAAACGGCAATCCAAATTTGTTCACAGCTTTGGTAGTGCCATGCATGGCTTGCAAAGACCGCAATTCCTCTGTCGTTTCATACTCAGCAATGCACAAAGATGGCTAGTTGGGTGGTATTCATTATGTCCATTGTTTTTTTTGCAGCCCAGAGAGAAAAACTGGATTTTTTTTCCCAGTGTCATTAAGTGTTGTTTTTAATGTTTTGTGCCATATCAGTTATTCGTTCTGTGAAAGTTCTGGAAAACTTACACTCTGGAAAAGTTTTACTTTATCTGGCGTGAGCAGCTCCGCAGCGGCAACAAGACACTCTTTCATGAACTTTACTTCTGAATGAGGTCTGAGTTTTTTAGCTATTAGTTCACTTACAGCAAGACTTGTACGAATAGCATTCTCTCTGTAAGAATGCGGTTTTGTGAAAGCTGCTTGTTGGTCACCCAAACTCTGCCAAAGAGTGTTTACTTTATCCAAGAGCATTTGTCCTTGCAGCTCAATCAGTTTAGCATGTTTCGAGTTGTAATGACGTTCTACATTGGCTTTTTACATCACTGCAAGTGCATCCCCACAGACTAGGCACACCGGCTTGCCTTTAACTTCAACAAAAAAATAATCATTTGTCCATTTTTCTTGAAAAGCACGACATTCTGAATCTTCTTTTCTTGCCTGTCGCCATGATTATCAGTGATGAGAAACTCAAAGGCGCAAACATTTATTTTCTTTCTTTCCTGAAGGGTGATTATGAATTGACTGATGGGCCGGTCAAATTGTCTCGCGGGCCACATACGGCCAGGAGACTGGACGCTCCCCACCCCTGTTTTAAAAGTTCAATATTTCAGTCTACCAAGCCCTCAAGTTGTAGCATTACAGACCTCATGGCAGACGGACAGACATTCTACATAGCAAGCTACAGCAATGCCTTCCTCGAATCTATCACTAAGAATTTCTAATACACCCAATTTAATCCTCATCTTAAAGGATAAAGCAGAACTTTTGTATGTGTTAATAACCATGAAACAAGAACCTGCATTAGGAAGCATACCTCTAAATATAAAGGTCAATCAATGCACCCTGACTAGCCAAAGTGGTAATGTCTGAACTGTTTTTCTTTACAAATGTTTGAGAAATAGTAATAATAATGCTAATATTACTCTAACATATTTACTTTTTTGCATTCAATTTTGAGATAATATAATATTTTGAGTTCATTAACCAGAAACATATCGAACCGTGATTGTATCGTTACAGCCCTAGTAATTTCTCCAGTTTTCCAGTATACATATTAATCTGAACATTCCAACTCAAAAAAAAGTGTTAGCGATGATCAAATGTTTATAGTTAATAAACCATCCCTTTACAAAGCTTTGCATAAAACCTTGCCACAATTCGCCATGCTACAAGCACAGCTAAGTGGATGTTAATTTGATTCCGTATGCCTACATGCATGAGCCAGAGAGCGTAACAGTGCGTATGCATCTTTGAAATCTATTTTTTCCCCTGACATACAAACGCGCTAACACACAAAGACCTACATTCCACAAACACTTCCTGAAACCCTCCCCTCGAACACTCGCCATCTCTTCATCAAGACTTCCGAGCTGCAAAATCAAATGCGAGCTAATTCAGTTAGCATTCATATTTCATGTGTTACACCATGGCCACGGGCACTGAAATATTGATAAATCCTGCCCTTCTTACGGAAACTCAAAGAAAGGCCGCGCTTTTTTTTTTTTTGGAAGGGATGTGAACGTGAGACAGAGGAATATGAATGATGGCGTTTGTTCAAGGACAACTGTTTTTCTAACCAATTACAGGAGGGATTAATCTGGCTCTGCTAATGGTGGTGGCAGAAAAGTACTGTAAGAGCTCTAAAATCCTCTTTGATTCATTCCAGTTTTGCTGCTCCGGAAGACCTGTACGCTAAACCCAATGACGAAGCAGGGGTTGGGGACACATGCGGGTGATTTTGAAGCTTGGCATTAAAACAAACAGAAAAATCCAGTTATTCAAAATGAAACAAAGCATGTGCAGCACCTGTGGTTTGCAGATGAAAGCTTTGAGGGGAAGGTGTACAGTGTGTGTGTGTGTTTACTCACTGGGTACTCTGTTGATGGCTTTGAGAGGTCTTAGCACACGCACTGTTCTGATGGCGGAGAAGTTGATGTTCTGGAGATC
Source organism: Danio kyathit (assembly GCA_903798195.1). Lineage (NCBI taxonomy): Eukaryota > Metazoa > Chordata > Actinopteri > Cypriniformes > Danionidae > Danio > Danio kyathit. The sequence continues at coordinate 38,208,180 of LR812521.1, read as the reverse complement.
AAGGGAGTATTCCACCATCCTGGGAAGAAGAAACAAACACACTGAAAATTAGTGTCACACTTAATGGATGTGGACAAACAACAACAAAATAGTGTTGTTTCTGTCAGTGCTGTACAGTAGTTGAGGCCAGCTCATTATAAAAAGCAGGGGTGAGCTCGAGTCAAGACTGAGTGCACATGTTCTCAAGACAAAGACGGTGAAAATGAGGAAGATGACACCTCTCTGAGCCTGGAATACGTAGATCTGCACACTTGTAGCAGTTTATTCTTATGCGAGCCTTATCTTACACTAAAACATTTGAATTATTCTACATTCTACATCTAGGACAATTTGTAAAAAATTCTTGACCTGATAAATATGGGGTTTTTGAACGTTCATGAATTTAACCCTCAGGGGTCGACTGCACATACGCATTTTGAGGCGTCTTCTCCTGATAACGCCGAAAATAACTTAAATTACACTTTCAGTTTTGATCGTGCAGATAAGAGCAATACATCAATCGAATCTGTTAGGTGTCTATTTTTTGTGTACACTCACATTAACAACAAAAGTGTGTGCTTTTGCAAAATAAGGAAAATAAACAGTGTAGGCATTCTCTCTCTTCTCTCTCTGTGAACTGTTTTTAGAAACACGTTAGTAAAATGCATCGAAACGCTGCGAAAACAAAACACACAGACATGAGACATATGTCTATAGAGAGCCTGAAGTGTCTACTTTTAAATGCAGCAAGTGCATGTTAAAAACACATATGGCTTGATAAAGTAATCAGTATGAAACCAACACCATGTCTAGTTTCTCAGTCTGAGCTCATTAGAGTTAATGCGGCCACGCCTACGAGGCTTTATCACAACATTCATCCTAAATAATTTTTCACAAGTGCCATTTAACAGACATTTTAGACACATTTCAGATTTTGTTTAGCGACACATTTTTAAACAGAATAGTTTTAAGTCATTAGAAAACAGCGGTTTATTCTGTAGCCTAACAAAGAAAAAAACATCTTAAAGGTTCAAGACACTCTGGAGTACTTAAAAAAAAAAAAAAAAAAAAAAAAAAAAAAAACAGATTTGTGTGTGTTGAGCATCAGCTAAAACAATGTTGTTGGCATTAATTGTGGGGAAAACTGAATAATTTTGAGCTTTCGTCAGCTAATTTAATCTTCCGGGTTTAAAATTATTTTTGGGGCGGGATCAAAATCGATGACATAACGTAAATCTGCTAGTGGAGTGATAAAGTGTTAGTTTCTCTTTATTATTCATAGCGGAGTTTTCTTATCGTATGAGAAGACCCAGCTTCTTAATTATTCATGGGAGCTTGTGCTTTCTGAAGGCAAGGCAGACCTGCCAAGCTGTGAGACCCAATGACTGGGTCAAACCGCATCTGCGCACGGCACTGCTCGCATGTGTTTGTTTCCATGATCCACTGGGTTTGTTGCATGTTTTCCCTATGATTCTGTCAGGGCCGATACAGCAAAGCTTCTGTCGGAAGAGCTGTACGAGAGTCGGAGAATAGCGGACTTTGTGTTTTATCAGTTGAGTTTGTTACTATTCAGACACATCACCTATATCTGTGCTGCCGTGTTCGCCTATGTTTAAAACTGTGAAAATCATCACTGTTTTTTATTTATACAACATTATATGCAGCATTAAACATGTTTTAACAAGTTGCCAGTGAATACGGAATGAAATGAGAGATTGTGCAAAAGTGCCCATTTCTGCGTTGCAGGAATCAGCTTGAATCAGCTTTTAAAATCCTCCAGATTACCAGGAGGGTTAATGGTTGGAATAGACAGGCCAAGAGACCTGCTGCACTGCTATCCACTGTGTCTGCATTCAGACCCGGGATTGAGGAGGAGAGAAGTTTATAGTGTTTATATAAACACGATTATCTTTATGATGATATAACAAATTGTGGTTATGTGTATATGAAATTACGAAGAACAAATGTAGCAGGACATTAAATTACTTACTGTTTATTTCTTTGCATTTTAACTTTGTAAACTATAAAATCATGGGTGTCACGGTTTGTTTCTCATTTTGGGAGCGAACTGACAACAGTTGCTTGCTCCCCTCTTTTTCATCTGCTTTGCCGGCCCTCTGCTCGCAGAGCTCTACGCCCATGTCGGAGCATTTTTGGAAAAAATTCTGAGGTAGATTTGAACCAGAAGAGGGGGGTTTCATGACCTTTTAACGGAGGTAATAATATTGACCCTAAAATGTATTTTTAAAAATATCAAAAACTGTTTTCATTACAGCCAAACTAAAAGAAATGAGACTTTCTCCAGAAGGAAAAAAATATTACTGCAAACTTTTTCTTGCCCTCTTAAACATAATTTGGGAAATATTTAAAAAAAGAAGTCAAATTTCACAGTGGGGCTCAATTTTTTTGCTTTCGACAGTACATATGTACATGCATAAATGATGTTCCTTTGTAAAAATTCTATAAATATATTAAGCAGCACAGCTGTTTTCAACTGATATATAGTCTCAAATCAGGGTTGTGTCATAGAAAGATCATTCTAAAATATATTAAAATAATAATAAGAAACTGTTGTTTTAATAATATGTCCCAATATCACTGTTCTAATGTATTTTTCACCAAATAAATTCTGCCTTGGACTGAGAGTCGTAAGAGTCTTCTTTCAAATAATAAATGAATAAACCCAAACTTTTGCATGGTAGTATATTTACGCCAACAAGCAAACTCATCCCATGTGTTGTGTTTTGTTATTAGTAATATAAAAGAACCTGCTCTCACCTCAGGACCAAGTAACATCCATTGTAGGTGAGCAGCCCTACACACCACAAACAGACACTACCATTCATCACTCTGACACACACATACGCACACACACAGGCCATACTAACGCAACCCAACCCAAAGCTGCAGCGCTGTTCATCTTGATCTGACCGTGTGTATGTTGTGAGGAAGTGAAGCAGTGGGGGTCCATCTCTCTTGTCTCTGTAAGAGCGGCTCTGTTTGGGAAAGTTACTGACTGCTCTCTGCATTAAACGGCCCTGTGGGACTGTGTGTTTGAAAATAGAGGCCAGAGGGTTTCTCTTTTCGCAGACAGAACCAGACATTATCTGCTGCTGATCTCCCCTTTAATCTCCACAGTTCATCACAGCGAACAAATCTAGACGGCGCAGTACAGCAGACACAAGCACACACACAGTACTTCAACCCAAATGAGGGTGATCTTAAAGCAGAAACGCCTCCCTTGATGTCAGCGATTTCGTCAGCCTCCCCTTGACCTCCGTCGCCATGAGCTGTTTTTCAATGGGAAGCATCTGCGCTGAGAGCTGAGTCACAGAACGGGACGAATGAGTCACGCCGGCCACTGAGAATGTAATGACAGCGTCTCATAGCAGCGGCACACATGGGGTGTCACACATTCAACATGTCTACATAACCGCACAGCGAGAACTACTCCACAGCTCTCCAGAGCCGCTCCGCTGCCAAAACCCTGCCCACATACACGCAATTAAAGCGTTTAAGAGCGTTTACTTTAACGAGAATGGTTGGTGGGCCCATATGGAATCTGTGAATGCCGCTTCAATGCTGATTACTGTGTTCTACAGAAAATTAGAATGGAAAAAGGTTAAGCAACATTGGTGTATAAGTAACTTTTACAATTTTTCATTCAGAAATGTAAAGCAGGACACTATTAGCACTAAATAAAATGAAACATTCACAAACATTATAAACATTTAGTTTAGTTTAGTGAAATGATATATATTATGATATGATATACAGTTTGATACTATATATTATATAATATATGCTATATGATATGATACATTATTTATATATAGGATCTGCAATGTCGAATCGAGATATTAGTTGACCAAGAGCCACAGTTGAAAACACTCATGATTTGAATCAGAATCAGAATCAGTTTTATTGCCAAGTGTGCTTCACACACACAAGGAATTTGTTTTGGCTACAGAAGCTTCCAGTGTACATAAAGTGACAAGTGACAACACAAAATTAAATATAAGAAAAGAAAAAGGCGATAAACATTAAACAGAGATGCAGTTAGTCAAAAAGATCTAGATGTTGAGTTGTATGTACAGATTAGTTATAAATATACAGGTTTTAAGGTGTTGTGTACAAATGCGAATGGAGAAAGTATTGCATTGTATATTGTTGTAAGGTGCTGTGTACAAGAGCGTATGAGAAAATATTGCACATGTTTATTGCACAGTAGGGGATTATTTAACTGTTCATGAGGTAGATGGCCTAAGGAAAGAAACTTTTCCTGTGTCTGGCTGTTTTTGTGCTTGGTGCTTTGTAGCGCCGACCAGACGGTAACAGTTCAAACAGGTAGTGTGCTGGGTGCGAGGCGTCCAGAGTGATTTTGCGAGCCCTTTTACTCACTCTGGAAGAGTACAGTTCTTGAAGTGTAGAAAGGGTAGTGCCAGTGATTCGTTCAGCAGTCCGGACTATTCGCTGTAGTCTATGGAGGTCAGTTTTGGCAGCTGAGCTGAACCAGACGATGATAGTGGAGTATTGCAAATATTTGAATATTTGTGGAGTATTGCAAAGTTTAATTGTAAAGTTACTGAAATGTTTGTCATTCGGAAGCGTTTTTTTAAGGGCTTGTGACTGTATGAACATTTGTGACTGTGTGAACAAGCCATGTAAATCATGCAGGTATAAATTATACTATATTATGCACTATAAAATTATACTATTCTGATTATTCAATTTGTGTACCTGAATATTGCTAAACTCCCAGAAAAAAGTTTATTTCACTTGCATTTTTGCTTTACTGTATTTATGAACACTTGTGATTGATTTATTGTATTTTATGCAGATACATTCCTCTACAAAATTATCACAGTCAGCCTAAAATTATGATTTTTTCCCCAAATAGAGCTATTCCAGGTGAAATTGTACTCAAAATAGCAAAATGCATAGCAGGAAAAAAGTATCGCAATGTCAGTTTTTTCTAATATCGTGCGGCCCTAATATACAGTATTTTAGATTATTAATTATTATTAGATACTAAGTATTATTTTTATTACTATACAATGATGGCCATGTTATTTTATGTTTGATTGTTCTTGAATTTCTGTACTTGAATACGGTTAGACTTCCCAAAAACATAAAGCACTGTTTATTTATTTATTTTTGCTTGTAATTTATTAATATTTATGCAGATGCACTGATCAAGCTAATCGAGTCAGCTGGTGAAATTATATTCCTATCACAATATATTATCGCAGCAAAACAAAATATCGCAATGTCAGATTTTTCCAATATCGTGCAGCCCTATATAATATCATATATGATATGATATGAAATTATATACAGTAAGATACCATATGATATGATATGATATATGATATGATACTAGGGTTGTGCCGATAGACGATGCCATTGCCCATCGCCGATGGCCGATAGACATCACGATGCTGAGCCGGCATCGCCGATCCTCCACCCCGCCCCCATCGCAAACCCGCTCGTGAAAAATACACACTCAGGCCCCGTTTACACTAATACAGCTTAGTTTTAAAATGGCATTTTAGAACAAAAATGATCCACGTCCACACTGGTGTTTCATCTAGCATTTCTGAACAACCCTCCATCTACTGAAAACGCACATCACGTGACCACACCCACAGCCACACACACACAGCCACAGGCACACAGCCACAGACACACACACTGTCATGCGTTCGTCTGAGCTCCAAAAAACAGTGTACGTTGGACAGTTTATCAAGGATGTATCGCTGGATCGTGTCTCACTATAGTTGTTAAACGTGATATTTAATTAATCTAGTCTCTATCCAGGGCTCAATTTATGCCAGAACACGCCGGATCCGGAACCTCTGAAATCTGATCCGGCACTTCATTTTACCAATCTCCCTCCTCAACCGCCCTCCTCCCCTGTCCGCTGTTCATTTTCACTTTCTTCCGCGACTCCCCAACCCTCTTCACTTTTGTCCGCAACACCCCAGCGCTGCGCACTTTCATCTGCGACACCTCTCCGCCATCCACCGCACCAAACAAATGACTGACACGGATCACTCTGCCTACTCATGCCAGAGTCCCGCGGAAAAAGTGATTGACAGGTGGTAATTTGTGTGTAACTTATCTTTATTTATTTATGATTTGGTTATGGGTAAAACAAAGACCAGGTAGTTGAAACGGTATAATATGATATATACAGTATGGTATGATACCATGTGATATGATAGGATACCATATGATATGATATATGATATGATATGATATATGATTTGATATGATATAGGATATGATATATGATATGATACATGATATTACATATGACATGATATGATACCATATGATATGATATATGATATGATACCATATGATTTTATATGATGTATGATAAAAGAATTATATGATATATGATATGATATATGATAATGATATGATATATGATACCATATGATATTATATGACACATGATACAAAATGATATAATATGATATATACAGTATGATATGATATGATACCATGTGATATGATAGGATACCATATGATATGATATATGATATGATATGATATGATATATGATTTGATATGATATAGGGTATGATATATGATATGAAATTATACGATACATGATATAATATGATATAATATGTGATACCATATGATATGATATGATTATGATATGACATATGATATCATATGATATTATATGATGCATGATACGAAATTATATGATATATGATATGAAATGTTTTATCATATGATATGATACGATATGATACCATATGATATGATAAAAAATATTATATAATTTGATATGATATAGAAAAAGAGTTACTGGGTGTTTAAGATGACAAAAACTTTTTGGACCTACACCTACCGTTTGGAGAAAAAACAGAAAACAGATTGTGCAGCCATAGGTTAAACTGTTTATTTCATTAACAAAAGATGCAATAATACACCATAAATGACTACAAAATTTTAACCCCTTTTGTTCTTAGGATGACTGAAATTAGAGAAAGTGAAGTTACAGTATGGATCTAGTTTTATAAACATTAAGTTTCTACTATTGTGTTAAAAACATTTATTGGTTCTGCATTTCAGTATTTGGGCTGATAAATATGCACTATTTATAATAAGAGTCAACATCAGTAAACCTCAAGCACATTCAAAAGAAAAGGACAAATTTTAAAAACTTGCAGAGCATGTCATAATGCACTAATGTGAAAGATTAATAAAGCATAAAGACTCACTTTACATTAGCATCACATTAGTGTGGTCACTATAATCATTTTAGAAACTCAGTTACATCACACAAAGATTTTTGAAATGTTTTTGTTAAACGCTGGTACAATAATAATAATAATATTAAAAACCATTAAAATGTCACATTTTACAAATACAATTAGCTGACATTTTAGTCAGAATTGCAAATGCATAAATTAATTAATATGAAATGATAAAATAAAAAGTAATAAATAATGAAATAAATTTGCAGTAAAGTGAAATTCAGACTTTTGTACCCAAACCCATCGACGAGCAGAGACAAAAAGCTAATTAAAATATTCAGCAGAGACGAAACATCTGGTTGCGAGTGCTGCATTTCGACAGGCAGGTGCAGACATGCTGCGCCTTGATTAGAAAAGTAACCAATCATTATGGCCACACCAATAAGACTAGATGTTAATAAAAGTTGCAAAGCGCTTATGGGATATTCGTCACCACCAGCAGCATGGATTTATCCAAATAAACTTGGCGTAAGGGCAATTCTGTACTGGAAACAGGCCAGAGAGAGAGAGAGAGAGAGAGAGAGAGAGAGAGAAAGAGAATGAGGAAATTGACTGTGTTCCTTCGTAGTACTACCACAGAAGAACGATCGACTGCATTCCTGTTGTAGAGCTTGACAATCCCATTATGTCAATTACTGTCTGACTGACAGCAGTGTCAGCACTCGAAAAGTAGTGGGACGCTGCCACACGCACATCACTGCAGTTGCTTTTGTGTCCGCATGTTTGGCTCAACCAGTGACAGACACACTCCTGAACAATAAGACATTCCTGGCCATAATGTTTCATAATACCCATGCAAATCCTCATAAAACAGGCAGAAGTTTTTTGTAGGCAAATGTAACATGTCATGTCATAGGCATGTACTGTACAATAAGATTCCAATGACAAAGTTTTATTTTCTTCTCCACGGTGAAAGGGAAAATGCTGCATGAAGCAAGAAAATCACAGCCGATCAGCATCATGAATTTGCGCACAGTTGAAGAGTGTCTAAGAATAGAAGAAATCATACTGACAACACTGATGCGTCACCAGATGGGTTGCTTTTTATGGATGTTTTGCTAATGGAATTATACGTTTATTTTTAGCTTTTTAATTCATGGTGTTACTGTATGACGTTTCACAACTTCCACAACAACAAAAAGTCCAAGAGAAGTAAAAGATACTTTAACATCTTTAGAAGAAACCTTAAAAAAAGCTATTATTATACCAACTAAAAGAAAATGGGTAGAAATAATCAGCAAAAAAAGGAGTATTTTGGAGGTTTCAGCAATTCATCTCTACCTCTCTTACTCTATCCATGGGCTTGGACTTGAAAACATGTGAAAAGATTCTTGCATGGGACTTGCAACGCAGACCTACAGGTACAGTACCCAGACAGACAGGATGAGGTCTATAGAAAATTCATGTCTACAGTAGTCTTGTCATAAAAATCAGAAGAACTTCACAGAGATGGGGATGACAGAAATTGTTTCTTTTTTTATTTTTTAAAAGGAAAATTATTTTTTATTGTATACACAAAATTTTAAAAAGGGCATTTTGAATTATTTTTTTCTCTTGATTTACTTCCAAAAAAAGTCCTCTTTTTTGCTCGCATATATCAGAAAATGCAAGAGACCCCACTAAATATCATCTAGATGTTTGTTTAATTGACTTAATTGCCAGTTTCATTTCCCAGCTGATTGAGTAGTTCAGTTTTACCCAGAACCACTTTATTAGATAGCCATTAGCTGCAACCCATTTCCTCCCTTTACGCTTAACATACACATCAATTAAAATAATATAACTAATACTGATGACTAAACTTGAAAGAACAGTCCCAAACCTGACTTTGTTGATACATCATCTTTAGTACAGTGGTATGAGCCATCACAGTTGAAGCTAAATGCTGGTTATTACTTTTGCCCTTTAAAATTATGGGACTTACAAGTATATTTTCCTTAGATAAGAAATTTTTTGTACATATTACAAGTAGTGTGCTTGTGTTAAGTTTATTTGTATTTAAGAGGAACATGAGTAGCATGATTTCCAAGTCAGACACATTATTTTACATTCTATGTTTGTATTTTTAGCTGACAAGCTGACTTACAGTACAGCGATGGCATGGATTTTCTGATAGATGGCTGCTCCAGGACATTTCCTTTCTTATGTCTTATTATTAATAAAGTTGAATGTTTTAGAACATAGATTATATGATGACCTTAGTGTCATCCCACTTCAGAGTTAAACTGGAATAATATGTGTGTGATTGCTTTTCTGTATGCCAAATGATTTGTTTGCTCAGGATCAACCCAGCCAGGTCAGAGGTCATGGAGACCTCTTGAGTGGAACAACTGTTTCCGGAGTTATTTGCCATTTTATGTGTTAAATCTTAATTAAATCTTAATCAAAGTTAATTCCTTTGCATGTAAGCTGGCAGTTTAGATGTAGATTGTACCTGTTTTTAACCATTTTTGACAAGACTGCTGAAAGTACACAGCCTTGGATAGGAAACATATTGTCCTTTGTATGCGTGTGTGTGTTCTATTCATTTTTGGATCATTTCACAGGTATGGGGTCAGCTCTGAAGTGGCTGTCTGACGTTTATATGCGTGAGATATTGTACACGCGCATGGAAATTTTCAATCAGGTTAAACACCTATATGTATGATGCAGTTAATGACGATATGTAAAAGTATAAGTGTTAATGCTTTGAGATTGTATGCAGAGCGGCCTACAAACTCATTTGCGAGTGTTAAAGCTGGCTTCTGCTAATGAAATTGCAAATTATCTTCAGTAAACTTTATTTTTAATTGAATTTCTGACTCCGGCTCTTCTTCATCTGACAGACTGGTTATTTTTGGGTTCAAACTGTATATTCCCCTATTTTCAGTGCTCTGGTATGAGCTCAGTGAAATGTCCTTTGATTGGTTATTAATAGCCTGCTGTTAAGTAATTGGCTAAAGTCAATGTGGCTGCTGCTTATAAAAAAGATAAAATATTTGATCTTGAGTCACGTCTGCCATGAAGCAATGAGCACCTGAAAATGACAGGATTGGGTGTGCATGAGCACTTCTTGCATACCACCTGCCTGCCGCCAGTAAAACCACTCTAGTTCCACAACTTTCTCCATTCAAAATCTAGACTCCACTGGCCATTAGGAGATACTGTTTTCTCACTCACGTGAACCGTATCTGACAGAAGAGTCAACAGCGTTCACGCACATCTTTCAAAATTAAAGTTGTCCATCACAAAATCATTCCACGACCCACTTAAAAGGCTTCCACAACCCACCAGTTGACAAGCATAGCTCTAAGCTGTAGCCTATAACCTCCTTCTTTTATTTCTCTGTACTTTAGATTTACTTTCACATCCTGCACTTACTTTAAAGTTACTTTTACATCCTGTACAGCTTAGCTAAGCTGTAGCCTATAACCTCCTTCTTTATTTTTCTTTACTTTAGAGTACTTTCACATCCTGCATACATGAATTGTAACATATTGCAGAATATTTTCTACATATGTCTGACATTAAAATGTCATTTTTCTAGAAATTATTCCTTATTTTACTGGGAAGCACCAACATTGACAGTTGGAGAGTCATAAGTAGTAGCAAAGACTTAAGCCTCATTCCCACTATGAGCGACTTGCAGCGGCAAAGCGTCAAGCGACCATTCATTTCAACGGAGAGTGAGCGACTTCCGGTGACCTCCATCCATGCGAGTGACAGTGATGGTTGGTGACCAGGTGGGCGTGTCGAGCGACGTGGCAAAGTTGAGAATCCTTCAAGTTTATGCAAATGAAGCAGAGTTTCTTGAGTGAGAGCCAATAGAAGCACCAGTAGAGCTCACGTGATCCTCTCTCAACTCGTTCAGAGGCCGGTTGTATTCTCTGTGCTTTATATACCTACACAGACCTATGTTTGACAGTGACAGGCAGCTACAATGTTGCTGCTTGTGTGAATGAGGTACTAACCGACAAAGCTACGGGGGATAGGTCGTGTAATAAGTCAATTGAAAGTTCTGATAATTAAATGTTAGGGATGTTATGAACTTTAAATGAATAAATGATGCGTAATTTTTTGTATAAACACTATGCGATTTATATGTGAAACAATACAACCCATGCTTTGAAACATCACACTGTTTATCTCCTTTCAACGCACAAACAATGAATTATACTCCAGTTAGCACATAGTTTTGCAGGCAGTGAACTATAGAAACAGTGAGTTTAAGGGCCTTGCTCTGACCTACCCTGCAGAATGTCTACTGAACTTGATATTTTTGGGGTCAGCAGCCCAGATACAGTATATTGCTGGCAGCTAGCTCTCTGCAACTCTCACATGGTCGCCCACTGAAGCTAAGCAGGGCTGCGCCTGGTCAGTACCTGGATGGGAGACCACCTAGAAAAAGCTGGGTTGCTGCCGGAAGTGGTGTTAGTGAGGCCAGCAGGAACGCTCATCCCGCGTAAAGCCCGAATATATTGTTGGGGATTCTATACTGCTCAGTGAGCGCCGTCTTTCAGGTGAGATGTTAAACTGAGGTCCTGACTCTCTGTGGTTGTTAAAAATCCCAGGATGTCCTTCGAAAAATAGTCGGGGTTTAACCCTGGCATTCTGCCAAATTTTTCCACTGGCCTCTGTCCATCATCTCCATATCATAATTGGCTTCATCACTCTGTCTCCTCTCCACCAATCAGGTGGTGTGGCTGCCGTCACGTCACCCAGGTGGATGCTGCACACTGGTGGTGTATGAGGAGATCCCCCAATGGGTAAAGTGCTTTGAGCGTCCAGAAAAGCGCAATATAAATGTAAATGTAAGTAAGATATCCCCCATAACCTTAAAAAAACATGCTAACAGGTCGAAACCCTCTCAATGATTCTCTCAACAAGTGTGGCCTTTGCCTCGTTGCCCATCAGTCCATGACTAAACAAAAAGAACTAGCATGCAGGCCTTCTAAAACAACCATAACATCACGTCTAATGATACTGAAAAACAATCTGAGTGAGCTTTAGAGATAACCAAGTGAATATTTCAAGATGTCAATGGCTATTTATCCACAGAATATGAATCCTAATTGTAAATTTACACCGTTTATAAAGCCATTTACTGTTTTAACCACTTTGTCAGATGCTGTTTTCCACTTTCTACGATCCACTTAACAAGACGCACATGATTGTGGGATATCATAGGCAGCAAAAAATAGATTCTGCCTTCTTCTCGGTAGATTTAGGCGTTATGCAAACAATGGATCCAGAAAGGCCTTGATGGCTTTCTACCTTCATGTATCGGCTGAAATTCATTTTCGGACACAGCCAAGCCTATGCTCAGAAACACGCAGCTCACACATTGATGTAAAAACTCCTTCTCCATGCATCCCACTCTTTCTCTCTTTCTCTCTCACTAGATATCTCTGCTTTCCTGCATGTCCATCATGAATTATTGAAAAGCTTCAGAGCAGCATGGCTTCAGAAAAACGCCTAAGTTTGATGTGCACTCGTCACAGACTCGTTTTCCTTTCCTTGCACTCAGCCTCTTTTATTCTCTTTTCCACTCTAGTAGCTCCCTTTCTCCCAAAACACATCATTACTGTCCTCAGATACCTTCACAATATGAAGCTTGATACCAGTCAATCAGTGCTTCGTAACTGCTGGGACAAAAGCAGTGTTATGTTACTAGTTATGTATATCTTATTAAAATATAGTGTTAAGGAACTTCATCTCTTACCTCCTTTAAAGTTGCATATAGGAGAAAGAATGGTATACATTTTTATGAAAATGAATGACTTTCAGTTTGCTCTGCATATTTACCACAATATCAAAGTCCTTTTACAGAGCGTATTCAATAGCACTTGTACCTGTATGTATTGAGTCTTCAACCTGCATAAATTGAGGTAGAGAAGAAGCAGTAGACAGGAAGTATTCTTCACTTTGATGTCTTTTGTTGGTGCCCTCATTTGAGGAACATTTAGTTTTTATACTCAAATGTAAGTAGGCCTATTATTTGTATATATTTTGGTTTTGTATACGTTTTGTTTGGGGTTAGCAAGGTGTTGATTGTATGTTTGTTTATATACAGAGGGTTTTTGTATGATGCACTTTAAGAAACAAAAACAGGACCTGGACAAGAAGGACAATCCATCTTCATATCTACAGACTTCTTTTATCCACTTGTCATCTGATTCCATGGCCAACCCTTGAAGAACTGTTCTCTAAAGACTAGTTTAATTTGGCAAGTCTGTTATCAAATTCTTGTATCTATTAAATAGTGATCTTTAATGAGTTAACTCTGCTGGTCATGTAATATCCCTTGTCGTTTTCTGAATTATTTATTTCTGTTGACATATGCACTTTTAAATACACATGACTCACGAAAGTTATGTTGTGGTTCCTCCAATTTTTTTATGTAGCTTCAGAGGCAGTTGTTACAAAATGATTAAGACATACTGGGAAGTAATCCACAATTGCTTGAATTTATTTGTTGGTAACCTTTTTGCCCTATCTCTAACTATTTATCTTTTGAATTGTAAGGCTGGTTTACTAACGTTCCCTCAGTCAATATGTGGTTGAATTAGATTGCCATTTTGTTACTCTTAGTAAAACTGACTTATGACTGGCATCAGAGATCTGATGACTTCTGCCATATCTGGAATCCTCTGTGGGAGTTTTTGGAGAAAGTATATTGAAAGACAGAATTTGTTATTAATTTATTATGATTATTATTATTATTATTATTATTATTATATATATTTTTTAAATTCACTCTTCACAAAAGACTTGAATTACTAGCTAATTGATGAATGTATAATAGATGGCTGTATTATTGTTATGATCACCAGCGATCAAGCGGCTGCAGAAAACATGCAGATCGCTAACGGACTACAAATCCACCAGTACATGGGCTACAAGTTCCAGTCATGCACCGCTCACCCGCACCTGGTCCTCATTCAGTAGAGTAAACACACTCACGGCTGGAAGCCACTCATGGACTGAATACATGGACTTTATAAACCGGACAGACACCTCTGGGGGAGTCCTGTAAACAGGTTTGTGAAGATTTTCCTTGCCTTGCTTTGCAGTGTTTTTTGACCCTCGCCCTGTTTGTTTATGTTGTCTGCTTCCTGCCTGTACTGACCAATCGCCTGTGTATTTGACTACAACTATGGATTTGCCTGTTTGCTCCTGATTGTGACTGTTGCTTGCCTGACCACTCTCAATAAATCCTGCATTCCTCTGTCAGCATTCCCGTTCACATTACAATTATTGCATACAATGACATAAAACACCTATACCACTATTTTGTCATCGCAAAAATTTAAACAAATATTTGTTTAAAAAATTATGTTAAAGGACACCTATGATGAAAATCATCTGTGTAAACTGTTTGGACAGAACTGTGTGTAGGTATAGAGTGTCTACAGCCGTATTGGGGTGATATAAAGACAATAAGTCTCTTTTTTTTAATTTCCTGACATTAAAATAAGATCCAAATCCCTCTTAATTTGAGGCCAACCACAACGTGACGTAGAAGTGTGGTTTTCCTCGCCCACCAAATTGATTGACAAACACATATTAACATGTCTCTGTAGTAACGCGTATAATCATATCCACAAGACAAAACAAGTGCAAAGCAACTGGGATTAAAAGATCTGTTCAGCTCTCTGTGATCATCAGCACCTCAAGAAGAGTTTTACAAATTTAAAACATTGTTTAAACATGCACATCAAACAGTACATGTTTGTAATAAAGACAGTAATATCACGACGTAATTCATCACCACAGCCGCATAGTGTCAGTACAATTATAAAAAGAAGACGCTTCAATCCTGGTTTGTGGACTTAAATCAGGTTTACTTTGTAAATTAACATAACGGATGTCCATACAGCAGTGTATATTAACATGTATCTGGTCACATTTGCAGTGTAAAAACAGTGCAACGCTAAAAGTGTGTGTGTGTGTGTGTGTGGGTGCGTTTATGACGACAATGTGTGTGACTCATCATTGCAGAAAGGCTTGAAATAACTCCACAACAAATATCAAATAACAGTTGGAAAAGTTCTTACTGTAGTAAAAAAGATCTGCTTCATTCTTGTCTGTCACTGTGCTGTTCATCTACATGAAGGCTACACGCACTGACACGCACGTGGGAAAGGTGGGTGGGAAGAACTAGCTCATTTGCATTAAAGGCACAGGCAACAGAAATAGCTATATTGTCCAAACAGCTCAAATTTTACAGATTTAAAAAGGTATAATATATAATATGATGGGTATTTTGGGATGAAACTTAACAGACACATTCTGGAGACACAAAATACTTTACAAGATTTCTTAAATCTTGAAAAAGGGGTCAAATAGGTGCCCTTTAATAGAAAATAAAGTCAAGTTAATGATTATTATAAAGTCACTATGAAATTAAAATTATTAAAATTACCATTCTTACAATAAACAAATAAAAATAAAACAAGATATCTAAAAAAAAATTCAATGCCATTTTTGGTCTGTTTCCCATACAATAAAAACATGTAGAAGACATTGAATTCTTTATTCCATAGTATCCTTTTATGCCATTTTAGCTTCACTGACTTGACTTCACATTATGTCTAGAACTGTCAGTAAACAGCATACTTGTGTAGTTTTGTCTGAACTCTTCCAAGGGAACTTATGTTGATAAAAAATGCATATATTAAATGCACTGTAAGTAACTGTGGGTAAAAGCATCTGCCGAATGCATAAATGTAAATATACAAGAACTTCTTGGAATAAAAAACATGTCCTGAGAGTACTGTATATGTTCTGTTGTACTCTGTCTATCATCCTATCTAAGGATGTCCTGCAATAAAATCAAATAAGACGTGCCAACATTACATATTGCAAGCACCACTTCACAAGCAAATTCAGACTGAGTGCTTCAAGTTATATATTGTATGAACATCTACAACTGCACATCCTAATCTAAATACAGAAGCACCATTAATAAGAAAATAGTTTCACTGGCATTATTTAGAGCGACACTGCCCTAACAGCAGCATCCCTGACCGAATCCAGTCACTCTCAACATCTCATTCAATTTCAATCTAACACAGAAAATGTTACTCTTTCATTTCAAATTTCCACAACATCTTTACTTTTTCAGGCCTGGGCCTGCTGAGAGAAACCGAGCCTGCAGAGCTCGGTCCGTCACTCAATAAACACCTGCTAATCACATACAGCAGCTGGCCCTCTCATTAGCATACATACATTATTCATCCATGCAAATCGAGCTGATTAGAATAGAGGATCAGAGAGGGGATTGGACAGCTAAGTGAAGAACACTACAAGATGAGTTATTTTGTTTCAGAGTGAAGCCAATGAGACGGGAGTTTAATCGGACAACACTGTCGCACTTTAAGTAGAGGTCTTCACCATGTTCCTGATTACGAATGAAATAGATGAATACATTTAGATGTAATGCAGGTTTCGGATGAATACACACACACAGGCTGAAAAACACACTTACACTCAAGGCAAATATCCTGACAGAAGTCAGACTGACCGGTTTGGAAGATCCAAAAATATCAGCAGAGCTTTTTTTTTCTCTCCCTTTTTTTTTTTGTAGTGTAGAATCAGTTGAAATGTCAGCCTGGCGATTGAAATGTCATATAGAGTGAGAATACCTAAGAGAGCAGGATCTCTCCCCCTCTACAAACACACTGACATTAACACAATTTACACAAATACGCTTTAATGGCAAAAGGGCCCGACCCATAAAGGCATCGTGACGCCTGCAGTATGTCTTCAAAAGAGGGATACGGGCAGACACATTTGGACAAATTAACCACCTCAGGCAAACATGCAAATTGGCACACATACATATTCCACAGAGAGAAATGAGCTTATCAATTTCCGTTCCACCTGGAGGGATTAAAGCAGCAGGAGGTCTTTCTGCATCAAACACTCTGTCCTGTTAAAAAAGGCAAATTTTGTGTATAGTTTGCGTTAAAAGAAACCCATAGCAGCCCAGGCTCATTGGAAATAAGTGCTCAGCCTACATTTTTGTTTACATTGTTCCATGTACATTTTATTGCATGTTTCAGATGACAAAACCACTAGAGGGCACTGTCTAAATTTTTGCAAATATGAAATACGTTATTCACTGAGTACCATTCACTGAGTGGTATGGTTAGGTACGGGTCACCTTTATCAGGCGTGTGTCTCCAATGCCTAAAGGGTACCAATGGTACCCCTTTGGTGGGTGTGGTGTACAACAGAAAGCTTCAGTCGACGTCATTCTCGCTTAAGGAAATGTCAAAGCTGTACGGGTCATTCACATATCATATGAGAAGCACTTCTCACAAAACAGATGCTTTATACAAATAAATACTTGTGTATAAGGGTGCTTTCACACTTGGTTCAATAGCCTGGACCGTACCCAAGTTCGATTGTCCCCCCTTGCCACCTTCTCGGTTGGTTTGTGTTCACACTGTCTTTTTTCCTTCTGAACCCCGGTACGCTTGCGTCATAGAGCTGCTGTTTTGTTTACGGCTGTTGCTAGGTGACAGTCACGAAAGCAAAGCGCCAAAATGGAGACTTCCGCACATCGCGGTCGATTTGCTTTTACTGAATCATAAGTTTTGGACATACAGAAAGCGACTCGCGTCTGTCTGCTGCAAAAAATTATAAACATTCAGAACATCACACAGTGTCTGCAGAAGCTGTTTCTGGAGGAGACAAGCAGACATCACTGTGTATCACTGTGCTTGGCTCAGTCCCGCTAAAGGTACAATACGTGGCACACACACACACACACACACACACACACACACACACACACACACACACGAATGAACGTTATGAAAACGATAGTTTGTTGTACAGTTGCCGGTTCACTTCCGCATTCATACCAGAAGTGAACCGTACCAGAGTTCGCATGAACCGTACCCCAGACCACCTCTTTCAGGCGGACTCGGGTACGGTTCACGGGTGCGCACCCGAGTTCAGAAGACACGTTCAAACTAGCTAAACGTACCACACTATGACGTCAAACGAACCCAGGTGCGGACCAAAAGTGTTAGTGTGAAAGCACCCTAAATGTTCATTACTAACCTTTCTATGAACATGATTTGAACTGCAGATCAATGATAAATAGCCTACTGTAACGTCTGCAATTATATAAAATAAATAAATAAATGCAACATATATGAACACATACAGCCCCTTACAGTATCCAATATGTTACCAATTACCAAAAAACTACACACAGCATACATTTAGTCCTTATTTGGCTTCAAAAACAACACGGAATATAGCCCACAGTCAGTGCAAACCTCTCATCTGTATCTTTAATCTTCACCAGCACATGTAACCGCTTATTAAAGAGTAATTCCGTCAATCATAATAATCATTCCGAGTTCATAATACTGTAGTTCAAAAGGTGATGATAACAGTTGAACATGGCAGTTTGTTCATATTTTAGGTTGTTGAAAGAATCATTTGCTCCTTTGTTTTTTTCCGCGCTTCACTCTCGCGTTTCTGAATGGATCGGATGTCAGAAGCACTTCAATAATCACGCGCACGTTATTATCATCAGCTCAAAAAGTTTGCTATTTCAAATATAGATGCACGCAAGCTCTCTGGAGAAAGTGAAACCGCTTGCGCTTTTAGACAGTTAAAACCCAACCAATAGTTATTTCAAAAGCAATATAGGTGAAAAGTGCACTGCGGTCATGTAGATTTACCTTGATTTTACATTGCTTTTATCTCTTTTGTGGAACTGTGCCTCACAAGCACAACACCGGGTGAGCTACCGAGCAAACTGACCATGGCAGAAAAGTTGTCCATCTGAAAATAGACAGGTTAAGCAAACTCAAGTCATTTCACAGCCGGTTTAAGGTGCCTCTAAAGCCGGTTTGTGTTTGCTCAAAACTAAATGTAAAAACGGTATGCCACATTAAACGATTTATGTAAACATACACATTTTTAAACATTTATGTCGCTTTAGGTTTGATTTCTGTGCCGCCTTTGCTGAGTAAAGATGATTTTATTTGATTGCAAATCATAGACATTGTTAAGCTGTTTTGTGGCATTTATTTGGCTATTTATTTAGTGAATTGCACTAAAGTAATCCTTTATTGGTCAACAATATGTACCTGTAAATATCATTAGTGTGAAAAGAAATAAAAGTTGTTGCTGTCATACTACCCCTTAGAATTTAAATTACCAAGAAACTACAATAAAATATACGTTTAAGTCCATTTTTCCAGTTTAACAAAAAGGCTTAAATACACATTTCCAATGAGCCTGTGTTGATAAATCTAGTCGGATAAAAAAAATGTTGATTAATTGTCAGATAGAAAGATAAATTATAAATGTATTGATTTATTTATTTATTGATTGACTAATCAGTCAGACAGACAGACAGACAGACAGACAGACAGAAAATATATAATCTGTTGTTCTATCTTTATGTAAAAACTACTGTCACATTTACTAGTTTTATAGGCTTCTACGGTTTTCAATTATCTCCAAATTACTATACAGAAAATTAGCATATTATTTATACAGGACAAAGTGCTTGATGAAGAAAGACCTCCTGCTGGTTTAATCCCAGAAAGACAGACAAAAACAGATAGACACAGACAAAGACAAGAGACAAAAATAACAACAGACAGAACAATCAATACACAAAACAGACAGAGAGACAGTTAGACATTTGAACAGACTGCTGGACTGTAGAATGCGTCGAAAGGTAGACAAACATGGAAAAAGACACAAAAAAAAGACAGACAGACAGTTTTTACTAATGTAATGAATATAGTCATTACTACCTCAGACCCCCCAGGTGAGTCTAGTATAACTTCAACAGAATAATTGAATTACAAATCAA
This sequence comes from Danio kyathit, assembly GCA_903798195.1. Classification (NCBI taxonomy): domain Eukaryota; kingdom Metazoa; phylum Chordata; class Actinopteri; order Cypriniformes; family Danionidae; genus Danio; species Danio kyathit. The sequence continues at coordinate 38,188,086 of LR812521.1, read as the reverse complement.
CCAAGCTGTGCCAAGCAGCGAGGGAACATGCCAAAGCAATGGAGGGAGGCAAAGCCAAAAATAAAGGAGAACAATTTAAGAAAAAAGTCACAGCATATGTGATGTATTGTGGGGGGAGAGAGAGAGACATAAACAGAGGCTCTGAAGGAAGACAAAAAAAGAGAGAGAGAGACTTCAGTTTTTTCAGCGCACATCAATCAGTGTGTGTGTGTTTGTCTGTGAGAGTAATTAGCTACCTGCCGACGGGCAGCCTCTCTCTAATTGTTCACTGCTTTGCGGCAGCCTCTTTTTCCTGCTCTCCCTTCATCTCCCTCACTTTCATGTAGCGTCAGTCTTCCACAGTGTTAATGTGTGGGGTGTGTATGAGTGTGTATGGGAGCTGTTGTGTGCATCTTGTGAAATGAGACTGCAAAAACGATGACTCTTCTGTGGGTGTGGAGACGAAAGAGAGAGGACATAGAGAGGGAGAGAGAGCAACTAAAAAAAGGCACTAAGGCAATCTGAGCTTGTGAGAATAGAAACCGTGATGCTGATGCTGTGTGTGTGTGAGAGAAAGAGGGAAATGGGGAGATAGAGGCGTGTAATCTGTGTGTGTAGTTAGAGATAGCCTTACTGACTTCACCCACAATGGAACAGGATTAGCCAAGAGTCGATTGGAAAATATCCAACAAGCAAACACACACACACATCCCATTGCACAGAAAACACAAATACTTTCTAATCCAGCATTTACCAGTCAGGTGTGTATGTACCCCAGGGGGGCACTTAGAAACCCTTGGTTTTTACTTTGTTAAACATGTCTTTGGCGCCTGGAAGTCACATGTTCTCATTAAAGTGTGCACTAATGACGTTGTACTCGCTTGTGGGTGATATTTCATAGTCATTTGAGCTCCTGTGGTTTTTAAATTCCACCACTCAGAGTGCAAATGACTTTACGTTTGTTAAACATCCCATCTGGATTGCATTTGCAAATGAATTCACCGCTAGGCCTTACTATGCAAACGTTTCTGTATGATTGCCCCCAGAAGTGTCACAACTGTGAAACACAAACAAGCGCAGGTGTCTTTGGAAATACGAGCTTCAGTCTACATAAATGTGAAACCGCAAAAATGTACTTCAACGCACACTCACCGGCCACTTTATTAGGTACACCTGTCCAACTGCTAGTTAACACAAATGTCTGATCAGCCAATCACATGGCAGCAACTCAATGCATTTAGGCATGTAGACATGGTCAAGACGGTCTGCTGCAGTTCGAACACAAATCGAGCATCAGAATGAGAAAGAAAGATGATTTAAGTGACTACAACCGAGGTATGCGGAAGAGCATCTCTGAATGCACAACACGTCGAACCTTGAGGCAGATGAGCTACAGCAGCAGAAGACCACACCGGGTGCCACTCCTGTCAGTTAAGAACAGGAAACTGAGGCTACAATTCACACAGATTCACCAAAATTGGACAATAGAAGATTGGAAAAATGTTGCCTAATCTGATGAGTCTTGATTTCTGCTACGACATTTGTAAATAAAATGAACATTAGGGGCAATATTAACTCTTTAGGGGTGGTATTAACTCTTTCGGATTTGGATTGTAATGTTAATACATGCTAAAATATTCATAAAGACAGTAACACCAAAGCTTCAAAATCCTACATTAACTTAAAAAGCTATATATAAAGCTGATGAAGAGCCGGTTTGCTCTAAACATCACATGCTTTGTGATAGCTTTTTTAATATATTTTAATATATTTTTTAAAATATTTTATATTTTTGGAGTTTTGGTGTTGCTCCTTTTATGAATATTTTTGCACTTTTTGTTGAGGATAAGCACTCATTCAGATTGATGCGTTTGCTTTTGTGCGTTTTTTCAATGTAAACACATGGACATTTTGTAATGATGCTTTAGAATGATAATTGTTGTCAAAAGTGCTATACAAATATTCTTGATTTAAAATTGAATATAACGTCAACAACTTTTGTTCCTTTTCACATAAATGATATTTACAGGGACACATTACCAGGGATATTTATGTACTCTGGATGCAGGGTGCTTGGGTTTGAGTCCAGTGAAGCATGATTTCAAAAAAGGTAGAAGCAATGTAAAATCTTGGTAAAACTCGCATGATGCAAGTTTGCTTTTGAAAAAAAAAAAAAAAAAAAAAAAAAAATCAGTTTGGTATAGGAAAGGATTTAAGTCAGTGGTTCGTAATGTGATCTGTATGAAGTCCCGCCTTCTTATGGATGTAAACAAAAGTGTAAATAAAACGCACTCTAAATACGTATTTCACATACGCATAAATGTAGACAGCACCCTCTAATGTACCCAGAGCAACATACTGTAAATTATGCATTGCAAAAATGTAGGCTAATGCACATGTATCCAATGAGAGTGGATTGCATTTTAAATTAAGATGCAGCAGTATAGTCAGCACACTTTCATCCAGTCTTGATTGTTTGTTACTGATTTAAAAATGTATAGTTGAGCAGTTTTAAACTACGAGTGATAAGGCTACATGGCATCCAGTATTAATCATTTAAAAGCAATACATTTCTGGCTACATAAAACAAAATAGGCTTTATTTGTTTATTCTGGGTGGTTCTAGCCCTCAGCATATTCCTAATAACCTAATTAATGTTCTTTTTTTTTTGTTGTTTTTTTTGGCCTGCTCTTTCACATTGCTGACAGTTTCCAGACAATTTAATTGAGTTTCTATAGTAATTGAGTCATTTCATCCAGTGAATAACTCACACTAATGCCCTTGATAACTTTATACGATTACATTGATTGGAACTTGCATATTTACAAAAGCCTCATAATTTATAATATGATAGGAGGGAATGTTTTTGGGAATGAGTTTTCAATCAGAATGATTTTTATTAGATATTAGAGTGATTTTTGGAGGAACATCTAACACAGACAACTGAAGGCCTACTAGGCTTAGAAGGCTGTTATCATCCATCCACATGGTTAATCAGAATAAAGAAGACTCCAGATCCGGATCTGTTTTTACATTACTGTGACAGCTGGGTTTAGGGTTGGGGTAGACGTTAATAAAATACAATAATTCTCATGGTTAACCAGCAATACTAATAAAGAAGACTCCAGATCCAGATTTGTTTTTACATAACTGTGAATGTTGGGTTTAGAGTTGGGGTAGTGGTAGACGTTAATAAAATACACTTAATGGGAAATTGAATAAATAATATCAATAATTCTTGTTAACTTCCGTCCACAGCCGTATGTGATCTATAGCTGATTTACCATGTGGATGGATGATAACAGCCTAGTACTATTAGGCGCAGAAGGCTCCTATTGGCCCATATCTGTCAGCTGATAACCCCCATTCAGTGTGATAACATTCGAATCGGCTGCACTTTAGTTTAAGGTACGACTCTTGCTTTTAATAAACCCCTAATTATGATGTTTGCCTTACAAAATTGTTATTAAATTATACATTATCGTTATAAAGATAGTAGTTAGGTTTAGGTATTGAATAGGATTAAAGATGCAGAATAAGATCATGCAAAATATGTACTTTATAAGTACTAATAAACAGACAATATGTTAACAAAAGGCACATAATACGCCACTAGATAATACCAAAAATTGTTATTTAAACTAAAATGATACCATAACATTTTAAAACACAATGTTTTTATTTTTAATGCCAATAACAATTTACTTTTTTATTTTTGGTCGGCACATTTTCTGATATTAATACACATATTGTATATTGACTCAGGGTTAATCATAAAATTTTATTATGATAATGTGATTCATATGTAGATGGAATTTGACTATACTTGTGATAATGTATGTATCTGTACATGTGCACACAAACAAATTAAAATATCAGAGAGATTTAGCCATGTATCTCTTTAATGTATCCTAAAGTTTCTTGTATCATCTCTGTTTTCAATCTGCCTGTGGTGCAAACAGTGTGCTCCCTTATCAGCACAGTGTGTAATCTGCCTGACTCTCTCACCTGACCTTCTTTCCTCAGAGTGGAGGTACGAATGCAATAGAAAACTGAATGAAGCGTATTACAGCAACACTAAAACGCCTCAAGATGTGTCTGAGCAGCATACATTTATATCATCCACACAGTCTAATGCACAGATCTGAATGTATTTTTGCCACATCTGTTAAATCCACTTTCTACATATGAACCAGGTGGTCAATCCTGATCTGCATTGTACAACTTGGATATTCATCTCTCGTTTAAAGTGTTTGGCTTCTCACTCAACTCAGTAACTAACTGAAAAAGACAACATACAAGTTTATGACAACATTAAGAGAAGAAAGCTGATGTGAACTGTCCCTTTAAACACTTCTCATAGTCACACAGACTGCCTTACTGCATTAGTTATAAGCTGCATGGGAAGCCGAGCACTCTGAAAGTGTGATGAAACGGCACTACCCAACTGAATCACACAGCGTGACGCAACTCACTGGAGAGTCTACTGAAAATCTGTTTACTCAAGTTTTTTTTTCAAACCATGTAGTCCAGATCAATTCACTGGATTGTTGAAATGACATATCCACTATACATATTCCAGTGAGTCGTATTTGACATTTTCTTTTAGTTGAAACATGCTTAACACAACAACAGTTGGTTGATGCCGTAAACAAGACCACATTGTTCAGTCTTGCTCAGTAACACAACATTTTGTCTGTGGAGTGTTATAAATTCAGTGTTTCTCTCAGTATTTTCCCCCCCCATCAACACTTTCCCTCAAGCACTGGATGTACTTATTTAGCCAAGTAAATGTCAGCTAAAGTAATCTACTTTGATGCAATTTGGAAATTAACTGTTTGTCTTGAGTTCAGAAGGTAAACAGCAGGAAGAAGGGGAAACACATGCCCTGAAATATCAAAAGCTGGTTTAAAGTATTTTGAGCTCATCTTCAAAGCCTTGCCAATCTGATGTTTAGCTAATTTTGCTAGTCAGTTAGCAGTTCTTATAACTATGGTTGTCTAATGCATTCACAATGCCTATTCTGATGTTATTGCAGCCAATTTGACAGACTGTTCTCATTTACATATCTTTATCCTTCTGTTGTCAAACAGCGCTATATGCAATAAGACTGTATGCAGCCACTTCCAATCTGCTTCTCTGAACTGCTAAAATCCAGGTTTATAAGTTGCCTGACAAACTCAACAAGCGCACAAGACAAAGACAATGGCTGTGCTGTGATTTCAGCTATATTTACTTGTGAATCGAAACTGGAAAAACCAGCTTGAAGTCACTAAATGTTTCAAGATGATGTAATTAGCATATTCACTACATCATCACTTCGTATGAGCCAATTACATTAGTTCATTTTGCATGCAGCCTATTCCAATTTTATTGTAGCCAATTTCAGACTGTTCTTATTTGCATATCTTTATCCTTCTGTTGTCAAACGCAACCCAATAGGATGCAGCCACTTCCATCTACTTCTCTGAACTGCTGAAATCCAGGTTTATAAGTTACCTAACAAACTCACCAAGCGCACAAGACCAAGACAATGGCTGTGCTGTGATTTCAGCTATACTTACTTGTGAATCGATATTTTGAGAATCGAAACTGAAAAAGCCTTCTTGAAAAGTCACTAAATGTGCCGAAGATGACGTCATGCACTAATTAGCATATTCACTGCATCATCACTTCGTATCAGGCCATTGCATTTGTTTATTTTGCATGCAGGCTATTCCGATGTTATAGCACCTAATTTCACAGACTGTTCTTATTTGCATATCTTTATCCTTCTGTTGTCAAACAGCGCTATATGCAATAAGACTGTATGCAGCCACTTCCAATCTGCTTCTCTGAACTGCTAAAATCCAGGTTTATAAGTTGCCTGACAAACTCACCAAGCGCACAAGACAAAGACAATGGCTGTGCTGTGATTTCAGCTATATTTACTTGTGAATCGAAAATGGAAAAACCAGCTTGAAGTCACTAAATGTTTCAAGATGACGTCACACACTAATTAGCATATTCACTGCATCATCACTTCGCATCAGCCAATTACATTAGTTTATTTTGCATGCAGCCTATTCCAATTTTATTGCAGCCAATTTCACAGCCTGTTCTTATTTGCATATCTTTATCCTTCTGTTGTCAAACGACTCAATAAAACTATATGCAGCCACTTCCATTCTGCTTCTCCAAACTGCTAAAATCCAGGTTTATAAGTTACCTGACAAACTCACCAAGTGCACAAGACAAAGACTTTGGCTGTGCTGTGATTTCAGCTATACTTACTCGAAAAGCCTGCTTGAAAAGTCACTAAATGTCTCAAGATAACGCCATGCGCCAATTAGCATATTCACTGCATCATCACTTTGTAGCAGCCCATTACATTATTTTATTTTGCATGCAGCCTATTCCAATTTTATTGCAGCCAATTTCACAGACGGTTCTTATTTGTATATCTTCATCCTTCCGTTGTCAAACACAACCCAATGAAACTTTATGCAGCCACTTCTGGTCTGCTTCTCTGTACTGCTAAAATCCAGATATATAAGTTAGCTGACAAACTCACCAAGTGCACAAGACAAAGACAATGGCTGTGCTGTGATTTCAGATATATTTACTAGTGAAATGATACTGTGAGGATCGAAAATAGAAAAGCTAGCTTGAAAAGTCACTAAATGTCTCAAGATGACATCATGTGCTAATTAGCATATTCACTGCATCATCACTTCGTATCAGCCCATTACATTAGTTTATTTTGCATGCAGCCTATTCTGATTTTATTGTAGTCAATTTCACAGACTGATCTTATTTGCATATCTTTATCCTTCCGTTGTCAAACAACACAACCCAATAAAGTCTGCTTCTCCGAACTGCTAAAATCAAGGTTTATAAGTTACCTGACAAACACACCAAGCGCTAAAGAGAAAGACAGTGCTGTGATTTCAGTTATATTTACTAGTGAAATGATATTGTGAGAATATAAATATTTTAAATTACAAAACATCTGCATTATTTTTGTGTTTGCTTGCTTATCACTAAAACATTAAAATTATTAAATATATTTAAATATCATATATCAATAGTTCCTTGTCAAAAAAAGTCACAGCAACATTGAGAAAGTAACTACATTTGTAAATAAAATTACACTCAAAAAAGAACTTTTGCTGCTTGTTCAATCTACTTATGTAAAATGAGTTGAAACAACACAATTATTTTGTGTTTTTTTGGCATAACTTAATTGTTTTATGTTCATTCATTCATTCATTCATTCATTCATTCATTCATTCATTCATTCATTTTCATCCGCTTTTCCGGGGCCGGGTTGCAAGGCCAGCAGTCTCAGGAGAGAACCCCAGATTTCCCTCTCCCCAGACACTTCCTCTAGCTCCACCGGGGTGATCCTGAGGCGAATCTAGGCCAGCCGATAGACATAGTCCCTCCAGTATGTCGTAGGTCTTCCCTGAGGCTTCCTCCCGGTGGGACATGCCTGGAACACCTCCCTAGGAAGGCATCCAGGAGGCATCCAAAACAGATGCCTGAGCCACCTCAGCTGACTTCTCTCGATGTGGAGGAGCAGTTGCTCTACTCCGGCCTCCTCTCGGCTGAGAGAGCTCCTCACCCTATCTATAAGGGTGCGCCCTGCCACCCTGCGAAGGAAACTCATTTCAGCCGTTTGTATTCGAGATCTTGTCCTTTCGGTCATGACCCAAATCTCATGACCATACTTGAAAGTAGAAATGTAGATTGACAGATAAATCGAGAGCTTTGCCTGTCGGCTCAGCTCCTTCTTTACCACAACGGATCGGTACATCAGTAATGTGGTTTTATTTTTAATCCATTTATTCATTCATTCATTTTCTTTTTTCGGCTTAGTCCCTTTATTAATCAGGGGTCGCCACAGCGGAATGAACCGCCAACATATCCAACACATGTTTTACGCAGCGGATGCCCTTCCGGCTGCAACCCATCACTGGGAAAAACCCACACACTCACACTACGGCCAATTTAGCTTATTCAATCCACCTATAGCGCATGTCTTTGGACTGTGAGGGAAACCGGAGCACCCGGAGGAAACCCACGCCAACATGGGGAGAACATGCAAACTCCTGAAAGAAATATCAACTGACCCAGCAGGGGCTCAAACCAGCGACCTTCTTGCTGTGAGGCAATTGTGCTACCCACTGCGCCACCGTGCTGTCTCAATCCACTTATATTTGTAAAAAACAATTAAGTTAAGTTAATTGATTTGTGTTGCCACAACATTAAGAAATTGCATGGAACCCAGCATTTTTTAGTGTACATACAAAATTACTGCTTCTAACCAGACAAATGAACATGCCCTCAATATTCCATCAGAACCATACAGTAGTCTGAAGAGGCTAGAAAAACTACTTCATAACCTGGTTTAACTGGCACTTTCACCAAATGAAGTAGGGGAAAAAGAGAACCTGCCACAAATCACGAAAAAAGAAGAAGGAGCTGTTGCAAACCAGGAGGACCGGCATGAAACAAACTAATGTCTATCGTTAAACAAGGACAAATAATGTCTTTTATGTTCTAATGAGTCTAATTAGTTACCCAGCAAATTAGGGGGGAACTCACTCATACTCACTAGTACTTGAAAACAACTAAATTGACATGTAAAAGTAGAGAAGACACCTTAATGCGCTCTATGAAGGAAAAGACTGTTTTTGGGATGTGCACTCATGGCCAATTAAGGTAGTATATAATAAATAATTAACTACTTGTATCGCATTACGGCTGTGTTCCAATTTGCTCAGCCTCTTAACTCACGAGTGTTTGTTTCCCGTGAGTTGGTGCCTGTCAGAGAGAGAGACGATATGTGTATAACAAATTGCAGCTCAAGTTTATCTGCCTCCTGCAGGTCTGTCCCTGTTGATCCAATGCTTCTCCTTTATGTCTTCCTCAGAGAAAAGTCCAGAAAAGTTCACTAAATTACAACTCTCAAAGCAGTTTTCCCATGTCTTTTTCGCACCGAGGACTGGAAGGTTTTGAAAATGGAATCAAAACAATGTGTGGGATGCTTGCACTCGACATAAGTGAGATCTGAAGAACTGTAGCCGAAGGGTTTGGCCTGAACATACCACTGAGCATGTGAAAACCCATCAAGGCCATCCTGGAGCTAAACATGAAGTGCTAGTCCTTTAGAGATGAACTTGACAATGTAAACATTTAGTCATATCCTACACTAGCCATTTTCACAGAACAACAGAAATGAAATGTCCATTAATACAGGTCACAAAGTGCAGACAACTCTAATGTGAAAAAAACAAACCCACTCAGGGTCACCGTAGCCCTGATTCACCTAGAGCTCTGTGTCAGGAAAGGCTAAAAGAAAACACAAGTGCACTTACCCTGCCATCACGATGAAAAAGTCCAGCCTGTTCCAAGTATCGCCAAGATAGCAGCGACGGCCAAAGATCCCCAAAGCCACCATCTTCACCACCATCTCAAGTGCAAAGAAAATGTAGATAAATGCATCAAATGCCTAAAAGAGAAACAGAGATCAAGAAAAGCACTTGTGTTAGGCAACGCATGATTTGATAGATCCTATGAAAAGAGCTTTGTGGCTTTTGATCCTTATTTAGATATCATTATAAAGGTTGATAAATGTTGCACAGATTTGTCCAATCAGATGCTCCCAAGAACCAGAATCTCCCTCCGATGCCATCAATTTCCACTGTATTTGCTTGTATTTGTTAATAAACTCTTTAAAATATTAATAAACAAATATGTTTTCACAAAAAATGTAAATTTAAATTTAAGAGAGTTAAGTTACCAGAGGAAATGCTTTTACACTAAACCGTTGAAATTACTACCTTTTTTTCAGCTGTGCTTCAAAATGAACAAACAGTCACACTTGACTTATTTATTGTTTTTCCCAATTGTGATTCGGATGTAAATCAGAGGTATCTAATGATTTTCAAGAGCGATGAAGCTCAGAAAGCCAATGCTTGATAAAGAGAAAAAGACAACCCAGAGACACCAAAGGACAAATAGGGGTCAATATCACTATAAAGTGCCTTTGATGTCCTGCAAGATTGAATCCTATATGAACATAATGTGAAATAATGAAATTTTGATGTTTTAATATAATTGGTTAAACCTTTACACACATGCATGTAGAATTACAAGTGTTTTGAAATATGTTTTCGTCAATTTTTGCCATATTCTTTCATTGAATGAATGTGATTTTGCCATGTCCCAAACACTGCTCAGCCAACTTCAGTGAGTCTAAAGAGTAGCTAAATCAGATAAAATTAAAAATATTTTAAATATTCTTATTATCTTTAACAAGTTATTTGATAAAATAAGTAATTTTAATAGCTTTTATTTTGTTTTCATAATATTATTAATCATTTTGCATGTGTCCTTGAAATTGCTGTCCACCCTGTGATGATGGGGTAAATGCCCCTTTAAGAAACCCTCTGATGTACTCACTGGCATCCCCATGCCCATTTTGCCTTTGTTCAGAAGAGGTTAAAACATCTGCTGTGCACACAGTAACTATCTACACTTATGTGTCCTATTTTTCCTCATATTGTGTTTGAAACTGAATGTTGTCAAGCCTAACATGTCCACCATGTCATAGTTAAATATTAATTAATATAAAAAAAATTCAGAAACTAAAAATATAGCTTTTAAACTCTCTACAAAGAGCTTAAATATGGAAACACATTGTCAGCTGTTGGTACAACCTGTGTTGAATAAATGCTATCTTTAGTCAAAAATGTCCTCCCTGTCATTGTCCACCCTGTCACAAATCCTTCCTTGACAGACAGGGTGAACATTATAGGAGAACCTCTCCTTAACGTTATCAACTCTTCTTTATCTTTAGGCCATGTTCCAAATCCTTACAAGCTTGCTGTTATTAAACCTATTATTAAGAAACCACAACTGGACCCCAGCAACTTAGCTAACTATAGGCCTATTTCAAATCTTCTGTTTATGTCAAAAATACTAGAAAAGGTAGTTTCTACCCAATTATGCTCCCTTCTGCAGACAAACAATATTTTTGAAGTGTTTCAGTCAGGTTTCAGGCCTCATCACAGTACAGAAACCGCATTAGTGAAAATAACCAATGATTTACTCTTAGCTGCTGACCAAGGGTGCATCTCGCTATTAGTTCTACTTGATCTTAGCGCCGCATTTGACACCATCGACCACAATATTCTTATAGACCGCTTATATTCTACAGGTGTCCAAGGACAGGTTCTTCAATGGTTTAAGTCATACTTAGCTGACCGTTACCAGTTTGTGAATATTAATGGACAGCTTTCACAAGTCAGGCCAGTAAAGTACGGGGTCCTCAAGGATCAGTTTTAGGCCCTTTGCTGTTTACAATATACATGCTACCCCTGGGAGACATTATTAGAAGACATGGGATCAGCTTTCACTGCTATGCAGATAATACTCAAATATATATTTCAACTAAACCTGATGATATGTCTGAACTGTCTAAGCTAACTGAGTGTAATAAAGATGTTAAAGACTGGATGACCAAAAATTTTCTTGTCTTAAACTCAGACAAAACAGAATCATTACTTACTGGACCTAAATCCTGTACAGAGCAGTTCTCACAACTCGACCTTCAATTAGAGGGATACAAAGTTAGCGTTAGCTCTACTATAAAAGATCTAGGTGTCATATTAGACAGCAATTTAACTTTTGAAAATCATATATCCCATGTCACAAAAACTGCCTTCATTCATCTGAGAAATATTGCTAAATTGCGAAGTATGCTATCCATATCAGATGCAGAAAAGCTAGTTCATGCTTTTATGACTTCTAGGTTGGACTACTGTAATGCTCTGTTTGCTGGCTGCCCAGCATCCTCTATTAACACACTTTAGCTAGTACAAAACGCAGCTGCCAGAGTTCTTACCAGATCTAGAAAATATGATCATATCATCCCAATTTTATCCTCCTTACACTGGCTGCCTGTTAAGTTTCGTATTGAATTTAAAATATTGCTTCTTACCTATAAAGCTTTAAATAATCTAGCTCCTGTTTATCTAACCAACCTCCTGTCTCGCTACAACCCAAACCGCTCTTTAAGATCTCAAAACTCAGGGCTTCTGGTAGTATCTAGAATATCAAAGTCGAGTAAAGGAGGTCGAGCCTTCTCATTTATGGCCCCTAAACTCTGGAATAGCCTTCCTGATAATGTCCAAGGCTGAGACACACTCTCGCAGTTCAAAACTAGATTAAAATTCTTTTTAGCAAAGCATACACTCAGTGCATCACTTAGCGGTATGACGCATGAGTGTGCCCCACGCAGGTTTTTTGCATCTCGTTTATTTACACTATGCAACGCTAATTATTCTCTTTATTCTCTATTTCCACCTGGGGGTACTCATCCCGAGGCCCTCAGACTACGCAGCACCACTGATGCAATCCAAGACCAGCGAAGAGATGATCCCAAGGTTTTCATAATCCTGGACCAGGCCATATCCTGAGCAGCTGCTGTGGTGGTCATGGAGGAGTGGAGAGCATGAGACTGATTCCTGTGACGCCCCAAGGACAGACGAATCTTTGCTAAGGTCCAACATTCCCCAGCCCCTGCAGCTCTGCACAAGACGTTTGGCCATAGGAGAAATGGTTGTGCCCAACTGAGCCTGGTTTCTCTTGAGGTTTTTTTTTTAATTCTTCACTTACGCCAATTGGTAAAGTTTTTTCCTCGCCGCTGTCGCCACTGGCTTGCATGGTTCGGGATCTGTAGAGCTGCGCATGGATGGAATTGCTCTTCAGTGTTTAGACTCTGAGTAGTGATTATTAAACCCCACTAAACTGAGTTAAACTGAACTGAACTTAAACACTGAAAACTGAACTTACACTGTTTCAATTCACTATAATCTTCTATGTGAAGCTGCTTTGACACAATCTACATTGTAAAAGCCCTATACAAACAAAGGTGAATTAAATTGAATTGAATTAAATTGAACATATGCATTGTTATTGACACTATTTATTTATTTATTTATTTAATATTTTATTGTTAATTAGTTAATGTTTTATGTTACAACACTTATACGCGCACACACACACACTACACCAGTAGATGCATGAGTGGACAATACAAACCTTTTGCCAAAATCTGTCTGTCTATATAAAGGATATCCTTTTAAAGTCCATATAATGGAGCTCATTGACTGTTTGAAATAAAAATACAGCTCTAAGTATTTGTACATTTATGTGAGCATCTGTAATCTAATTATTTACCTTATTCTGAAAAAGAAAACTGTATTATTAAGGTGTTTAACTTGAGTTGCTTCCAACATCCCCTTCACTCCTTTAATACAATGTACAATGTAAAGATTTACAAATTTAGTTTAATTTGAAGGACAATAATTGTTTATTATCCCATTAATGTGCATATTGATAAAATCTAATTGATAACAGAAGACATGGTAGCTCAGTGGTTTGCAGTAGTTAGTGAAAACAGAAGTTGAATTCTTGAAAACTTTTACAACCCTTTTATATTAACCCTTTATTATATCTTGTTGTACCTGTTGTTTTTCAAATGTTCCTCCATATTTAGTTCACTAAATAAAGCCTTTGTCCACCCTGTAATGCCAATGTCCACCCTGTCATCTTGTTTATGAAAATAAACAAATTATTTATAACCTCAGCAAAACATCTTGTGTGATTTCTTAATCAACCAATAAGGGCCAGTGAATATTGTTTAAAAGTTTGACAAAATATTTTAGATCTTGGGTTTTATTTTGAAAAGAACGTGAAACCGTTGCATATTTTATTGGGAAATAAATGTTTTGTCAATTATTTTATTAACATAAATAGACTTTTTCCATAATCTAAAAAGTTGGGTTGGTTTAAGGACACATCACCTTTCTGAAAATGTTATAATCACACTGCAATGAAAATCTATTACTTTGAATTTGTCCATGACAGGGTTGACACAATTTGAGGTTTGTTTACTGTTTTTCTGCTTGCAGATTATTTGTAAAAGGTGCAGGAGCTTGACCAACATTAATTTCTTACAGCCTAATGTCTAATTAATACAACAACTATGTGGTTAAATCAAAAATCTCAAACTTTTTTTTAAAAAATGTTATGTCTCAAAGGCACTTTATACTGTAGTGATAATGACCCATAGACAATGTTAGAATTGTAGAATGATAGATGGTCAATGGACTGAACAATAAACAAACAGATAGACTAGATAGATTTATTTAAACGTCATTAAATAAATGATACATACATAAACAGTAAACAGGTAAACAGAATGATAAATATATAGATAATGATCGAACAACAGACAGACAGACGAATAGATAGACCTAAATTGACAGGTAGATGGATGGATACTGGTAGAACTATAAATATACATGACCGACCGACCGACCGACCGACCTACAGACAGACAGACAGACAGACAGACAGACAGACAGACAGACAGACAGACAGACAGACAGACAGACAGATAGACAGACAGAAAGAATGGTATACATAATGACAGGCAGACAGGTAGACAGGCAGAGAGAAGACAGACTGAGCATGTGTGCCACCTTTTTCTTCTAATTTTATTAATTTGAGAGTGATGATTAGCAATCCGGATGGAATCCATCCTGCAGATCTGGCTCACCATCCATTAATTGCTCTGCTCATTTGTATACTCTGCTAAGGAAACCTCTGAGCATTTAAATTTGCTCTGGGAAAGGCATGGTAACTGAAATACTTAGCAATGTATTGCACAGAATCATTTTTCTAATATCTGACTGCCAAATGAGAGCTAATGAGATCCTGCGAGAAGAATGAGCCTGAAATGGAAGGGCCCTTAAGAACACTTGTGCAAGTCAATGATTGATTATGAAGTCAAGTCAACACCCAGCCGGTTTACCCTCAGCTCAATGACCATCATTGGATCTCAAACATCAACCATTTTTGACAGTCAGTGTTCAAGATGACATTAGACGACAGTCAGTGGCATAATGGTTAGAGAGTTGGACTTGTGATCCAAAGGTTGCAGGCTTAAGTCCCGGCACCTGCAGGGATTGTAGGTGAAGGGGGTGAATAACCAGCATTCTCTTCCACCCTCAACACCTGTTATCAATTGGTGGTGACAGCAGAGTCAAGCTTCCATGTGGAATGGTTTAGTATAGTGGTCCTCAACCACCAGTCTGCAACCGGTACCAGTCCGTGGTTCAATTGGTACCGGGCCGCACAAGAATTCATTAATTATTTCAGTTGTATTTATTATCTGAGTCTGAACGATCTTTAATTTTGAAAAATCTTTTGTTTTGAAAAATGACCGTATTCTCCTGCTTACATCTCGGTAACTTGAGCGCCCAAATTTAACCCACAAGCAGCAAAATGAGTAACAGACGTCTTTAGAAAGTTTCTTTGCTAAGGGGAAAAGATCCAGTGAAGGACCCGCAAACTGCCAAGGTATGGATCTGCAACCCATTTGTCAACAAATCAGGTAAATCCGCCATGTCTGTCGAGGAAGACCAACTGCTGGTGATCGCAAATGAGAGCGGTCTTTTAGGGGCCTTTCGCATATCGCGACATTTCTAGAGTTCATGCAAGTTCATTATTTCCAATAGAGGTGCGCGGCTTGTGTGCGCAAGTGTCGTGCATTCCAGATGCTCCCAATTGAATGAATGCCACGAGCGCACCGCGATCAGCTTCATACTTTGTATGGACTAAACACATTTTGGTAGACTAATTATCTCAGAGAAACACAGAACACCCAAACATTGCAATGCTTTGTAGTTTTGGCCATAAATAAAACATGTATCAGAGTGACAGAAATGTTTTGACTGGTCCATGGTGACAAAAAGGTTGGGGACCACTCGTTTAGTAGGCAGGGATGAAAACAGTAGCAAACAGTAAAATAAGGGGTAATCCACAGGACAGGGTAAGCATGGGCAGGCAGCAAACGATCACAAAACATGGAACAGGATAAAACATAGAATTAAATAAACACTAGTAGAATCCACAACAGTGAGAACAAGACAGCAATGATTGTAGGTGTGCCTGGTGCTTATTTGTGTGTCTGTAATTTTACGCATGTCATGGATCATGAGACAGGTGTGTGTGTGTAATAAAAGCAAGAGATTGTGGGAGGTGTAGTCTGGGTGGAAGGTGAGATAAACAGATTGAGTGCCCTCTAGTGGGTCTCACGGGCACTCAATCTGATAATCGTGACAATACCTTAGCTCAAGTGATTACCTTGAGCAAGGTACTGAACTGCTCCGGATTGTATGTTTTAGGGCAGGGGTGTCCACAGTCCTGGAGGGCCAGTGTCCTGAAGAGTTTAGCTCCAACCCTAATCAAACACATCTGAACCAGCTAATCAAGCTCTTGCTAGATCTACAAAAAACTTCCTGGCAGGTGTGTTTAAGCAAGTTGGAGCTAAAATCAGCAGGACACTGGCCCTCGAGGACAGAGTTTGGACACCTCTGTTCTAGGGTCTAAGTCACTTAAAATAAAAGTGTCTGCTACATGTAAACGTAAAAATTTCTGATGATCAGAGCAAAAGATTTGCTTGGTAGAAAAAAAAAAGTGTCTTTGATAAACAATTGAGTTGCACAAGTACACAGATTTAAGAGGGCTGTTAATTAGCTCCTTACAAATACTCCGGCGCGTGATTGTCACAGTCAAAGCCCTGCTGCGTTCTCATTATGCAGATAGCTGGGATTTTGAGCCACTGATTACACAGACCAGCCAATGCCCTTATCAATGGCTTTGTTTTAGACCTTACATTGGTCAGTTTTTAAGTTAAACCCTGTAGGGATAATCATAAAGATGCAGAAAATAGAACGTCTGTTACACCGTGCCCCTTAGTCTTAGTCACTTTGCATGTCCTCAGTTGCCAAATCGAGCTGATACAGGTTTTGCTTCGCATTGCACAGTGTGTATGTGTGATACAGGGAGGAGGCCATTGTACAGCGATGCCAATTTGGATGGCTGCCTGCACGAGAAATGGAGAGTTTGAAACCGGCCGGTATGGGCGAGTAAAACAGCACTGATTTAAGATCCCCTGTGGGACTAGAGGACACAAACATCCTGGCGCCAAGAGGACGCTTCCTCTAAAGCTACCTTCTTCCACCCGCCATAGCCGACATATGGCTCTCTATACGCGTCCATACACACACAGCAAGCAGGAGAGAGACAGACTCTCGTTCCGGCCCACACAGTTTTCATTTCAACCCCGTCTTTTTGTTTTGCAGTCAATCCAAAAAACAAACCTAATGTGAGAAATATCGCATTGCAGACCTTCTTAATTTGCATTCCTCTCTTCAAAACTCTTTTCACACAATGAAAGTACAGCTGAACAGCTAGAGCTCACTGAGGGAATACTGTCTTACCGTCAGCCATCTTGACTGATAAAACATTGAGTCATGGCTCTCGCTCCATTTCAGTTGCAGTTATGTGAAGTGAAATCTGCGGACTGGTGCCTCTGGCCTGCCTTAACGTATGCCGCTTTCACAGGTAGGCCGGTGGATATGAGGTAAGCGCATACAGTCAGCATTATCTCTTAATTGGGCTATGCAGTGTATCGTATAAGAAGTGATTCAGAATTGCTATAAAACTCATTCAATTTGGCAGAAAGCCTAGTTATTAGGAGAGGATTTTGATAACTTATTATCGTTCTCACTAAAAGCCTATAAGATGACTCGCAGCACTTTGCCTATATTGTTTCATCCTTGTAAAACTTAAAGGGATATTTCGCCCAAAATCAAAAGTACTCACCCTCATGAATTTCAAACATGTATGACATCTTATGTTAAAGACAAAAGATAAATATGTTTTATATGAGAAGTGTAACAAGGACAACATAAAATAAAGTGTTTTATTGATTTTTATTATTTATTTTATTTATTTATTTAAAAAAAAACACACAAAAAAATCTGTTCATACCCCAATAAAATGAATTAGCCATACGATAAAAGTGTGTGGAGTCATATGTTATTTGGAGACCCTTGACTTTCACTCTATAGCAGGGGTTAAAACTCAATTCAGCCTTGCAGAGTTTAGTTCCAGCCCTGCTTCAACACACTTACCTGTAGGTATCAAACAAACCTAAAGCACCCAATTAGTTTGATTAGGTGTGTTTAACTAGGGTTGGAACTAAACTGTGCACAGGTATGGCCCTCCAGGAACTGAGTTTGACTAGTGTTTACTAGGGCCCTTGGGGCATACTCTCACTAGGCATGGTTACCTTGAATCGTGCAGAAGCGCGGTTGCCCCCCCTCCTCTCTCCCTCGACAGCCTGCACTCACATTGCATCCGAGCCGGAGCACGCTTACGTCATCGATGATGCGACTTCAGTTTAGCAGGAGGAGAAGCGCTCTCACTCAGCACATTGCTTTAGTTATATCGTTTTGTATTATTTTTAGCCATTTGGGATATTTTTAGTCAGTCAGATATTTTGCCCAACAGATCCACAACTTTTGACGCTCATAAATTATCATAAAAGTCCTCGTGCTGCATGTATTAGGAGGTTTGCGTCTTTAATAAACTACGACAGTTCGCGTTCATTGAAAAGTAAGAATGATTAATAAATCCATACAAAACAGTCCCTTAAAAGTGATGTTGCGTCTTCGGTTTCGGGCTCAGACGCGCTTTGCACTCACACTACAAGCATACTGCACCAAAGCCTAACCGAACTGTGCTCTGGCATATCTCTTCCAAACGGGCCAGGGCCGGCCAACAAAACTGTGCCTGGGTTTGAGTCGGAGCACTCACACTAGTCAAACGAACCGGGAAACGTGCCTGGGCATGGTTCGAATAGTATAGTGTGAGTGCACCCATACTTTCATCTTTGACAGGGAAGCATAGTTTATTAATTGACAAAATAATTCATCATTGGCGGTGAAAAGGTTGCATTCATAGGCAGCTTAGGTTTGGAAACAAACAATCTGTTTTTTGCTTAATCAACTCCATGCCCTGAACATGAAAATGCTCTTTTGAAGAGACAGTCTTGCTCCTTTCTTTCTGTCCATTTCTTATCATCATCCCTCTCGACTCTGTGTGGTTAATGAGGCTCTCTCTTTCTCTCACTCTAAGAGGTTGACGAAGCGAACAGAACTCGGGGGATTGTGTTGACAGAGGACGGCCTTTAATTGCTTATGTCATCTTTTGGAAGCTTTAGGGGCGTTTTCATGTGTCCTCCAAACCCTCCATGTATCCACTGTCCCAGGAGCCCCGTTGTGTTCATTAGCTTGCTTGGATGTGACGGCTGGGTCCAAGGAGTCTGTTCAGGGACCGCACATAAAAACGTACATGATCGCTGTGTGTTAGAAAAATCATCGCCGATGGCACTGTTCCATTTCAGCTTTCACGGCACAGCTTAAAAATGACCGCACACTCCATTTAATGATTAGCTCTCTCAAAAACTGTGCCATTGTTTACTCTCTCAAATGGTGGTTCCACTTATACAGTATGGCTTACTACTTTTTTCTCTAGAGCACAGAATGAATACATTTTGATTTGGCAGTTCTGTTTAGTAGCACTTTTCCATATCATAGGACTTCAGAAAACTAGTGTATGATCACTTTTATGATTTTGTTGTTAAAACGAATATATCTTTTATTATTTTTGTCTCTTTCTTTTCATTAAACAATGAAACAATGTATTTGCATTGCTTAAAGGTGATATATTAACCAAACTTCTCGATTGTGATATATTTTGCATACTAATGAAGCATTTTTGCAGAAGTAGATGAAGTTTGTCTAAAATTAACGTGAGCACAGAATTTGCATTTGAGAAGTCTTGTGCTTTTTGACGTTGTGCAGAGACTTGGTAGAAAAAGAGGACGTATGTATGGGTGCGGCCAATGGAGGACTGGAGAATGATTGACAAGTGACGAATTCCACTAAACTCCACCTGTTAATATCAGCTAGGTATAAAAGTGCTAATCAGGAAATTAAATTTGTGCACACCTCCTGAATGTAACTCTTGCATTGCATTGAGGATAACAGAATTCTGTGAATCGAATTATTCATTTGTGTACAATAAATTGCTAATATGCTTGAAGAAAAACCTCTCCTGACCTTTTTTATTGAACACGCATGAAATTGATTGAATATTCTAACAATTTAATGATATGTTTTGCAGTTGTGAGCTATACAGTGGTCCCTCACTATAACGCGAAGCACTTTTTGCGGCCTCGCAGTTTCGTAGATGTTTTTCGTGCAATCTGACATGCTTATTTTCTACAGAGCATTGTGTTCAGCATCCTGATTAGAGCATTGTGTTCTGCGACTGGCTGTAGACCATTGTCAATCAATCTCCACTGTGCCGTGTCTCCTGTACAGTACAGAATGCGTTCAGCTTGCCAAATTTACATAGATCTTTGATCGCTAGCAGTGTAACTGAAGTGCTGTACTGTATATTCTTCCCACAATGTTGACGAAACATTTTGCACTGTCAAAGGCACCTGCGGTAGCACCCAAAAGACAGAGGAAGACGCTAACCATCTGACAAAAAGTTGGACTTCTGGACATGCTAAAGGTAAAAGTTATGCAGCTGTTGGGCGCCATTACAGAATTAATAAATGAAGATCAAAGGGTTTTGATCTTTGGTTTCATTCTGTAATACTGGACTTATTTTTCTATGAAGGTTTGAACTTTGAGAGTGTTTAAACAAGAGAGAAAAGTGTGAAAATGTTAATGCCTGTCTGAGAAAAGTGTTCAAAGTGTGTAGTGAGGGGTTTTACAGTCTTAAAACATCTAGAATAATTGTGAAAAAAAAGCTGACTACTTTGCGAATTTTGCCTATTGCGGGTTATTTTTAGGATGTAACTCACGCAAATAACGAGAGACCACTGGACCACTTCGATTGAAAGAAAAAGATCAGTAAAATGACTCAATCTTCTTTAATGTCATTTTATGTTACAATAGCAGTATGTTTTTTTCCCCTAGATCTTTTCATGATCTTCACCAATCTATGCAATAAATTCTCTCTGTTGCTTATAAATAAAACAGTGCCATAGAGGGCCACTTTTACCCACAACACATTAATGTGGGATGAGCTTTTACGCTTCTATTGTTGAACAGTATCATCTGGGATGGTTGTAGCTAGGTGATTTTGAGGTCTGTCTACATTTATGAACATCTGTCTGAACGTTGTCTAGATTTATAAATCCAGTATTCACAAATGTCACACAAACCAGCTCGGAAAAGATAACTGCTTAAAAAAAAAAAAACTAAATAAAAAACACTAGTGGAGAAAGACATCATAAGCATGCTAGATATGTAAAGGCTATGCAAAATGTACCATAGTTTAACCTTACAGTATTTATAGTTTCCCTGCAGGCATGGGACGTCTACATGACGTCATATTGACATTTTACCCCAACAAACCCTAACGTCGTGGGGACGTTGGATTTTGTTTGGAAATGAAAATCGGGTTGTTGTCAGAACCCAACATCAGGCCGACGTCAATGTCCAATGTCCAACCTAAAATCAACCAAATATCAACATCTAATCATGTTACACCTTGACGTTGTGTGGACGTTATCACTATGACATCTATCAGATGTTGGATTTTGGTCACTTTCTAACACAACCTAAAATAAACCAAATATCAACGTAATTTGACGTCATTATTGTATGTCAAAATAACGCCCTTCGATGCTGGTTAGACATAGAATTTTGGTCACCTGACATCATGACCTAAATCTAACCTAATATTAATGTCTCATAATGTTGTGTGGCTGCTGGGTAAGCATATTTATAGTATTTCAGTTTAGTAAAAACCGAAAGTTAGTATCTCATGTACACTTTCTAAAAAGAGTCATTTTACTCTGAAAAGGGACAAAATATTTCTAAAAGATGCATACGGAAGTATTAATAATACTGTATGTACCCGTGGGGTACTACTATCTAATGTTTATGGCCACATAAAGGAAGCTTATGTAGGCCATTTACCTCTAAATGTACTGCCGTTTTTTTTTTTTTTGTTTGTTTTTTTTTAAAAAGTGTACATGGTAAAAATAAAAATCGCCTAGCAAGATAATTGCATTTTTTAAATAAAAATACATTTTAATAAGTATGATAATATGCTTAAAGTCTCTGGCTATTTTTGTGTGCTAACAATAATCTATGTAGACATTAGAATGCAGTAGATGCCAATTTAACACAGATAAAACTAAAGGTGTGAGACTTACAAGCTTTGTGCAGTGAATAAAAGTTCTAGATAATTACATTTTTTTTTAAACTCACTATTTCTAAACTCTTTTATGGAGTTTTCCCTGCACCATTTTCCCAATAGAGCAATTTGTCATAACAAGTATCAGCCTTCCATGGACCACTGGCTAGAAGTCTCATGCATAAGGCACACAAAATGGGAAACTCTAAATGAAAACAAACACACAAGTCTGTTGTACGAACATCGACTGGTTGCTTTTTATGTTAGTCAGACTTCTTGGGCAATTCTTGGCCAGGGAAAGCTGTAAAGGAGATCTTCTGAGTTCAGTCCTAATGCATGGCTAACAACAGAACTGTTCACTGAACGCACTGTACTGCAATCCCTCACAGTTCCATCACTATTACTGTCAAAAAATTAAATACAGTGCCACCCTGACTAAGGTCTACTGAAATCAATCAAGAACCCGTGTGTGACGAGAGAAGCTGCTTAATGGCATTCTAGGGTGAGGAAAATGGCATAAATATATCACTTTTTTTCAGGCAGGATCATAATTCTTGGAATTATCACAGTTCTTCTTCATGTTGCTTTTAAAGACTTAAATTAGGTTAAGTACAGACAAACTAATATTTATATCTTAAAAATATACAGCTATTTAAGGCAACAAAAGACAACATTATACTATGCAATTTGGTCCATGAGATTTAGGACACTGCCATGGTAGTTTGCGCAACAGGTTTTGGAGCAGAGCTCATTTGTTTTGTGTGTGTGTTTGGCCACACTAACCTGTAGGACCTGACAGCGCTCTGAAGTGCAGTCGATGTTCTCGCAGGGCTGGTACATCCCCAGAGTGACGCAGTTCAGCAGGATCACCATTATACTGATGCGCTCGAACCACGTGAGGAAGCAAGAGTTAAGGCCAACAATCAACAATCAAAAAAACCCTGAAAAAAAATGTTTACCTTTGGAAATACCACAACCACATTTCCATCCAAATATGCTAATTAAATTTAGGTGCAAACTGACATATCACATAGAAACATTTGTGAATAACATGTTTCCACCCAATGAGTCGAAGAAAACAAAATTGTAAATTCCTGATAAACTGGTAGCAATTATAAAAAAAGAAAATGGAATTTTCTGTTGTAGGAGAAGCCACTGTGGGATTTGGAGACGCATTTGGAGACAGTTTTGGGAGGTAATTATACCAAACTATTTTGATGACAGGCTTTGGCAAAAACTATTTTAGAATGACCAAAACAACATTTCAGCTAATTTATTTTGGGTTAATTTTGGTCGTTCAGCTGGTTTGTCCAATAATGCTGTACCATCATAATCATTTTTATCACATGATCTGTTAAAACAAAATCACATGACTTCATAGGGCATTCGACGTCATGCAGAGCTGCACAGATCAATTAAAATCTGTCTTAAAGAGGTGCATGTCGGTTAGAATTTTGTCCAGCTTGACGTTGCGTCGACACCACATGACTGTCACATGTGGCATCAAAGTACCACGGCAGACCCTTTACTGTATACAGCTCCATATACGATTTAAATTATATATTTTTGGTGAATAACCAAATATCAACTCAAATAAGTCTTACAGACTTGTGATATAATAGTAATAATTGATCATGCCACCCCCATAACGTTTTCTTAATAGTTTTAAATAATGTATATATTTCTAAAATAGTTTTATCCTGTAAAGCCGTTTACAGAAATTTAAAAGTAACATTGATATATCTTGATTTTTCTGTGGAATTTTCACTGAAAGTGTAGTTCACTTATTTTGGGAATGTCCTTTTGTTCAATATTTTAGGATTCATGTAATTGGATTAATAAATAAACAAATAAATCATTGATCTCACCATGTGATCTGTCATCATGCAGAAAACTACGAGCCCCGATTTGGCCGACCTGACAGCCTTGTTTTTAGCTCCGCCCCTGCCTGCGCCCGGCTAATCTCGTTGATTGTCGGCTGCAGCCGTGGTTCAAGTCGAACACACCTCATGCTTAATCACATGATTTTTTGATGTGCGTACTGACATTTATTCAGTAAATATGTATTTACACAGTAGTTTATGTGCATTCCAAAATACACATAAATATAGGTGGATGTGTAGAACATACTCGGAGTTTAGAGTTAAAAACTCTGTTTCTTTGCAATGATTTAAAATTATAAGTATTAAAATACAGCAAATATGAAATTAATAACAATAATGATCTACATCAAAAATCCTGAAAAACATGTATCATAGTTTCACCAAAATAATGTTAATCAGCACTATGTCATTTGTTATCAAATGTTATTCAAGCTCCAATCATATTCGCGTATTTATGCAACAAAGGCTCATTCTGAAAACGTACCCCTGTATACATGTCTGGAGATCACGAATTATGTAGCCAGAGATACAAATAGCTGCATTTCATCTTTAAAACGAATGCTACGGGGCGGTATGACACCATTCCTTTTTGTGCTTACCAGCTGACCGATTACCTCCATATGGACAGCTTTTCCGCTGTTAGGAGTTGACCGTGATGACAGGGTTCGAGTACGCCAAAGAATGGTACCAGAAAGCAGGTAAGACAAAAAACAGAAGCCAAAAAATAAAACAAACAAGTAAATACCAGGGTGAGAATGTGGTCAAATCTGGCGCAAGGGCTTTTCTTTTTCTGGATTGCTTTTGAAAACACTGTTGGTTGGGTTTAGGGAAGTGAGTGATTGGGTCAATCGGTGCTTTTGAAACTGTCAGTCAGTCAGTCAGTTAGTCAACAGTGTCCTATGGATTTACGCAAGACAGGCAGGCATGAATGGCAAAATGGCGATGAATAAATGGTGAAAACAAACAACCCTTTGTTTTCTTTCACAGTCGTACTTTGTGTCTGACTACAACCCAACCATTGAAGACTCTTACACTAAAATCAGCACCGTGGACGGGAAGGAGACACGATTAGACAGTATGTTGGTGTTAATGTGTTCTTTGTAGGAGAGAATGAGTGTTAAAAAGCTCCAAAGGCTAAGTGCAAAAAACATACCTCCTGGACGTATTTGGTGCTCTTCAGAAATGTATATAGGGGTATGTTTTCAGAATGAGCCTGGATTGGATTTACAATGATTTCAAGTGACTCATGAAAACGAAAATTCGGCTTCAC
>LR812521.1:38152826-38157826 GCA_903798195.1 Danio kyathit | reverse complement strand
TACCTTCTGATTTATCATGGGTTGCCACAGTGGAATGAACCGCCGACTATGACATATTTTTTACACAGCGGATGCCCTTCCAGCTGCAACCCATACACTCTCACATTCACACACACTCTCACACTAAGGCCAATTTTGTTTACCCAATTCACCTATAGCGCTTGTCTTTGGACTGTGAAGGAAACCAGAGCACCCGGAGGAAACCCACTCGAACACGAGAAGAACATGCAAACTCCACACAGAAATGCTAACCGGTCCAGCTGGGACTTGAACCAGAGAACTTCTTGCTGTGAGGAGACAGTGCCAACCACTGAGCCACCGTGTCACCCTCAACTACTGTTAGGTGCTACAAATTCCTTGTTAATAAAGTGAAGTGATACAACGTCAACTCTGTATGTTCTGTATTTCCTTTAACATGTTTCTGCTTCTAATAATTATTTCTGTCGAGAAAGTGAAGTAAACAATTGTCCTTACAAATTAAAATACTACATTGAACCAACACAGTATGGTAAACTTGTTCAACCGGCTCAGCATATCATTTTTGATGGAGTCAATATTAAAAGCTTTCCTATTAACTAATGCAATTCAATTGAGAGTAAATCAATTATCCTAATAAAACTTTAAATGTAACAAGTCACAAAAAATGTTGTTGTTGTTAATGTTGTTATACAGTGTAGAAAGCCTCACGCACACCAGGGCAATATTCGTTCATGCTTACTGGCATTTTTTTGTGATGTTTTATTAATGTTCATCCACAAGTGATTTTCAGTCAATGCACAAAATCACTCCCTAACATTAAATGGCACCTAATAAAAACAGAAATGTCCTGGTACACAGGGCATGTGTGTGAATATACTGGCAATAGCAAGTCTTTTTACTTGCTTTGCCATAATAATTAATGCAGCAGCAGCAGCGTAGCAGATCTGTGCCGCCAAGACCAAACACATCAACATTCCCATATACATATTTATTACCATAATAAATCTCTCCAATGCTGCGTTCACACCAGACGCGGAAGAAGTGTCAAGCATGAGTGATTTACATGTTAAGTCAATGCAAAGGCATGAATAGACATCCAGCGGCACAAACGGCGTGATTCGCACAAATGAAGCGCCGCGAGTTAAGCGTTTTACGCGATTGACGTGCATTTCTTGCGAATCGCTCAAGTTGAAAAAATCTGAACTTCAGCTGACATTCGCACCGCATTAACCAATCAGGAGCTTTCTTTTGTAGGGGCGTGCTTTTGAAGTAGCACCTGTTATTGGTGTCCCGGGGGGAAATCCTCCTGCCGACATCGGACAACAGTTGATCAAACTGGGCTCGGCTCATTCGGAAGCACCGCTGAAAGCTTCCATCATCCAGGTACAGTTTCTGGAGGAGTTGATGAACTCACAGAGCTGTGGCACCTCTGAAAGGATCTAGTGGACTCAGACACGGCTCCAAATGAATCGACGCTGTTTTTTTAGCCTTCATAAAGCACATAAACACAGTTATTTTCTCAATAAAATCCATGTTAGCTATTTATCAACATCCTACAGTCACCGGGCAAACAGAAGCCCAGCCCATGACGCGAATCCGCATCTATTGCTCAGTGAATTTGACGCACGAATGAAGCTAGTAAGCTCAAAATGTTCACGCATCTATTTACGTGCGAATAGCGTGATTTATCCGCGCGTTCCACATCTGGTGTGAACACAGCACAAGGGTTGTCATGGTTTTGCACCATTTATAGGCTTTTGCACAGTTTATAGACTTTTAAAATGGCCCTGTGATAAGATCATGAATGATGTATGAGAACGCTGTTATTAGAAAAAAAAAAAGGGGGGGCGGGGGGATCAGAGTATCAACAGCCAATCAGAGACAATTACAATCAGGCCTCCCGAGGCACATCAGGAAAATGACTCTGCACCTTTACTGTACCTGTGCCCTTAGAGACACTTTGATGAAGAGTACAGAGAGAAAGAGAGATTAGTGATGACACAAGTTCATTTTAAGAGGAGTGTCTATCAGCTACAAGTGCTTGCTAATTAGGACAGTTGTATAGCTTACATTTAAGTAAACATAATACAGGGAGATCTGAGGAGGAGTGTGAGGAAGATGTAGCTTGCTGTAATTGGCATCTTGAAGTCAAAGAAACCAGAGGCACTCTACCATTGCTGGATTAGTTTTAAGACAGTCAGGGCACTGGTAAAGTGAGGGATGAGGCACGCTGAAGCACAATTAGAAAGAAGGTACTGCCTATGACTATATAGGATGAGATGGTGGAAGATGGAAGAAGAGAATGTTCATGACAAAAATCAGCAGGTAATTGTGTATAATGGCCCGTTTCCACTGAGTGGTACAGTTTGGTAGGTACGGGTCACCTTTATCAGGCTTGCGTTTCCACTGCCAAAACAGTACCAATTCATATCATATCATTTGCTCGTTTGTTTTGTCGGGCTTTTCCTTTGTTTTTTTTTCGTTCATCTCTCACGTTTGTCCGGATGTCAGAAGCACTTCAATAATCATGCACACGTTATTATCATCAGCTCAAAAAGTTTGCAACTTCAAATATAAACGTGCACGCGAGCGATCGCAAGCTCTCTGGAGAAAGTGAAACCACTCGCACTTTTAGACGGCCTTGTAAAACAAAAACAGGACATGGCAGATTTTGTTCTTCTTGGCTTTGTGGCTGTTCATCAAATCAAATCAAATCATGTCATCATGACGATGACAAGGTTTGTTTGAGCTCAGGTCAACAATGGCTCGTTATTATATGTATATATTACTACGGTGTAATGTCTCTGCTGTGTATTTAAAAATGGAGGTTCCTTTGTTTTCATTCCCCTGGATTGTGTATGCGCTAGTGACGTTTCTCTGTAAACCAATGGCGTCCAGTTGTGCGTCTAATTCCGCCTTTTGGTACCCTTTGCAAATGGTACCTAAAAAGTGGTATGTACGGTTCGCTTTTTGGTACCTTTTGACAGTGGAAATGGCCATAAAAGTGTACTGAACCGTACCGTACCACTCAGTGGAAACGGGCCATAAGTGTCATTTTCTTATGTAAGAAGGGAGAAATGTGAAACAAAAATGTTAATAAAATAGAAAAAATAAATATAATAATAATAATAATAATAATAATATTAATAATAATAATTCAGAAAAGATACAAATAAATGCAAATACAGCAATCCCTCGCTATAACACGGTTCACCTTTCGTGGCTTCACGGTTTCGCTGATTTTTTTTATGCAATTTGACATGCTTAGTTTTTACAGCGCATTGTGTTCTGTGTCCTGATTGGCTATAGACCACTGTCAATCTCCTCCGTGCCATGTACAGTACAGAATGCATTCAGATTGCCAAATGTACATAAATCTTCGATCGCTAGCAGTGTGACTCTGAAGTGCTGTACTGTATGTTTGCTAGTTTTCTCCCCACAATGTTGACGAAACGTTTTGCACTGTCAACGGCACCTGCGGTAGCACCCAAAAGGCAGAGGAAGATGCTAACCATCACACAAAAAGTTGAACTTCTGGACAAGCTAAAGGTAGAAGTTACGCGGCTGTTGGGCACCATTACAGAATAAATAAATGAAGATCAAACGGTTTTAATCTTTGGTTTTATTCTGTAATACTGGACTTATTTTTCAACGAAGGTTTGAACTTTGAGAGTGTTTAAACAAGAGAGAAAAGTGTGAAAATGTTAATGCCTGTCTGAGAAAAGTGTCTAAAGTGTGTAGTGAGGGGTTTTACAGCCTTAAAACGTGTATAATAATGGTAAAATAAAGCTGACTACTTCGCGGATTTTGCCTATTGCCTATAACGAGGGACCACTGTACAAGCTATTAAAAACTATAATAGTTATTCAATTATACTAAAATAAATCTGAAATTAAATAGAAATTATTTCTGAAATGAAATGCAAACAATAAGATATAATTACAAAAAATCACATTAATATAACGATAATGTAAAATAATATATATACACCACACTCCACTAATATGTAATGATATAATAACAGGTGTAGATAAGAAAAAAAAAAAACATAAGAATGGGGGGTCTCTGTCAGTCCAAGGGTTAGAATCTGTGAGCCAAGGGAATGAGAGGCAGATGAGGAGGAGGAAGGGACCTATTTTAGGATATTTTGCTCCCCTAGAGACATAATAATGAGGCCAGGACTCTATGTCCCTCAGTGTACACAATATTTGTCTCACGCCGCAGAACAAACTCAGATTTAAATGCACCACGGGAGCTCTGCATAGGCATACTAAACAGATTTGATGGACAAGGTTGCTGGTGTGATTGGACGGTGAAAGTACATGCTGTAAATGTTTCCTCACATGCAGGCAGACAACAGGTGTGACATCTGGCCTCGTGCATGAGCTAATTCATCTACCAAAAACAGCTCTGACCATCTCTTTTTCACTCTAAACGGTCTACTGCCCTGCAGAGATGCAATTTTAAACCATTGTTCAAAAATATAGAGATAGTGATTTAATAACTATGCCTATTAAGATACCTACTATTAGCCACAAGTAGCAAGAGCATTACATGTAAACAAAAGCAATTGAATAATATATGATGGGATTAAGAAATAGCAAAACTAATTAAATTATTGGTTTTGTATTTTATTCAGTATATGGAAAATAAGTTGGCTATTAAATATTTAGGATTTTACAGCTTTGTTTGCTAATAGCATTCATCTACACATGTATACAGGAAGTGTGGATGTTCACTTAGCAACATGCAAATGGCGACCTCTTAATTGTTTACATAACATACTCCATCATTTACAGGGTCAAAAATGGTTAAGATGTTGTCTTGAAGGAAACAAGCTGAACAAAATGTTCTACATTTGAGGGCAAAAAGAAGTTTGAAAAGTCTGAGGTATGGTATACTGCTTTTGAACACTCCAACACCCCTGCGCTGCAGCAGATGAGGTTGTAAATGTGTCACGCTGCTTGCGTGTACCCCTAAATACAATGAAGGCAGCTGAGAGAGAAGAACAGTTTTATAAA
>LR812521.1:37980326-38150326 GCA_903798195.1 Danio kyathit | reverse complement strand
ATCTCCACCTGTTGATCTCTCCTTGACAGAGTCTTCTGAAGGTTCAGCCATCAACCAACACTCACACTATGCAGAACCTCCATTGCCTCAGACAACCTCCAGCCTCATGGAGCTCTACAACTAAGTGCAGCCATTCCTCAGCCGATTGCCTCAGCTCTCGTTTAGCCGTTTCGCTTTAACCACACAAATCTCAGCGGAAAAGGGAACAGATTCCAAACGCACTCCCACCACCCTCCGCGCATTAGCAGTAAGAGTGCATATGTAAAGAGCTCACGGGTAGTGTGTGTTTTGAAGGGAGTGTGCGACACTATTTCTGGTTATTGGTGTTAAGAGATGTTAAGAGGAGGATTAATAACGGCAGTTAACGAAAACCTTTCACCGCTATCCCACCATGCATGTCCCTTGAGTACTCTAGAGTTCTGTGAAGTGAAACTGTGTGGATCTCCCTTGTGTACTATCGACAGAGAACCTCTGAGCTCTGCCTGCATCATTGTCCTTAATTGTGTGGGTTTGTGTGTGCGGTTTGAACTCTGCTTGCTCTTCTGGTACATTCAGTGTGTGTGAGAGTGATTGCGTGTTGCACTCTTGTTAGATGAGCGTGTAGTGTGAAGTGTGCATGTTCGTGTGTAACTCTGTCGATGAAGGCCGTGGTGACTCATGGTTGCCTGTGGGAGCAGACTCATCTTTCGGTAAAATTAAAAACTCACTCTGACCCTCAGATCTAAGTTCGGCTCTCCAAACCTTTTAAATTAATATTAGCCATGATCTGCAAAACAACAGAGGCTGATATTTGACTAGCAAAGCCTTCATTGGTGGAAGAATACCCATGCTGAAATGCGTAGAGCAGGACATGTGACTTTTTAAGGCTAAGAACATACAACAATTGAGAGGGTAGGTAAAATGTGATTTTTTTTTACTTCTCTATTGTGACACATATCAAAGACTTTCAAAGAAGACAAAATGTAGGTCATGACTTGATTTTGTCTATTGGGAATGGATTGTGGTTTTGTATTGCTGTGATCTCATGTGAATGACAGGTTGTCCCATCTTTGTACTGGTGAATGCTAGAAAAAAAAGCCACTGAAGGAGGTAGGGAAAGTTATTTTGGCCTTGTTTACACTGCCAGTTAAATGTGACCCAATTCTGATTTTTTGTTCATATGTGACACAGATAGGATCTGTTCTATGACCGTGTAAACATGAAAAAAAAACCTGCATGTATTCGGATATTCAGAGATCGTTTTCAGGCCTCCTTCATATGTGGAAGTAAATCAGATATAAATCGGATATGTGACAATGCGACTATCATGTAGACAGGCAGATCGGATTTATTGAGGCATTTCGTTGTGTACGTCATTAAACTTGCGACAATGTGGTACTTATCCGCGGTTTAATGACATAGAAGGAAAAGCGTGTGTGGAGATGCTGACGCTGTAAACAACAACAACAACAGAGTAAACATGGAGGAGGAAAGTGGTCAGTGGTCGTCGGCAGAAGTTACCTGCCATCTTGCCTTGCTCATCCAGCTGCAGAAGCTGGATGTAATTATGCCAGAGCTCGTTTCGTACAGCTTGACAGAACTCGCTTCTTATTATGCTGTGTTCACACCAGACGAGGTACGTGCGGATAAATCATGCTATCCGCGCATAAAGAGATGTGTGAACATTTTGAGTTATCTCGCTTCATGTGCGACTGTGACTGTAGCTTCATTGCTAAATGGCTGACATGGATTTTATTGAGAGATTAGCTGTGTTTATGTGCTTTAGGAAAGCTGATGAACAGCATTGATTCATTTGAAGCCGTGTCTGAGTCCACTAGATCCATTCAGAGGTGTACCCAACTCTGTGAGTTCATCAACTCCTCCAGAAACTATACCTGGATGATGGACGTTTTCAGCGGTGCTTCCGACTGAGCCGAGCCCAGTTTGATTAGCTCTTGTCCGGTGACGGCAATATGATTTTCCCCTGGAACACCAACAACAGGCGTAATGTCATAATCATGCCCCTACAAGAGCAAGCTCTTGATTGGTTAATGTGGCGCGAATGTCCGCTGAAGTTCAGATTTTCAAACTCAAGCGATTTGTGCGTTAAGCGTGTCACTCGCGCTGCTTCATTCATGTCTATTTGTGTCTTTGCATTGACTTAACATGTAAATCACTCATATTTCGCAGAGCAAAAAGAAAGACAATTTCTTCTTGTAGCTACACTGTAAAAAATCCAACTTACAAATAGTTAACTCAGTTTAAAATTGTAAGTTAGGTGGACATATTTTTGAGCTCAGCGTTGAATTTACTCATAAAATGATTTAACTGCATGTTTGGAACTGTTTGTTCAATGAAAGTAAAATATTCAGTTGAGGAGACAAAATTTTTATTTCTCCATATGTTCAAAAAAATAAAAAGTTGAGTTAACTTTTGAGTTTATTAAGCTTCAGTGTTTGAAGTTGTGCCAAATTATTCCGTAAAGTATACTTGACTTAAACCAGCCTTTTCGGTCAACTTAAAAAAATAATTTGGTACAACTTCAACCACTGAAGCCTAATAAACTCAAAATTTCTTTGCAGCCGGTTGCTTTAAAATTTTAAGTTAACTCAACTTTTTTTTTTTTTTACAGTGTAGTGTGGTACAGATACTAGAACCCGCCTTTACGCATGCGCGACATCGGAAATTGTATGGCAAGTGTAAACACATGATATGGGTCACAATAAAAGAACGTGTAAACGGACAGGCAAAAAAAAAAATCAGATATAGGCAACAAATCAGAATTGGGCATCAAGACCTGACAGTGTGAACGTGACCTTTGACTCAAGATTAAGAGGACACATGAATAAAAAAAAATATTTATGTACATGGATAAATAATTTCTAATAATGCTGCATAAAAATATCTATTTTTCAAGTTGACATAAGGGTCCTGTTTTCACCTATATTTCCAGCAACCTCATCACATGTAATTAGTCAAAATGCATTACTGTTTCTACCTGCGATTAACCAGCATTAAAAAAAACATCTCTTTAAAGGCGCAATAGGAGATCTTGGAAAAAGCTAATGCTAGTTAGTTAATAATAGCCCTGAAGCCCTACATCCTACCCTGCAAATCAGCATCCAAAACCACACCTCCTATATGCATGAACGCACATTAGAAAACATTATTGCAATACATTACATAATATGTATCAGAGGGAAAACCTTATAGTAGTTAGTAATTACAATACCAAACTTTAAAAAATGAATGTAGGTTGTTGATATTTGCCTGCGATAAAATTTGTGTCCGTGATCGTGCCGATGACGCAATCTTTTCTGCGTGAACCGGGTGCACACAGGTATGCATTTACATGTTTTGACAGCCAGGTACACAGTAAAAAAGACCACAAGTATTTATATGTTGCTTTAATTAGGTTTCAAAAACTTTAGTTAGTTAAATTTTAGCTATACAAAGTTTGACTTATGTTTAGTCAGTTTGATTGATGCAAGTTCAGATGACTAGAATAGTTCATTTGATTCAACTTAAAAATTAAATCAGCAATAATTTTAAGTGTAGAATGGCTTATCGTCATGTACGGACTGAACGTTTTAATTAGACAAATGTTTCCCGGTCCTAAACCTCCCGCAGAATATTAAGTTAAGTTTATTCATTTCGAGAGGAGCACGTGCTAATGATTGATAGCAGCTGGTCTCGCATTAGCTAATGCATGATCCACCAATCAAATGATTCCTAAATCATTATAAATAACTAGGGTATCTTACCTTAGCCATTTTCATCTTGAAGAATGCCCCCTTCCACCCCTACTCCTCCTCTTTATTTGACAGGGCAGCACAGAAACTCAGTGGTTAGCACCGTTGCCTTACAGCAAGAATATCACTAGCTCAAGTCTTTACCTGGCCAAGTTGACATTTCTGTGTGGAGTTTACATGTTCTCCCTGTGTTTGCATGGGTTTTCCCAGGGTACATAAGTAAATTGACCAAACCAAACCGACACCATAGACGAGCGATTAATTCAGCAATATTCTCTCCATACTTATTCATAATTCGCATTCACCATTATCAAGAAGGGGAGTTCAAGACCTACCTGAGCTCAAAATCCCCTCTCACCCTGCAAACAGGAGGGAGCCCCGGGCTCGAGGATCTCATGAGCTCAGGGCTCTCTCCCGGGACAGCATGCCAAACACGCTTTATAATAAATCATCAGCTAAGGGTGAACTCTTGAAAACACAAATAAACACATTTGAACTATATTTAATGATTGCAATCAGGATGTAAAATGCATAACAAAAATGGTTTCTGAAGACAATCATTTATTGCACCTTTAAGGTGCTGTTTTGCATTTACACTAGTGTGGTTTAGTATGCTTTAGTTACACAAACTCTTTTAGTATGAAAATGCACCCTGCTGAGTTATAAAGCAACACCAGTGTTTCCAAACTAAAACAGAGTCTTTAGCATTTTCAAAACAATCCATTTTAATGAATTGAAGATGCCAGAGTTGTGTGGGATAGTATTAAAATAAAAAAGCATTAGAGAAAATAACTAAATGTGACCACTTGTGTCCAATTTCATCAAGAACATCAAGGCTTATTTCCTTACATTCTGATCACTTTTGCAAGATGCATTAGTATGAGTAAACAAACAAACAAACAAACCCATTTATACAGCATGTGATTAAATAAAAAAGCACATCTCACTGTGCTATTCACTGTTGTTGACCAAAACATTCTGCTTGTTAACAACACCAAGTCTCTGAAACATATAACCAAAAGCACAAAGCTTGTTTTTCCTCCAGTCAAGCTACAGTTATTATCTGCCTTCCAAAGTAAACAAGTTGAAATGTACAACTGCATATTCAGAGATCTAAACCTGACCCCTTGTATAAAAAAGGATAACGTTTAAATGGACTAAATTAATGGAGTCCAGCGTGTAGTACCTGCCCTTTCACTGGGAGACCTAGTTATGACATTTTGATTAAAAATGAAAAAGAATTAATTATACGCATGGACGAATCATTACACAAAAGCAATTACATGCATTTAGCAAAAGGATAGGGTGATTTCATTTCAAGCTGAGTTAACACAATTTAGTCTATCACAGGGGTGTGTCCAATCCAGCTCCTGCAGGGCCAGTGTCAAATCATTTCTACAGCACTTTACGCAATACACACTGTGTCATAAGAGTTTGAAGACCTTAAGTATGTTCAGTTAAGCAGTGGTGTATGACATTAAAGTAGTGCCAGAGTGATTCAAGAGTACAGCATGCTCTCAAACATGCTCTTCAATACCTTTGATTTAGAGGTCTGCATAGGTCCACTTGAATACAAAAACCCAAGGTCTGACCTGAGATCTAAAACTCTGATTTGTGCCAGCGTCAGGACATGGACACACTGGGGCACCGTTTCTGCACTTGTCAGTGTTTATGAATAGATTACATCAAAAAGAACACGGGGGATCTTGACAAACTATATATAAGTCTAAATCTACAACTATCACGCAGCCATTGCAGCAAATTATTTTTCAATGGGAAGCTTATAAAGAATGTATTTGCTAAATTTGTGTAAGTTGAACAGAAAAAGCTTATTAGATATGGAGTGAATATCATCGAAATAAGACACACATGTATTCATTGCTGTACATCACAGTTTATTTTGAAAGGAAAGAGTCCACAGAGGACTTCATGGGACTTTGCCCAACCAGTCAACATGTGTTTTGTGGACTTAGAGAAGGCATTCGACTGTGTCCCTTATGGCATTCTGTGGAGGGTGCTCTGGGAGTATGGGGTTAGAGGAGCTCTGTTAAGGGCTGTCTCGTCCCTGTATGAACAAAGTACGAGTTTGGTTTGCATTGCCGGCAATAAGTCAAACTTGTTTCCAGTGCATGTTGGACTCCGGCAGGGCTGCCCTTTGTCACCAATTCTGTTCATAATTTTTATGGCCAGAATTTCAAAGTGCAGCCTTGGGCTGGAGGAGGTCCGGTTCGGGGACCACAGGATCTCATCTTTGTTATTCGCAGATGATGTTGTTCTGTTGGCTTCATTGAACATGGACCTTCAGCATGTACTGGGGCAGTTTGCTGACGAGTGTGATGCAGCTAGGATGAGAATCAGCACCTCCAAGCCCGAGGCCAAGGTGCTTCAACGGAAAAAGGTGGTTTGCCATCTCCAGGTTGGAAGAAAGTCCTTACCCAAGGTAGAGGATTTCAAGTATCTTGGGGTTTGTTCACAAGTGAGGGAAGGATGGAACGTGAGATTGACAGGCGGATTGGTGCAGCTGATGTACCAGTCGGTTGTGGTGAAGAAGGTGCTGAGCCAAAGGCAAAGCTCTCGATTTACCGGTCAATCTACGTTTCTACTCTCACTTATGGTCATGAGCTTTGGGTCACGACTGAAAGGACAAGATCTCGGAAACAAGCGGCCGAAATGAGTATGCTTCACAGGGTGGCAGGGCGCACCCTTATAGACAGGGTGAGGAGCTCTGTCACCCAAGAGGAGGCCGGAGTAGAGCCACTGCTCCTCTACATCGCAAAAAGTCAGCTGAGGTGGCTCGGGCATCTGTTTTGGATGCCTCCTGGATGACTACCTAGGGAGGTGTTCCAGGCATGTGCCACCGGGAGGAGGCCTCGGGGAAGACCCAGGACATGCTGGAGGGACTATGTCTCTCGGCTGGCCTGGGAATGCCTCGGGATCCCCCGAGGAGCTGGAGGAGGTGTCTGGGGAGAGGGAAGTCTGGGGTTCTCTCCTAAGACTGCTGCACCCATGACCCGGCCCCGGAAAAACGGTTGAAAATTAATGAATGAATGAGTCCACAGAACAACATCCCATGGAAAAGTATTTAGTCCACCCACACAATAGTGCTGAATTATGGATGGTTATTCATTTGTTTATGTTTCAGTTTCTTCCGGAGATCTATTGTTTCCATAGTTTACTATGTTACTTACACGCGAAAACGGCGTCTTTGTAGTAAAAAGCAAGACGATGTCATAGCTTACAGTGCTACAAATAAAATGAGACCACAAACTGAATAAAAAGTCAAAGTTATAGCTACTAAAATCTAAACAAAGCAGTCGAGTGTTTGACGTTCTGACTGTCAGCCACTTTTACCAGTAGTTACTTACTGATGGAGAATTTAGCAAATGGCTGCATAACTCTTTCGACATATGGTGACGTATATTCATCTATTGGGCACGTTGTTGTTTTACTGCACTCTAACAGCTCAAGATAATGGCAGAGTGGCTGGTTTGCAAAAAGGAAATAAAGAAAATGGATCCTCCAAAATTTTACTCTGCTAAAAGGGGTTTGAGAGATTGTTTGAAGCGATGAGGAGAACATGATTCCCAATTCCCTTGGGTCTCAATGTAATTAAAAAATAAATGTGCTATTTTCAAACGGACCCAATCAAACTTGATTCCTTTAATGGAGTGTATTTAAATATGATAATAAACAGCAGGTTACATTAGTGAGGACTGATGAGTGATTGACATTTAAGAAATTCAGTGCATACTTGCATATTGGTGTTAAATGCATTTAAGAGTTAAGCACAAAAAAAATGAGCATATGCTACTTTGTAAAATCACACAGAAATGAATCCTATAGGTGTGAGATACATCAGGAAATCCAGTTGCTTCATTATGGTGCATATTAATTCATGAGGAAAGGGGCTTTTCTCTTTTATGTGTGCAGAATCTCTTCATTGGACATAAGGAACTGTAAACAGCATTGGAGACAATTCATGATCGAATAAATGTTTTTTAATCAAATATCACATTTATTTTTTTTTAATTCATTGCTCACAACTGAAACCAGGTCTCAAAAATAACCTGCATCCACCAGGCAGACAATAATATAAAGTAACTAGAAATGTGAGTGGGGTTTGCTGTGGCAAATCGATTGGGTACAATGCATTTTAATTAGTTGCTAGGTGGTTGTTAGAGTGTTCTGGGTGGTTGCTAGGCAGTTTCTAAGACAATGCTAGGTGGTTGCTAGAGTGTTCTGAGTGGTTGCTAGTTGGTTGCTAAGGTGTTGCTAGGCGGTTGCTAGGGTGTTCTAAGTGGTTGCAAGGCAGTTGCTAGGGTGTTATGAGTGGTTGCTTGGCGGTTGCTAAGGTGTTGCTAGGTGGTTGCTAGGGTAATCTGAGTAGTTGCCAAGGCATTGCTAGGCAGTTGCTATGGTGTCCTGAGTGGCCGCTAGGCACTTGCTGAGACATTACTAGACTGGTTTCTTGCTAATCCTCACATACGTGTTTGATCCAACCTTAATACTTAGTAAGCATTTTTAGCTTGTTATGTTAACCGTTGTATAATCATTATTACCATGCAGCTAGTCACTGCTAGCATGTGTAGCATGAGTCAAACGAGCCAATCCCCATGTCTCTACAATGTTCTGATGCTAAGATATAGTATATATATATATATATATATATATATATATATATATATATATATATATATATATATATATATATATATATATATATATATATATAAGATATTGATAAATGATTGCTGGGGTACTCTGTTTTGTTGCTATGGGCGTGGTTACAGAGTGAACTTGAATGTAGTTGGTAGCTAAGTCAAATGAGCCAACCCCCATGTCTCTATGAAACTGCCTTGCAGAGAAATGCATCAAGGCCTATTATAATGGAAGTCTATGGAATCAGTTTGGGAATGTGGCTTGAGAGCTTCATTATCATATTGAGATGCTTATTGGTCGTCTGAGGCAAACCCCACTAATAATAACTTAAATAAATGTAAAATATGTAAAAGACATAGAGAAGTGGTCAAATCTATTAAGGTCAGAATGTTTCCTGGCTGACAGTGGGATTGCAGATTGAGCGCGCACATCAGCATTGTTGACTTCCAGGTCCAGTCAGCTTTGCAAATAAATTCAGTCAGGTAGATTCAGATTTAGGACTAATTTCATTGGGTCTGTCTTGGGTCAGGTTTTTCTTTTTAAAAAATAATTCATGCATGTCAGGTTCGGGTTAAAAGGGATTCAGGTATGGATTTTAGCACCCAAGTAGACCTCTACTTTGATATTATAAATCAATCTGCAGAGCGCCACCTATTGATTAGCTGGTTCATGTTATTTAATAAGGATTGGAGGTAACCTGCAAGTCAGTGACCCTCCAGGAATGGGTCTGGAAACCTCTCAACTACAATAAAGCAAATTAATGCACAAGCTGTCATTCATCTATATGCTAAGACTGAACAGATACAATTCTAGTAGACAAAGTAGAACTATATGGAAAATGCATCACACTTTATTAGGCAAATAATGTGACTTGAGACCGCTTTTGTAATATTTCCAAAAAATATTGCCAAAATGATCTTCTCAAACATAAACATTAACTCCAGTGGGAAGCAGATCTGTATCATGCTTACACAAATCTCCAAAATCCAGTCAGTATTTTCACATTCTCTATAATCGTTTCATATCTTTCCATCACTTCCGTCTGTATTTATTCTCTTATCTCTTTATCTGCTGGATTTGTTGGCTAACTGCATCACATCTACTAGACAAGAGCGCACAGTGTGCTGAGTTGAGATAAAGTAGACAGTCACTGGCTGGATGTCAGTACTCAAAGTGAAACATGCACCTACGTAGATTACACAGTTTACTAAACACCCCTGACCTCCCCAACAGCTTTATCATGTTAAGAAAGACCGAAACTCTTGTCATCAAGCAGTAAAACTCACTCAAGCTGAACACACACTTTAATATTCATGCATGCACATCAGCGGCTGAAAAACCTCACACACATTACATAATGTAAATGCAACAACTGAATCATGCAAATATGCCATATTAATCAAGAGCAGATTAGTTCTTATTACCGTTTCTAAAAACCACTTCCATACTGCAAAGAACTTAAGGATTTACAACTAATATTTATTAATTATCCTATATTGTAAAAAAACGAATATAAGTGGATTGAACAAAACAATTTAGTTGTCAAAAACAAAAATCAAGAATTGTGTTAATTCAGCTCATTTTAAATAAGTAGTTTGCAGCAAACATATTTTTGAGTGTAACTATGGCTGCACAATATATTGTTTCAGCATTAATATCCCAATGTGTACATCTGCAATACAGATGCCCTAGTTTTTCGTGATTCCGCGATCGCTGAATCCAACGCAAAAATCAACAAAAACTCACAAATTTTTTTGCAATCCTGCAAAATTCTTAATTAAACGCAAGATAATCGCAAAAAAATTAAATAACCTCATAAAACATCAAATTCCGAACCATAAAATCAAAATATATTTATTTCAATTTGCAATGAATTGTTTTACATGACTTACAGATATTGCAAACGCAGCGCGCGTGATCTATTAGATAGACTCTCGAAAAATTTCGTCTCACCTGCGCCCTCACAATCATTACATTACATAGAGAGGGGGGGGGCTCAGCTTGTGCAGTAAGCAGACGACGCAGATGAAGCCAGAGTGATTTACATGTAGTCATAGCAAAGATGAGATATAGACATCTATTGGTGCGAATTGGGCGTTTTGTGCGTTTGACGACTGCAAAAGAAAGTTGGAGCAAACGGAGCAATGGAACAGACAGGAGATGAGATTGGTTCAAGGGTGACAACCAAGGGAAACCTTCCTTTGGCTTAATCCTTACCGTTTTAGATCTCGTCTTGACAAAAGACTAAAATAAAGAAACTTTATTTTTATGATTTGTGTCATTGTCATTGTTTAGTAGGCTACCTAATACATATAATTTTTTACGTTTATTTTTTATTTATTTTTTTATCGCAAAATTGTCTGCAAATTTCTGGGAATAACCGCCACAAAATCAGTAATTTTATCGCAAAGAAACCCACAAAAAAAATTGGAAAAAACTAGGGGGTCTGGCAATAGTCACATTACAGGATCTGCAATGTATAGTCGTGATTATGGAGTTACAGTTTAGAACATGAGATTTGTGTAGTCATTGACGACTGTTTTACCATAATGGAGGAAATAATATAATTTGCATGGGTATAATTTTTAAGGCGTGTGAATGTATGAGCATATCAAGAGCATTTCAAGCATTCAGGCACAAGAAATTGTATAATTTGTAATTTTCAATAAAATTTATTATTTATACAACTAAGACTATGCAGCACTATTTTACATTTGATTTTCAATTTCTGTACCTGAATTCTTACCAAAAAAAGCTATTTAACATTCTGGGGAAATTTTATCCATATCGCATATGTAACGGGGAAGTGACACTGACAACAGTGTGCGGATCCAAATGCAGGTTTATTAGCGAGGTCAGGTAAGCAGTGGTCAATACAGGGGCAAACAGATATATGCAGGCAATTCAGAAACGTAGTCCAAGGCCTCGTTTACACTAGTACGTTTTAGTTTTAAATCGGCGTTTTAGAATGAAGAAGATCTGCGTCCACACTAGCGTTTCACCCAGTGTTTCTGAACAGCTCTCCGTCTACATTAAAACGGTGAAAACGCACATCACGTGATCACACACACACACATTCTCTGGCATGCACTGCAGCGTGCTTTGAGCACATATATGAGAGCTGTGCACGTCGGACTGTTCATCAAGGATCTCCCGCTGGATCTAATCTCACTATATTTGTTAAACATGATATTTAATTCATCTTGTTGTCTATATCTAACTACATATTCTCCGACTTTGGTCTTTTGAATCTAAAGATAAGTTAGGTTAATATCTTCATTAATGTAATCACGGACTCCGATTCTGCACATCTGACTGATTGCTTGCCTTTATTTTCTCTATTGTTTAAACTTATTGTGTGTTATACTTTTATAATGGTCATTATTAATTATTAAAACTGATATTCAATGAAAGAGAGGGTGCGTTTCGTATTTTCAATGAAAATGAAAGGAGGCAGTCATGTTATAGGCTCCGTTTTGTTCTAAATATGCATGAAGATGACGGTCTTATTATGCAGCTACACGACGCCCCAACATTTTTGATGTCTGTTAAGTTGCTAATATCAAAATGAAAATAGGCAGTTCCTTATGTCATGTTTTCATTTTATTGTTAAGATAGTAAAACAGCATAGCCAGGGTGATGTGAATGAATTTATAAAGTACACACTCGGGAGTTTGTTTTCCATATCAAACTTGCGAAGTCTAAACTTACAAGGAGAGGATGCAGGACTGAACTGTATGTGAAGGCTACTTAATATTGAGGAAAAAGCCCCAATCAGAAAGGTGAATGTCTGCTGCCACGTTTTCAGATGTCTCCGTTTTCCCCCCATCCACACTGAGACGGAGCAGTAGCGTTTTAGAATGAAAATGGCCTCTCCAGCATTTCCAAAACGCTCCGTTTTCGGGGCTTGAAAACTCTGGCGTAGTGTGGACGGATGGTGTAACCGTAGCAAAACTTATGCGTTTTAAAACTAAAATGTATTAGTGTAAACGGGGCCCAAAAAACTGGCGAGTGGTCAGAAGGCAGGCGGCAGACAGGGATAAATAAATAAACGAGGTAAGGATCAAAAC
Source organism: Danio kyathit (assembly GCA_903798195.1). Classification (NCBI taxonomy): domain Eukaryota; kingdom Metazoa; phylum Chordata; class Actinopteri; order Cypriniformes; family Danionidae; genus Danio; species Danio kyathit. The sequence goes on along the minus strand of LR812521.1, from coordinate 38,137,866 downwards.
ATGGCAAAGCGAGACAAAGGAAACACGTTGTAATGTCACTTAACAGATAACAAGACTCAGCGACTAGAGTGAGTGTTTGTGCTGCTTAAATAATGTGTGAAATCAGTTCTTGACAATCCTCCGGTGGTGTGTGTGCAATCAGTCAGGATCAGGAACATGTGTGTGTGAGCGGAGTGCATGTATGGAGATGTAGTCCATAATCAGAATCAGAATAAGAATCAGAATGAGTTTTATTGCCAAGTGTGCTTCACACACACAAGGAATTTGTTTTGGCAACAGAAGCTTCCAGTGTGCATAAAGTGACAAGTGACAACACCAAATTAAGTGTGAGAAAAAGAAAAAGGCGATAAACATTAAACAGAGATGCAGTTAGTCAAAAAGATCTAGATGTTGAATTGTATGTACACATTTGTTATAAATATACAGGATGTAAGGTGCTGTGTACAAATGCGTGTGAGAAAGTATTGCATTGTATATTGTTATAAGGTGCTGTGTACAAGTACGTATGAGAAAGTATTGCACATTTATTGCACAGTAGGGGAATGGCGGATTTGTTGTCCGCAAGCGATTGTGAATGTTTTCCAGTGATCTATAGTGTTTAGATCGCTGGTGATCATGACAGCATAAAAACAAAACATCGCAAAGTCAGATTTATGTAAAATCGTGCAATCCTAATCCTTTGGCCCTCAAAATCAATTTCCGTTTAAAGATATGCTCCAGTCTGAATCAAACACAGATGAATGAGCTAATACATCCCTATGTTCATATATGTCTTTCACACTATATAATAGTCGAAAAACTTTATGTGAAATGGATTAGTATTTGTAAATTTATAGTGTATAGGTGACCTACTAGTTCAGCTTAGAGTATGCATTCAGTGGAGACTTTACTATCAAATATGGCCATGGACGAGGATTTATGAATGGGTGATATGATTTCATAGGTCACCTGATAAAGATAGTGTCAAGGTTATTTAGAAATATGTCAAAAGGTCATGATGCACTCACTGAATAATTGTGTTAAATTTTTTCTTTATTTCACATTCTTCAGAAAATAAAACCACAAACATTTAAGCGCAACACCTTCCCCAGTGTGCGAAAAATACATGCCTCAGTCTACATTTTTGAGAAAATGTCAGATACATTGCACCGGGTACATTTTGTCACGGTTTAGATGACAAATCCACTAGAGAGCGCCGTTTACATTTTCGTGAATCTGAAATGTTACTTAGGACCTGTTAACACATAGTATTAAGATGCATTTTCGTCAATTTGGACTGGGACAGTATTTTTGCGTGGGACAGATATTGAAACACAGCATGGCCCTATGTCCAGTCTGCCCCTAGTGTGAACAGTGTGTGATATGTTTTGAGCTTGTCCACTTTGGACCACATTCAGAGGATAGTAGATCCAACATTTGCCTGAATTGCTGATTGTGTTCAACAGCTGCAAAAACTCATTTATACTACATTGAACATCTCAGCTTCTGGTGGATTAACACCGGAATTGCAGGCACGAGTGGCACTCGCAAAATAATTTTTTTTGATCTGAAAAAGCATACACAGCGGCTTCTGGGAGATTCGTGAAAACAAAATGTGCTAAAAAGATTTACCTCTTGGGACGTATTTGGCACTCTCCAGAAATGTATATGGGGGTACGTATCAATAATGAGCCTGGGTTGCACGAATATGTCATTATGTTAATAACTGTCATCAAACGTAAAGCAAGAAATCAAATATTAAAGAGTATCCTAAAGTACTAACTAAAAACCATGTGCACTTATTTGCAATGTAATAATCCAAGACAAATAAACAGAAGTACTGTGTAAGGTTTAACTTCTCACACACACACACACACACACACACACACACACACACACACACACACACACACACACACACACACACACACACACACACACACACACACACACACACACCTATAGGCCTTCCAGCGTTTTTCTGCAAGTCCATCACATTCAAGCCCTAATGTGTTTGGCTGGTTCTGCGGCACTTGTTTTGTTCCATCTTCATTTTAAATAGTAGAAACTTCATTGTGATTTAATGAGGAGCCTAGAGCAATAATAAACAGTTTCTTCTCAGGCAAACAAAGAGCAAAGTGTGTTTAAGTTGTTTTCATTTAACACTTTAGGGGTGGAAAATCAATGCTTTTTATAAAAGCTGAAGAGAGGACACAGCACAGCACAGTGCGCTTCTAAAAAGAACAGACTGCAGTGGAACTGAACACCATGTTTTCAGTTTCACACTGAGACAGGAACACTAAAGATGACGTTTCCTACATTATACACCAAAACAATGATCCTTATGCATACTGACAAGACAGGGCAAGTAATAACACATGAAAAAAAGAAATGTTAGCTAACTAGATATTACTGCATTTTGGGTCAGTTTTAAATCAGTTCTCAAGTGCTCAGAAGTCACAGTACAGGATTGATTATGAAAAATAAATGAGTATCCCTTGATGCTGTGTCTTTCAAAACATTATTAGCAAAGCATTTAGCCCGAGGCAGCCCACTACTAAAAGTCGATTTCTACTTTTTTTTTTTGTTTTGTTTTTATCTTACTCCTAAAAGCTAAATTTTTTTTAAAACAAGACACATTTGCTTTACTAATTTATCCACCCTCATGTCGTTTTAAACCCATGAGATTTCCATATATCTTTGAAAAACAAATTCTTCCAGTCTATTCACTCAAAACATATGAGGCTTCAAAGCGTTCATGAAGAGATCTAAAATAATGAATCCATATGAATCAAGTGGCTTAACACAACAAGTCTTCTGAAGAGACATGATCACTTCGTAGTACAGGTATGAACAGATTTAGTCTTTTAAATCACATATTAATTTAAAGGAGACCTATTTTACCCCTTTTCAAGATTTAAGAAAAGTCTTTTGTGCCTCCAGAATGTGTCTGTAAAGTTTCAGCTCAAAACACCCATCAGATTATTTACTATACCTTCAGAATATTGGAATTTTCTGCTGTAAACACAGAGTAGCTGTTTTTGTTGCCTGTGCCTTTAATGCTAGTTCTCCCTGTCCACCGTTCCCACTTGCCTGTCAGAGTGTGCCTCAATTCAATTCACTTCAATTCAATGCAATTAATCTTTATTTCTATAGTGCTTTTACGATGTAGATTGTGTCAAAACAGCTTCACGTAGAAGCTTTCAGAGTTGAAGGTCAGTTTAGTTCAGTTCAGTGTGGTTTAATTTTCACTGGTGAAAGTCCAAACACTGAAGAGCAAATCCATCGATGCACAGCTCCACAAGTTCCGAATCAATCTCCGGCTGCGTCAGATAAGCAGCACAGTGACAGACATGAAGGAAGCAAATCTCTTGTAATATTTGTGAGAAATACTACCGTAATAACTTTTCCAATTATTATTTGATGTATTTGTTGTGGAGTTAATTCTGCAACAATGAGTCACAATGTTGTTCCAAAGTTCAGGCACACACACAGACACACGCACAGTGGACACACACACAATGCACTTTTAAATGTACTATCGTTTTTGCACGCAAATGTGACAGAACACACGTTAATATCCACTGCTGTATGGACATCCGTTATGTTAATGTACAAAACAAACCTAATCTAACGTCTACAAACCGGAATTGAAGTATCTTCTTTTTAGGGTTGCACGATACTGGAATTCAGTACCAATAGATACTAGAAATTTGAATGTGCTATTGAGCACATTCTTAAACATCGTTGATTTGCCATTGGGTTCATGTGCTCAACAGAAATGACTGTGATTGGCCGTGATGGTCATCAATTCACCAAACTCACCGCTGTTTACTGAGTGTAACCACAGATACAGGGACACTGGAGCATTTTAAAGCCGTGATTAATCAGCGGATCACTTGTATGTCAGCTTATAGACAAACCAGCTGATCGACATGACTTTGAAACACTCCAGTGTCCCTGTATCGGTGGTTACACTCAGTAAACATCGGTGAGTTTGGTGAACTGATGACCTTCATGGCCAATCACAGTCATTTCTGTTTAACATGTGAACCCAATGGCAAATCAGTGCTGTTTAATGTCACTAAAATGTAAGCGAGAAATGGACGTTTTAAAACTTCAGTATCGACTGCCACCAAATTCCAGTATTGTGACAACACTACTCCTTTTATAATTGTACTGACATGTGGCTGTGGTGATAAAGACAGTAAAATCGCTGTAATTCATTACAAACATGCACTGTTTTAAAAATGTTTTAAGCTTGTAAAACTTGAGTTTAATGATGATTGATGATCACAGAGAGCTCAACAGATATTTTAATCCCTATTGCTTTGCGCATGTCCTATCTTGTTTATATGATTAAACACGTTATTATGGAGACATGTTAATACGCGGCTGTCAACAGGGACGTGCAGAGACCTTTTAAGGGGCAGGGGCTCAAATGGAAAAAATAAAAATTGTACTTTAATAAATAAAATATATTATAATGAGATTATTAAGGAGATTTCACCCTAAATTCACTATATACTCAACCTTAAAAGAATAGTTAATTCAAAACTGAAAATTCTGTCACCATTTACTAACCTTTTACTTGTTCCAAACCCATTTGACTTTTTTTTTTCCTCTGTTGAACACACAAAGTAATAGGCTATTTTGAAGAAAGCGGGAAACCTGTAACCATTCACTTTCATGGTATTTGTTTTTCCTAGTCTGGAAGTCGATGATTTCAAGTTTATAGCTTTCTTTAAAATATCTTTTTTTAATCTTTTATTCATTAGTGTTCAACAAAATAAAGAAGAAATGAAACCACTTGAGGGTGAGTAAATTAAAATGTTTGGGTGAACTATCCCTTTTCAATCTATTATATTTGTTTGATTTTTTTTTTCTGTTGAACAAAATAAAATATTTTGAAGAATGTAGGCCACTGACTTCCATAGCTAGCCTATATGTAGGCTACTTGTTTTATAGCTTCAATTGACATTATATATTTTGTGTGACTGCAAAAACAAGAGGGCAATATTTTCACTATCCAGCTGTCGTTTCTCCATTACATTAGCCAGATGCAGTCCGCGTGCAATGCGGATGCAGGAGTTGGCATAGGCGCTGATAGACGTTACGCCACTGTTGACACCTTACTTTTGAGGCGAGAGTAACAATGTTAATAGAGTCTTCGTTAGAGCATTCGCCTCGCATGTGGCTTTTCTTTCCAAATCGTCGGTTCGAGGCTCGCTTGGAGCGATAGACTAAAACCAAGATACTTTAAAGTTTCATTTTTTTATTGTTTGACAGGGAAAGCGGTCCTTAAATAGAACATGCATTAACATATATTATATAATTAGTAGTCTTAAAAAATAAATATTATCCCCAGGAATAAAGGGCACTTTCTCTCCAGGAGAAAAAAAGGGCAGGGGCTCAAGCACCCAAAGCCCCCACCTCTGCATGTGCCTGGCTGTCAATCAAATCAGTGGGCGGGGAAACCACACTCCTACGTCATGTTGCGGTGGGCCTCAAAATGGGAGGAATTTGGATCCAATTTTATTTTTGGAAAATTAAAAAAGAGACTTATTGTGTTTCTATCACTCCAACATAACTGTGGACACACTATACCTGCACACAAATCTGTCCAAACAGCTTACAAAAGATGATCATCATACATGCCCTTTAAATCAAACATTAATTAGCACTGTTCTATCATTTCTATGATGTCTATACAAATGTTTTGACATGTCAATGTTTTATCCGAACAGACTTTTAACTAAGGGGCAGAATGCTGTCTTTTATAAATAAATAAAGTTGAAAAATATTTTCATTTTCTGAGTGAATCACCCTGTAATTCTAATTATCAGATATTATATTTAGACTTTTTTTGATAAACCATTATTTGAACAAAGCGTTTAGCTAAAGGGCAAGAATACATGCTTAATTAAACAACTCTTCATTAAATATTAAAAAGAATTTATCTTGTTAAAAGACTTTTTTAAAGACAGAACTCTTTGCGTAGAACAAATACAGCAGCATAGGAAACACACAAGAGACATTCAGACAGAGCGCAACCATCATGAACGTCACAGTAGTGACATAGCTGCATGTGTACTCAAACACAAACACACACACACAAAGAAAAAAAAAAACGAAGGAGATGCAGAGTGTGTGTGTTTCTCCCAGATGTTAGACTGCACTGGACCCTGACAGTAGCCCAAGACAAGCCGGGCCCTGTTGCCACAGCAACAAGATCAGATGAGGTTCCTCCTCAGATACTGAGCTAAACACAGTGTCTCTCCTACAAGGGGAATCAAAATGGGAGATGCAAAGAGCACACGAGTGCTTTGATTATACTGCTCATGTGTCAGAAGAACAGAAGATCTGCCGCAGATTGATGGAGAGATGGACTGAGCCTATCCTATCCTCCTATCAAGCCTATTTCCATAGACAATGAGGACGTTAATGAGGATATGATGTCATAAATACCAGGATGTGATACATTCTAGAAAAAAGGCATTGGGGATGCTCCCTTTTTGCTTTCATCACACTTCAGCACACACACACTCTCTCTCACCAGCTGGATGCTAATTGATCTTCCAGTGTCCCGAAGGCTTTGATCTATTGATCACGGCAGTGTTTTATCTGTGTGTATCAGAACGCTTAGCAAGGTTTGATCTCGGCCTGTTTTATGTTGGGAGAGGGTGCATTTACATGCGCGACCTTGAAGTCGCTCGAGCTCTCCTGTGACCTCAAACGCCTGCTCATCTGTACTTAAGTAGCTGGTACAGACCACAAAATGTTTACTAGCAATTCAAAAGACGGGATTTCAAGTGGATTCCACTTCATCAAACGGATGAGGGAAGGTATATGGACAGACCTTCAAGTCCTCGGTTTTAACAGAGGGAGCAAATCTACTCTTATTTACACCTCCGGCATCTCTGTGTACTACAATGCAACATGATTATAGATTGTACTTAATTCACCCCCACCTCACAAAACTCCACACTGTTAGAAATAATGGTTATTTAGATTATTGTGTTATGGAGATACTTGGAGATGACAACCATTGAACTTTTTGAATGTCCAAAAAGGTTCTTCAAAGTGCAAAAAGATTCTTTCAATTATAAAATGTTTACAATAATAAAAATACTACTTTTAAGAACAACTCACTGAAAAGGTCTTTAGGAAATCAGAGAGTTGCACATTACACCTTTATTTTTTTTAAAGTGTAGTGTCTAACAAACAAATTATGGTCCTTCATTCATTCATTCATTCATTTTCTTTTCGGCTTAGTCCCTTTAATAATCCGGGGTTGCCACAGCGGAATGAACCGCCAACTTATCCAGCATATGTTTTACGCAGCGGATGCCCTTCCAGCCGCAACCCATCTCTGGGAAACATCCATAGACTCATTCACACTCATACACTACGGACAATTTAGCCTACCCAATTCACCTGTACCGCATGTCTTTGGACTGTGGGGGAAACCGGAGCACCCGGAGGAAACCCACGCGAAAGCAGGGAGAACATGCAAACTCCACACAGAAACGCCAACTGACCCAGCTGAGACTCGAACCAGCGACCTTCTTGCTGTGAGGCGACAGCACTACCTACTGCGCCACTGCGTCGCCCAAATTATGGTCCTACTTTATATTATTAAGTGGCCTTAATAGGGTATATGCAGAAGCATGCAGAAGGACTTTTGATTTGTCAGTAACCTGGGTCAAGCGCTTCAGGTGAACTGTATGCGGTTACAAAATTAGTGCGTTTGAGGTCTGTTTTCTTTAAAAATCAACAATCTTCACTGCCTAAATGATATATGCTATAAAGTGGGTCTCAGAATGCCTTTAAAATGTCTTTAAAATATTACAATTTATTTTACTACGGTATTTTCAATGGCGTTTCTGCGCTTGCCTGCTGATCCTGCATGCATGTAAACGGCTTATCATCTCGGTTTACGCTTCAACAACTAAATAAATGCTGAAGTCTATTTATTCATTCATTCATTCATTCATTTTCTTTTCAGCTTAGTCCCTTTAATAATCCGGGGTCGCCACAGCGGAATGAACCGCCAACTTATCCAGCATATGTTTTACGCAGCGGATGTCCTTCCAGCCGCAATCCATCACTGGGAAACATCCATAGACTCATTCACAACGGACAATTTAGCCTACCCAATTCACCTGTACCAAATGTCTTTGGACTGTGGGGGAAACCGGAGCAAACGCAGGGAGAACATGCAAACTCCACACAGAAACGCCAACTGACCTAGCCAAAGCTCGAACCACCGACCCTCTTGCTGTGAGGCGACAGCACTACCTACTGCGCCACCGTGTCACTGAAGTCTATTTAACTGATTATTATATAATTACATTAGAGCATCGATGCTGTAAAAGGAACTGTATAAAACTGAAAAAGTTCACCGGAAGTTTATCGGCATGGGAAGAAACACTAGCTCTGCATATACCCTATTACCATGTACTCAAAAAAAGTACAATGCTCTTATGTTTATATTGTATTGCACACTTACATTGCTATTGAGGTGGGATAAGGGGTAAGGTTAGGGACAGGCTTGGTGGTATGAGTAGATTTAAAGGTGGGTTAAGGTTTAAGAAATACATCAATACAGTAATTATCAATGTAATTACAGACAGTAATTTTAGATGTAATTAATTAGATGTCTGTAATTAACTTGATAATTTATTACATTTTTTAATATATATACAATGTTATAAAAAAAAACCTGCATGATACATTAAAATCTAAGTACATAGTAATTAAGGCCACTTATGCCGAGTTCAGACTGCATGATTTTCAAAGTAGTCATGTCACGGATGTTTTCACAAGTGATGTGACGTGTTTACACTGACAGATAGATCGGCGACAGGGGGTTTCACACTGCATGACTTTACAACAGCAAGAATCGCCAGCAACTTTGTCCAAACTACACCTCACAACCAATCACATGTGAGAAGTAACATGGAAACAACGCGAGGTCACGTAGTATATCTTTTGTTATTAACTATATTATAAGAAAGAAGCCTGTAGTGGGGTAGAAAATGTACTTATTTTGTTTCTCTGGGTTTGAAGGGAATTAGCAATTTCTCCTCAACTTTTTTTCTTTTTCAACTTGGTTGTGGTATTGCTCAGATGACACAAACAAACACGGGTGCTCCTGTCCAATTTGCACTAGTTTTCCTCCATTTCTTAAGTCCAAATAAACTGAAAATGAGGACTTTTAGCTTCTCCCCCAACCTTGCGCTGACCTGCAGATACCCATACTTGTGGATGCTGCTCTCTCCTTGGCTGTAGGTAATCGCCAATGTCATTTGCAATAAGAACAAATTTCACACGGCATGATTTGAATTGCTGACAGCTCCAGATATTTAGCATGCCAAATATCTCACGGGTGTTGGCGACTCATCTGTGATTCTCTCAGATCACATCTTTGATTGTTCACACTGTGAGCACCGATTTGCCTGGGATTTTAGGCATTTGTCTGTCATTTCTCAAAACCTGTCAGAGAGTCAAAATCGGGGCTAAAATCATGCAGTCTGAACTCGGCATTAGTGGAACCTAAAGTGGAACCCAAATTATTTAATTCAATTCATTTTCAATTCCTCTTTATTTGTTTATAGTGCTTTTACAATGTAGATTGTGTCAAAGCAGCTTAACATAGAAGTTCAAGTAAACTGAAACTGCATCAGTCCAGTTTTCAGAGTTGAAGTTCAGTTTAGTTCAGTTCAGTGTGGTTTAAATTTCACTGCTGAAAGTCCAAACACTGAAGAGCAAATCCATCGATGTGCAGCTCCACAAGTCCCAAAAGTCCCAAAACCAAGCAGGCCAGTGGTGAGGAACAAAACTTCACCAACCAATGAAAGTGAAGAAAAAAAAAAACCTCGATAGAAACCAGGCTCAGTTGGGCACGACCGTTTCTCCTCTGGCCAAACTTCTTGTGCAGAGCTGCAGTCTAGGCATCGGAGGATAACCACATTAAATGTGTTTCCAACATTTGCTGACTGTTTGTTATAGTCATAATTTACTGAATTAATAATTCAAAAATTTGTAAAATATCAATAGTAATATGTAAAAAACAAATAAAAAAAAATCTTAATTTATCTGACATTTCAAATCAGATCACTGCAAGTCAAGCTTATATCTGCTTCAATGGGGAAAAAGTCTACTTTTAATTTATGTAGTCATAAAATATTAAATATGATTTTAAAATAAACACAGTGGAATTATTTTTCTTTCTACTACAGAATGATTTTTCAACATTTATATACATCAAGGCTGTGTTTACAGTTTCTGGGTCACCTATACTGTCTCTTGGACATCTACATGTATTTATCTGACAGCACTTCAAATGCTACATGACACTCAGTGTAATAATAAGCTGTTTGGCAGGGGATAGTCTGAAAGTGTCAGGGATGATGAAAAGTATATGAGAGTGACTGATGAGGACGAAAAAGTGATTGATGTGAATAGAGTGTAAAACAAGCCGTGAGAGAAAGAGAGAGCGAGAGAAAGTGACAAAGGAAACAAACTTCTGCATGACGACATGCTGAACTCCACAACGACACCAGCCTCCCTCCAGCCATCTGTCCATCTCTCCCTCCTTCTCCATTTCTCCCCGTCTTCAAATGTTTCCCTGTGTTTCCCTCATCGTCTCACTTTTGACCTTTCCTTTCACAACGTTTGCTCCTGGCACTGAAAGCTGAAGCCATGAAGGGAAGCCATGCGAATGAAAATAAAGACCAAGCTTCCTGCTCACTATATACTTGAACTAAGTCAGGAAACTGACAGTGTTTTTTTTTTTTTTTTTTCAGAAAGTTTTCATACTTTCAAGGCATGAAGAAGAGCTGCGGAAGTGATTATTTTTAAATAGGATTCTTAAAGTATGTGTTAAAAAGATTTGATAGGACTAACCTGACCTATATCGCTGGTTCAATGGCATGCTAGACCAGTGGTTTTCAACCTGTGCCTATTATTATGAAAATTATGATGATGATTTTTATGCGTTCACTATAGTGAATCTGATTAACATACGTTCCACAGCTAACTATCAGGCACCTGTAGAGTTAATGCATTTGAGTAAAATATATACAAATAAAACGGACCGGGTGCTTTTTATAATTAATGACTGTGAATGAAAGTAAAACCGGGGAGTCGTCTCAGGTCTCTGAAAAAGTGCCCTTCTGAATCAAATCAGCAGGATGTCCTTCTGGATCTTTCACTTACTTGACACTACTGACTACGTTTACATGGACATCAGTAATCTAGCTTTTTGCCTTAATCTAAATAAGACAATAATATGATTAAGGTGTTTACGTGAAGTGCTTTTTCACCAGATTATCCACGTTTCCTGCTGAGTTTCATGTAATTTAGGGTGTTTCCTCTTTTTTTTTCTATTTTAACTGCAGTTCGGCAGTTTCACTTTCTTTTATGAACATTTCATTCATGCCCCTTGACAAACTGGGGTATTGGACGCGAGTATGGAGTAAGGACTGATAGAAGATTGTTGTTTTAATAGAATTTAATACTGCATGACAAATGGAAAGAAAAAACTTCTGCATTTTGTGAGTGAAATTGGAGAAACCTGGGGAGGGGGCGTGTGTCCTAAAAGGTTGAAAACCTCTGTGCTAGACCATGCAAATGGGTTTGGTTATGCTTTTAACACTTTCTGTGCTGCATGAAATTACAAAGCATTAAGTCCACTCCAAAGGGATTTATTCTCTACATCTGTGCTATTCTGGACTCAAAAGAACTGAGTGTTCTTCCAAGGATGTCCACGTCACAATATCCTGACTTAAACTAATTCCTGCTCAAGGCATGCACACAGTGACAAGGCCTGGTTGAGTTTTATTAAGCCACTTTTCACAAGAGTGTTATGACGAGTTTGACGGTCATCAGCATCTTAAATCTGTGAAAGTTTTTAATATATATATTTTTTAAACATATAAACATTTATACAGTTGAAGTCAGAATTATTAGCCCCCCTTTGATTTTTTTTTCTTTTTTAAATATTTCCCAAATGATGTTTAACAGAGCAAGGAAATTTTCAGAGTATGTCTGATAATATTTTTTCTTCTGGAGAAAGTCTTATTTGTTTTATTTCAGCTAGAATAAAAGCAGATAAAAAATTTTAGGTCAAAATTATTAGCCCCTTCAAGCTAACCTTTTTTTCGATAGTCTACAGCAGTGTTTCTCAACTGGTGGGTCGCGACCCAAAAGTGGGTCGCGGGAACATTTTCAGTGGGTCGCGGAGTGTGTGGTCAAAAAAACAACAAAAGTTTAATTTTTAACGTATTTTGCTTATACCAGACTTTTATTTTGAAATGCGCGCGTGACAATCGTACCGTTTGACATGTGAAATTCTATTCAATCATAGCAACAAATATGTCGAAGCGCAAGTATGACACCGAATATGTAAAGTATGGATTTACATATATTGACGACAAAAAAGGCTTAAAGCCTCAGTGTGTCATATGTAGTGAGGTGCTCTCACAAGAGAGCATGAAACCTTCTAAATTAAACGACATTTAGAAACCAAACATCCCGGTTGCAAGGACAAACCTGTGGACTATTTTCAAAGACGACTGCAAGAGCTGAGGGCATCACAAAAGTGCCTAACATCTTCATGTTCAAAACAAGTACAGGCACTCCGTGCATCTTACTGTGTAGCTCACCGTGTAGCAAAGGCCAAGAAAGCCCACACAATAGCAGAAGAGTTTCTCTTACCTGCAGCCATGGACATGGTCAGAGAGGTGTTGGATCAGTCTGCAGCAGATAAGCTGAAGACCATACCACTCTCAAATGATACCATTTGTCGGCGCATTGAAGACATGTCTGATGACGTAAAACAACAAACTACAGCTCGTATACAGAAAAGTGCTTATTACGCTTTGCAGATGGATGAATCCACGGACATTGCAAATCACGCAACTTTACTTGTTTATGTGAGATATGTATGGGAAGGGGACTTGGAGGAGCAATTTCTCTGCAGCAGAGATCTCCCCACCACTACAACGGCAGAGGATATTTTCAGTACTGTGGATTTGTATTTGGGATCATTGGGCCTGAGCTGGGAAAACTGTGTGGGAATCACAACTGACGGCGCTGCCTCTATGACAGGAAAACACTCAGGGGTGGTGAAGAGAATTCTTGAGAGGGCGTCAAATGCAACGTGGAATCACTGCTTTTTGCATCGAGAGGCATTAGCAGCAAAGAATATGGTGCCAGTGCTTGATGAAACATTAAAAGATGTCGTCAAAGTAGTGAACTACATAAAAAGAAGTGCTAAAAACTCCCGTTTTAAAAATCTGTGCAAAGACCTGGGTTCTGAACACATACAGCTGTTGTATCACTCCGAAGTTCGTTGGCTCTCGAGGGGGAAAGTTTTGTCAAGGTTTTACGAACTTAAAACAGAAATTGCTGCCTTCCTTTCAGCAAATAACTCTCCTCATGCCGATCTATTCAATGACGAAATCTGGCTCGCCCGTGTTGCTTATCTTGCTGATGTGTTCGAGCACCTCAACACATTGAACGTGTCAATGCAAGGGAGAGGGCACAATATTTTTGAACAAAGTGACAAAGTTGCTGCATTCAAAAAGAAGATTGAACTGTGGACGAAACACGTTTACAAAGACAGACTAGACATGTTTCCCAACACTTGCAATGAAACACAACAGTTGGACACCGCGGGAAGATTTGTACTGAGGAAAACTATCACGGAGCATCTCCGCAAACTGCAAGTCCGGTTTAATGACTACTTTCCCGAGAAACACGATGATGATCCGTGGATAAGTGATCCCTTTGGAATCGACGTGGAAAGCGTTACGTTGCCGAGCAACGAAGAGAATCAGCTGGTGGAGCTGTCATGTGATAAGACGCTGAAAAAGAAATTCACTGAAGTAAGTTTTGGTGTCGCGAAGTGCTTTTTGAGTATCCGTCCCTTGCCACTCGTGCGATCAAATCCATCCTACCATTCAGCACTACGTATTTGTGTGAAAGTGGCTTCTCTTCCTTGGTGCAGCTTAAGACAAAGCAAAGGAACAGGTTGGACATAGAGCACGATCTTCGGGTAGCACTGTCTACCATCACCCCAGACTTTGAAACTCTTATCAGGAGTAAAGCACATCCTCAGTTATCTCATTAGCTTCCCAAATTGCTGTTAAGTGAAACAGGTGTTTATAATTGCTGTCATATTAGATGTAAAAATGGTTATGATTATTTTAATAATTTTACTGTAATTTGCTGGTTTGTTCTGTTCAACAGGATCACTGTTAATGTTTTATTAACAGTTCAGTTTAGTTCATGGTAACTGAACCTTTCCTTACCCTAACCACTGTTTACAGTATTTGTCGTTTTCACTTTGTAATATTTCTATAATTTGATACATTTTGTTAAATGACAGCAATAAAATATTGTTTATTTGTTAGTCTTGGTGATTTTCTTATGATTTATCTGTCACTACTTGTGTATGTTAACAAATAAATACAAATTAATTATAATTCTCAAAATTATATTATAATTTCTAAAAATTTGGGTCGCGGCTTGATGACCATGTAAAATGTGGGTCCCATGGCCAAACCAGTTGAGAACCCCTGGTCTACAGAACAAACCATCCTTATACAATAACCTGCCTAGTTAACCCAATTAACCTAGTTAAGCCTTTAAATGTCACTTTAAGCTGTATAGAAGTGTCTTGAAAAATATCTAGTAAAATATTATTTACTGTGATCATGGCAAAGATTAATAAATCAGTAATTAGAAATGAGTTATTAAAACTATTATGTTTAGAAATTATGTTTAAAAATCTTCTCTAAAAAAATAAACAGGGGGGGCTAATAATTCTGACTTCAACTGTATGTATTTATGAATGTATTATATCAAATACATCAAACTACAAAGAACAAATTACTGCTTGTGCAAATCGTTTGAAATGCAGCGTCTATGGGCAGGAGAGTAAATTTGACGTTGTTCTTTTCTTCCGGCTGCCGTTATCAGTCTCGCACAATTTTTTTTTCCTTTTTCTGAAAGTCTTGATAACATCATCGTGTAGTTTTTTTCTTTTATTATTTCAAAAAATAGGATTGTAAAAAAATATATATTTCTTGTGCTCCCCTATTCACTGCGTTTTAAGCAGTAGCGGTGCAAGCTTAACTGGTGCTCTAGGTAAGCGACGGCCGTGCTGCCCTCAAGGTGTTTGTGCCGCAAAATTAAAGAGCGGGGAGAGGAGGGGTGGGTGTCGCGGTCGAAAGCTAAGAGGGGGGGGGGGGGGGGGGGGGGGGGGGGGGTGGGGGGGGGGGGGGCACGGACGAAAGTGTGGGATGGGAGGTGTGGTGTTCTGGGGGTATGTGTCTCCATGTCGCCCCTAGCAAGATGTTGCCGTGGTCAATCGCCCACACCCCAGTGACAAAATATCTCTGCATTGATAGCATAGGCTAGTCTTAACACCCACTGGTGATCTACTCAGACCTGCAGCTTCTTCACAATAGACATCTATAGTTCTCCTGGCCAGCTATGCCTGGTTTCTTTTGAGTTTTTTTTCCCTTCACTTCCATCAATTGGCAAAGTTTTGTTCTTCGCCACTCTCACCACTGGCTTGCTTTGCTGGGACTAATAGAGCTGCGCATCACATGAGTAGCTCTTTAGTGTTTCAGCTTTCAGCAGTGACATTTGCATTACACTGAACTAAACTAAAAGTTTTAATTGACTATGTTATGCTGCTTTGACACAATCTACATTGTAAAAGCACTAGAAATAAACATGAATTCAAAAAGTAGGTTTGGTGTCTTGTGTCATAAATCCACTGACACTGGTAATGATGATTCTCTTGGACCAATCAGTGATCAACAGTGTGTATACATCACAATATTGTAATGGCTTATTTGTATTCTTACCCAAGGTGAAACAAAAAAAAAGTAATAGGTACAGAACACAGTGGAAAAGACCCCAAAAGTGAACCATACCAAACTGAACCATGCCATGCCATTCCATGCAGTGGAAAAGCACCTTTAGAAAGGGCTTGACAGCTTGTCTAAAGATGCTAGCTGTGCCCCAAATCGCATATTCATTCATTCATTCATTCATTCATTCATTCATTCATTCATTCATTCATTTTCCTTTGGCTTAGTCCCTTATATATCAGGGGTCACCACAGCGTCATAACCAGCATTATGTAAACTTGTGTTTTTTTTATGTGTGCATTTGACAGTTGATATGAAAGAGAACTGCCACAAAGCTGTATGTTTTGTGTCTGTGTGCACAGAAATCTGTATTATCAGGAGTTTTAACTGATTTAAACACATGCAGATATATAATTTGTTGCTACCAGAGCAACATATGCACGAGCTGTAAAGGCACCACCCTCATCTTGACAGGGGGCGGAGTTTACATTTAAAGAGATGCACAAAAACAGCGTACTTTTGCTTCCAGCCAAAAATGTATAGCATGGTATAATAAACAATTTATGAGGTATTTTGAATTCATATACACACCTTGGGTACACCAAAGAATTATACTATTACAAAAAGCATAGAAAGCATAGTTTATATATAATAGAACAACAGCTAGTCAAACCATTTACAGATGACTAAAATACTCGTACAGCTTATACACCAGTGGCACACTATTTACAACACCTAACCCAAACAGAAAAGTAAAACAAACACACTGTAGCATAGTTTTTTTTTTTTTTTCCAACACTGATCTCTATTTTAACATACCTATGATTTGATTCTCTCTTTCTTTCATTGACAAGCACAAAGAAATGAATTTTTTTGACAACAGCAGATCTTGAATTTACAATAGAAAAGAGTACATTCTGAGAGTAAGTTCTGCTTATTTTGTTACGCCTGGCAGTGCGAGAAAGGAAAGTGTGGATGAGAGTTTTCATGAGAGGTGGTGGAAGACGTGCAAGTTAAGTGATTCTGAGAGCCCTGAAGCTCAAGACCTTCATTCATATTTCACACGGATCTAATGCAGAGACATGATCCATTTTACATAGTGTGTCCAAAGGAGCCAGATCAGATGACTCGAGTGCAGCAAAGCATAACAAGACTAGGACTGAAGATTGTCTCTCGCTTTCTCCTGCTCTCGCCCGGAGTGTCAGATCATTATCTGTCACTTTGACGGGCTGGGATAAGTTTTCCATCATGCTCTATTTTTATCCATCCTTGTTCCCATTTTCAAAAACATTTTATAGAAGCATAAACCTTTCCATTACGATTTGTAGATTTAGATCAATTCTGGACTATACCAATAAACCAATGACAATTTTTTATGTTATGGCTGTCCACTGATAAATGTCTGATATTTATAGTTACACT
This sequence comes from Danio kyathit, assembly GCA_903798195.1. NCBI lineage: Eukaryota > Metazoa > Chordata > Actinopteri > Cypriniformes > Danionidae > Danio > Danio kyathit. The sequence goes on along the minus strand of LR812521.1, from coordinate 38,120,572 downwards.
CTACAAAATGGCTGAGTTGTGTGAAATATGGATTTAAAAATAAACCATTAATGAATTTTGAAATTTAAATGGATTTTAAAATAAACCATTTTCTAACACATAGGCTGGGAGTTTGTGCATATATTACCCACATTTGGGCAAAAAAAACAGTATTTTTTGTGGGGATAACAATAATAATAATAATAATAATAATAATAAACAATAATGATAATAATAATAATAATAATAATAATATTATTATTATTATTATTAGATATTTAAAAAATATCCAATAATAAATATATAATAATAATAATAATAATAATAATAATAATAATAATTGTTATTATTATTAGATATGTTATTTTAAATATAATAATAATAATAATAATAATTGTTAGTATTATTATATATTTTAAATATATAAGAATAATAATTATAATAATTATAATAATTCTTATTACATTACAAATAATATTTATTAATAATAATAATAATAATAATAATAATAATAATAATAATAATAATAATAATAATATAACCACAATAAATGTTATTATTATTAGATATTTTATTTTGAACATAACAATAATAATAATAATAATAATAAATAACAATAATAATTTTACATTACAAAACATTTTACTATATTATTTTTATTACTAAAATTCCCCAAAGATTACATTTAAGTCTGTTATTAAATTATTAGTGTACTGAAAACAACAATGTACATTTAATTTTATGAAAATGAAGTGAAAAGATTAAATTAAAAACTTTATATTGTGGAAATATAGTGGAAATAAGATACAATTTTGTTTATCATTTACTTAACTTTAAAATATTTTGTAAACATGCAGAAAAAAAGTTGTCTTCTCTGTATTTTTTCAGTCAATTTAGTAACTGCCAATATTTTGAAGATATGAAAATGAAAATGGTGTGATCAGGCATAGAAGAGGAAAAAGTTGGAAAATAGAGACCGGACAACAAAGTGAAAGAATTACCGAGTGCAAATAAGATAACATAGGGAAAAGGCACGGTTAGAGGAGACAGAGCTCATCTTCACATGGCTTGGCTCATTTGCTCATCATTATGTTTAATGAATGCCACTACAAGTAGGGTATAAATAACACCTCTAACATGCCTCTCCGTCACTGATAATCATACCCCGCGCCACTGCATTCATCAGATGAAACTCTTTCAAAACTCAATTCAGGCTTCAATTTATTGACTATTCATTTGATTTTGAACATGACCCAAAAAACACATGCTATTTTCAATATCCACGCTGGCATGTTCAGAGTGTCGCGAGTCAGTCATGACGAAGCGTGAGCGACTAGCACAGGTGTCATTAGAGAAGAAACAAACGTGCCGAAGGCCTCAAAGGCCACACAATAGAAGCTGGCGGGCAGGAGAAAGGGAGCTAATTGCATTATTAATAGGTAGAGTCTGGGGCATTTTGTGATGGTAATTTGCGGAGCGGAAGGCGGGGGTCTGTCACTCTTTGGGAGAATACCGGCGGTGGATGTGAAGAGCTGAATAGCTGCCGCTAATGAGCTGACCACGCTGAAGATGCAGCTCTGGTGTGACGGCCCATCAGCGGCTCCGTGATCTGTTGCTCTATATTTCATATGCCAGGATAAAAGAGTCTGATTAACATGCTACCCTCACCAGTAATAGACAAGTGATTTTATAATAAGAACAATCTTAATTGCAATTTACATGTCATGTAATAGGGAGCAAACTTAGCTTGCATCTATGACTGTTAATAAATATAACACTGACTAATTAGGATGTGTTTAATTTACATTTTATCAATACCAATACTGATACTGCTTATCAAAACTGGTTCTTATCATAACTGTTATTGATACTATTCTCTAAAATTGGACACAAAAATGTGTAAAAAAAAAATTGAAAATTTCATATTTTATTACTGTTCAACTTTACAGCAGTTTACACATACAATGATCCCTCGCGGGTTCACCTTTCGCGGCCTCGCGGATTGTTTAGCGCAATTTGACATGCTTATTTTTATTTACAGCGCATTGTGTTCTGCGTCCTCAAAAGTGCATTGTGTTCTGCGTCTTAATTGGCTGTAGACCATTTTCAATCAATCTCCTCCATGCCGTGTCTCCTGTACAGTACAGAATGCGTTCAGCTTGTCAAATTTACATAAATCTTCGATCGCTAGCAGTGTGACTCTGAAGTGCTGTATTGTATGTTTGCAAGTTTTCTCCCCACAATGTTGATGAAACGTTCTGCACCATCAAAGGCACCTGCGGTAGCATCCAAAATGCAGAGAAAGATGCTAACCATCGCACAACAAGTTGGACTTCTGGACATGCTATAGAAAGGTTGATGTTACGCGGCTGTAGGCCACCATTACGGAATAAATGAATCTTCAGTTTGTTATGTAAAGGCGGAAAATAACATAAGTGTGTAAACAAGAGAGAAAAGTGTGAAAATGGTAATGCCTGCCTGAGAAAAGTGTATAAAGTGTGTAGTGAGGGGTTTTACAGCCTTAAAAATTGTAAAAAAGAAAGCGGACTTCTTTCTGACTCACGCAATTAACCACCACTGTACATGTAAACGAACAAAAGTAGGTATTTAGTTGAATAATGTGCTTTGTTATTGAATGCATTTTTTTTTTACTAAATTGGCCACCTTAGCTGCCATTCGTTGCATTTAATACCCTTCAAAAATGCTTTTTTAATCAGATGTTTCGTCTTGTTTCTAGTCCAAATATCTAAAAATTCTTAAAAATCAAGAAGCATTTCCTAGACAAGCAAAACATACATGTATTGTCTTGTTTTGGTAAATAATATGCCAAAAAAAAATTTTTTTTGCCTAAATTTGGGTAATATTATAACACAAACCCAGCCCATGTCTTGGAAAAGGATTTATTTTTAAATTCAACATTCATTATTGCTTTATTTTTAAATCCATATTTCACACAACTTAGCCTTTTATGTAGAGTGTAACTATAAATATCAGACATATTCATCAGTTCATACACATAACATGAAAATTGTCATTGGTTTATGAGTTTTTTTTTTTTAAAACAAGCAAAATAATTAGCCAATGGGGTAATTACGTCATACGCTAATTTGCATATTACTGACGTCAATGCGTTCTACCATTTCTGTTTGTTTAACAGCCTATGGTAAATAAATGGGGTATTTGATATTCGCACTACGCTTTATGTAAGCTTGTCAATTGAACTAAATTTATTGCTGTTTGAATACAGTATATCATTATTGATGAGTAGGGAATTTGCAGTAATCTCTCAGACGCAGGGGCGTAGCAACCGGGGGGGATATGTTCCTCTCACTTTTAGAGATAGACCATTTAGAAAAAGGTGATTAAGAATGTAAACTTTTGGATTTCATACAGCTGCCCCCCCCACTTTTAAAATGTCCACTCCTCCCCTGCTCAGACGTAATATACTCAGACAAGTTCTGAAACTCTCACTTAAAACATCTCTGATTGTGCAACAAGAATAAACGGTCAAATTAAATTGTTAAAATAAAGGAGAAGCAGATCGGGTTGACTGTACAAGGGAAATACCTTCAAACTGCCACCTGTTCTAAATGATTTGCCGTCCGTACGCAGAGAGGTGCTCTGCTCTCAGGCTGCAGGGGAGGCTCGTTGAGAAGAGTAGGGACGGTACAGTAATGGACAAACGACGGTCTATAAAAATCGCCAGTAACACACAAAAACGTCGCTAGATTTGTCGCGTTTGGGGAGATGGGGGCGCGCGAACTGTAGCGCGCGACCGGAAGAGCACAAGCACCAAGTTTCAGCCCGGACTGTACCAAAATGCTGAGAAGCGGGGGGGCGGGGGAATTCCGGGAGTTTACCGGGAGACAGAACAATATGGGAGACGGGTCTGAAATACGGGTGACTCCCGGGAAAAACGGGAGTGTTGGCAGGTATGGTCTGTTTACGCGCGAATAGCGCAATTTATCCACGCGTTCCGCGTCTGGTGTGAACGCAGCATGAGAAAAGCATTTTTTGCAGTGTACTGGTGTTGCTTAGCTATGTTACATGAGGCCACACTTCTGACTGTTTCTGACTGTTTCCACCTGCACATAAACCCAGCCCGCACCTGGGCAAGGATATTATGCGAAAGCCACACAAACATCCACCACATGATGACATCCTTCAGGGATGTAAACTGATAAGCAGCAGCTTCTAGTTTGTTATTAACACTGAAGTATTCAGAGACAATACAGCATGAGTATTAAGTTAAAGTACCGGACAAATACAATTTGAAATTGCTTGTTCCGGGAACCTGATATTGTGCCAATTACCTACCAGACCAAACAAAAATAAATAAATAAATAAAAATGGTTCCCTGTATCCATGCCTATTATTAATTGAAGAAACCCAATATTTTAGTAATGAATATCAGTCTAGGCCAGTGCTTCTCAAACTTTGAGTCCAAGGACCTCCACAGCAATATGTGATATCCTAGTTTCTGTAAATTACATTACATAATTTCAGAAGATCTGAATGTTCTGAGATTACTCTTCCAGTTGCTCTTGATTTATTAGATAGACATTAAAGATAATGATGTTCAGGAATAATTTACAGACATTTTCTACGTGAAAAAGTAGTTTACAGCTACCCATTACTATAAAAACATATCATAACCAGTCACAAACAAAGAGAATAATCTCCTAACAATGCCACATATTAAGATCTGGGCTGATTTGATGTGTTAAATACAGAAGAAATGGACAGGAATACAGATCTGAATGACATTGACAAGGGCCAAATTGGCTACAAGGTAAGAGTATCTCTGAAATAACACTTGTGGTTGCTTATGGTCAGCATTAGTGAGGTTTGAGGAGGGACAAACCACAAACCGACAATAGAGTGTTGGAAGCTTCATTGATGCATAAGTGCAATGAAGACAAATGCATACGAGCCAACAGAATGTCTACTGTGCCCCAAGTCACACAAAATGTCATTAATGGTTATGGCTATGAACTTGTGACAACACATAGCCCTGCATTTGGGACTGCATAGCCACAGAATAATCAAAATTCAAAAGTGGATCTTGGAGTAGTGAAAAAAAATGTTGAACAGTACTGTACTATGAGTTTTCTTTTACAACACTTACCATGTGCACAATTTATCTGGGGAAGTGATGGCCCAAGGACACACCAAAGGAACACAACAAGCAGGTGGAGAAAGAATGATGCTATGGGCAATGTTGGGGTCCATCTCTTAATGTAGATGTACATTTGGCACATGCAAATATGCAAGTATCTAATTATCGTTTCAGACCGCATACACCTCCAGTGGTTCTTAGTGGCAGGATAATGCACCCTGCCACATTGAAGATACTAGTTGAGGAATGGTTTGAAAAGCATTAAGAGTTCAAAGTGTTGCCCTGGTCTCCAAAACCCCTAGATCTCGATCCAACTGAATATATGTGGGATGTGCTGGACTAAACTTCAAAATCCAGGACTTACAGTACTCTACTGTTAACACCTTGGTGTCAGATAGCACAGGACAATCTCAAGGGTCTTGTAGAGCAGTGTTTCCCAACCTTGTTCCTGAATACACACCAACAGTACACATTTTCAAACTCTCCCTAATCAAGCACACCATCAGAACATTAGAAGAAACTCCAAAACCTCAAATGAATACATCAGATAATAATTCATGTGAAATATTTACTGTTGGTGTGTTTCTAGAAACAGGGTTGGGAAACGTTGTAGAGTGTATGTCTCAGGCTGCGTTTCAGAAAACGTCTCCCTACAGCCTAGAATGTACACTACCTGACAAAGGTCTTGTCGCCTATCCAAGTTAGGGGAACAACAAATAATAACTTGACTTCTAGTTGATAATTTGGTATCAGAAGTGGCTTATATGAAAGGCAAAAGCCTCTAGATTACACTTATTTTACCAAAATAAGATATGATCATGCCTTGATTTTTAATTATTCAATTAGAACAGTAAGGTCTGACTTTGATTAGACAAAATTCTTGTCATTTAACAGAAATAATGTATAGAATATAAAGTGATGGTGCAGTGGAAAAATAATTAATATTGTGTATGACTCCTATGAGCTTGGACGACTGCATCCATACATCTCTGCAATGACTCGATTACCTTATTAATAAAGTCACCTGGAATGGCAAAAAAAAGTGTTTTTGGAGGACTCCCAGAGTTCATCAAGATTCTTTAGATTCATCTTCAATGCCTCCTCCTTCATCTTACCCTAGACATGCTCAATAATGTTCATGTCTGGTGACTGGCCTGGACAATCCTGGAGCACATTGACCTTCTTTGCTTTCAGGAACTTTGATGTGGAGGCTGAGGTATGAGAAGGAGCGCTATCCTGCTGAAGATGTCACCCTCTCCTGTGATTTGTAATATAATGGGCAGCACAAATGTCTTGATACCTCAGGCTGTTGATGTTCCCATCCACTCTGCAGATCTCTTGCATGCCCTCATACTGAATGCAACCCCAAACCATGACTTTTCCTTCACCAAACTTAACTGATTTCTTGGGTCCATGCGCGTTCCAATAGGTCTTCTGCAGTATTTGTGATGATAGGGATGCAGATCAACAGATGATTCATCAGAATAATCTACCTTCTGCCATTTTTCCAAATGATCAACTAGAAGTCAAGTTATTATTTGTTGCTCTTACAACTAGGATCCATGACAAGACTTTTGTCAGGTAGTGTGTGATACGTTTACTCTCACTGGATCTGTGCATATTTTGTCAGTATCCATACTTGCATTTTACCGCTTGTGTTTGACAAATCAAAAAGCAATATAAAGTAGTCCAGAAGACCAATTTTACATTTTAAATTTTAAGTCCATCTATACTAAAACATAACATTTCCAAATTAAAATGGGGTCTTTAGCATTTTCAAAATGCTGTGTAGATACCAAATCTGTATGATATGATTTATAAAAAGCGCATCAGTGGGTCAGCCCTGTTTTGGCAGCACCTTAAGTAGGTGTTCTTCATAGCATAGGGTCATTTGTGTATATCCATTTGAAAATGCCCATGATGCTTCACATTTGAATTAATTGGCATGACTTTCTCAGGCATAGAAATCACACTTGGGGAAAAAAAGTTTGACTAAAGCTATGAAAACAGTCATATTGAGGAGTATGCTGAGGCTCCTTAGTTGAGAATCACTGCTCTACAGTAGGTGAAACTTTTAAAACTTGTTAATGAAATAAAAAAAGAGGCAAGGCAGCTGTAGGCGACACACACCTGGAGCTGAAAGAGAATGACTCAACCGCGAATCTACAAACCCGCTGCACACCTGCAGAGCATAAACATGGTGTTAGTCCAGTTAAACATAGACTGTTGTCAGGCATTATTTAGTGCTCATCTAGAATTTATTTTACAACAGTGGACACTATCAAAGGCACATTTTTTTTCACACACTGACCACTGTGCACTTATAAACTCTGTACTTATGTACTATGCACTCAACCATCTATGGAGACTGTTACTGTACAGTAGGTGCTTTGAAGTCAAATGAACTGATGGCTCAATACAATGGCTCCGTCTTTTGGGGATTTTCCAGTTTTTGTAAATGTACTTAATTTCTCAGAAGTATAAAAAAAAATTCCTCAAGACACAAATGAAGATATTACCTGTCCGTGACACCAACAATGCAGGGCACATTATGCACCGAAGATCAGTTTTGTCTCAGCACGTTAAACTGGAAGCCTTTTAGCACAGAAAAGAACACCCTTTTAAATTTCCCAGGAGATTAATTAGATTCTCATTTGACACGTACTACTACGGATGTCAAACCCATGAGAGACAACACTACTGTATCCTGTTCTCCGCGAGATTGATGCGAGCACGGCTCATTTGAGAGCAGCCTCTTTTAAACGGGATTAAAGCAATGCAATGGAGACGGCTTGTTGAAACGTAACATTTGACCCAACAATAGGTGTTTACCGAGGCGGCTGATTTAATACTGCTTTATACAGAAAGAGAGGGTCAGAACGGCCAAACATCAAAGCTCAGGAAGGTACGATAAAATTACTGTGCAACAGCTGAGATCATGCTAATAGCTAATGCTAGAGTTTCGCAACATCTGCCAAAAGCCACTGGTGACCACACATGCTTAAATATTAATACATCCAATGCATTAAAAAAGAAAGGAGCTAGAAAAGTCTTACTCAGGTGGAATTAGCTTTATGAGTTACGTAATCATTACCAGAGATTCACTGTAATTAAACCCAGTGAATGTGCTACATCAGTAATTTTCCAGACTGCAGGTTCTGAAGCATTTTTGCCATACAAAAAAAGGTCTAAAAATAATAACACATTAATAGTAATCCTTTGCCAAATAACACGCTAGTAAAAAGCCTGTTAATAACATCCTGGTGTTATACATTTATCTTCATCACCCTGTAACTACCACTGTTTCACAAGTGTAGTCTAACATGATATTAGGAAATCACAAGACATGCTGTACCTTTTTAATTCTTGGCTAATTCAGTAAGATATCAATTGCTGATGGGTTTGGAACATAATTTCATATCAAAAAACCTGCATTGCAAGAAAAATAAATGCATTTTGTTAAGTATTTTAGTTTAAAAAATAGGGATGCTGATTTCGGGTAAATTTGCCAACTGACAACTGCCGCTCATTACCCAAATATCAACAGTTAACTGGTCAGATTAATATTAAATTATCATTTAATTAAAAAAAATGACGTTTCTATTTTGTGTCTGACACATTAAATATTGCATTTTAAAATACTGATTTATTTTAACACGTGAACAACAGCATACAGAACATCAGCACATCTTCAAGCACCTGCAGCTTTTCCAACAGCATAGAAAAACAGAATAAACTAAATAAAAAGAATAAAATAAATAGTCCTGCTTGACGTGAATGAGGTGAACTGAATTAACAATAATAACTGTGCTGTTCTCATGGGTGGTTTCTGATATTACACAGATGATATTGACATATATCTTATTATTTGCATATGTCATCTTAATAGCAATAACGGTCTTTTTATGAGCTGCGACATTAGTTTCATCTCAGTGAATGCATGCTCTTTAGCAATGGTGAACGTGGTGTCAGTCGCACAACATCTCATGCTTAAAATGTGTAGATTCAGTGGCAAACAATGTTACCTGAAAACTCCGTCCCACCAGGTTTACCGTGAATGCTTAAGTCATTTTCCTAGTGGACTTTAAACACTGGAAGTCTTTTATCCACTTTTCGAAAAGTGTAAATGCTGGATTGACATTCAGCACATGATCACTAATCAGATGTGCCATTATTTGTAACTTTAGGTGGCTTTTAAAATGAAGTCTGTCAGTGTTGTTTTCATTCTCTCGTATCCATACCTTTACATTTTCGCGGCTGTAGCTCCCGGTCATCGGAACTGAGTAATTGACAGCTTATATTAACCAATCCATACGCGTTCTGTTCTAGCGCAGTGGGCCAATAAGAAGAGCTTAAAGGTGGGACAAGCATTGCGGGCTTTCTTTACTGCAGCAAGTTAACAAGTCAACTGTTTTAAACCATTCCCAAGCGCTGCGTTTGGTGTCTTTAGGTGAAAAGATGCTTAATGTGTGAATGCCTCCTAATTCCGCGCATTGGGTGAACACTTTGCTGTGAAAACTGGTCGCAGGACATCAATTTTATGCACTCGCACAAATGCTCTTAAATATATTTTGAGGTCGCATAGATAAAATTTTGGGCGCTTATATGCAACCAAAACGATCGCAATTTCAAGCCCTGTGGACGATGAATGAAACCTCAATGAACCGTTGGTTTTATGTGTATCCTCTTCGGTCTATTTTGGAGTTCTGCTTCGCCAGCTCAAGCACACGCTCAGGGTCAATCCATAAACACGCATCTCTCTTTCCCTTGACCTTTCTCATCTTTCCCTCATCAATCCATTGTTTTCCTCTCTCTGGGAACGAATCCGTCTCTTCCACCCAGCATAGTCTCGCATATCCACCGCATTACCCTCCTTACGATAAATATTTGTCACGTTCATGTTCCTCCTGAAATGATTTACTTGAATCCCCGGTCTCTATTTGGTGTCTGTTTCTAATTTAGTGTCTGTAAGGAGAGAGACGAGAGGCAGAGAAGTACTTCACTAATGGCAGCATTCTACCAGTCACGTCAAGCCCAGCTGGAGATCCAATGTTCCTGTCTTTTTTAATTACCATCTAACTGACTTTCAACAGTGTGATCCCTCAGTCCTTCTCTCTCTCTCTCCCTGTTCTTCGTCTTTTTTCTGCCTCTCACACATGCAATGAACTCCATTCTTCCGCTATGCACACAACCTCCTGTGAACTTTGCTGAGGACAATCTACATATGCTGTACATTGTCAACTGGTTCTGACAAATGGCAGGGAATACAATTATAAAACTCGCTCGCTCATGAATAATAATGGTGTTCTATAATGTCATTAATATTCAATAAACCCTAAGGTCGCTTTTTGTAAATGGGTGCTAAGTGCTTAAGACGACAAAGCTAGGGAGACCATGCTTTACAGTGATTTTAACATACTTAAGCCCTGTAAGCCTTACCTGATTTGCTAGTTGTGGGTGGGCGCTAAGTGTCTTAAGTGATAAGTTCATGCTTTACAGTGATTTTACCATGCTTCGGGGGAATTCTTAGGCACGACTTGAAGCGGGGTGATGAAATGTGATGAAAAGCATCTTATTTATCTAGTATTTTTCTTTTATTTGGTGGTTTTTATTTTATTTTATTTTTTTTATTTTTTTTTTTTTGGTTTTTATTTTTCTTTTATTTGGTGTTACAGGAGGATATGGCAAGAGGCCCATCTGTCTTAAAAGGGTAAAATAGTATTACAGTGAGTGTAAATCATGTTGTGTACTGTACAGTAAAACACAAAGTGTGTTGATGGAGATCTCTGACTCTTAACCAGGTTTGTAATCTCAGAATGTTGACAATCTACATATGCTGCACATCAGTGGTCACCAACCTTTTTTAGCCAAAGGTCTCTAACCTCGGCCATGCTGAAAAACAAGATCTACCCATTTAAAAACAATATTATTTGCATGTCCAGCTTGATTCATTCATTCATTCCTTTTCTTTTCGGCTTAGTCCCTTTATTCATCAGGGGTCGCCACAGTAGAAGGAACCACCAACTTATCCAGTATATGTTTTATGCAGCCCTTCCATCTGCAACCCATTACTGGGAAACATCCATACACTTATTCATACTTACACTACGGACAATTTTAGCTTACCCAATTCACCTATACCACATGTCTTTGGACTTGTGGGGGAAACCAGAGCACCTGGAGGAAACCCACGCCAAAGGGTTCATGCGCATTTTTACTACAAAAATTCCATGACTTTTCCAGGACTTTCGAGTCAATTTTCATGACCTAATGTTTTATGTAATGTCTACGTATACGTGGTCAGATATAAGAAAAACAATGAACGTTATAATTTATTACAGCATATCATAAAACACGCAACAACCTCTTTAGTTTCAATTAATTTTTATATCTCTGTAAAATAGATGACGCTTACACAGCACTAATAATGTGAGAGCGTGATTTGGCCAAGAAAAGAAAAATAACTAACCTCCATTCCAGTATACAGATATTTGTCAAACTAATTTTAGATGATGTTAATAGTTTGTTAAACTAGTAATAGTAGGTAAAACAACTTCTATTGTAAAGCCGCGATCACACTGCACTTTTCGCTCCATAGACTTCCATTCATAGACATGCGAATGCTGCAGACCAGAAACGTAAGCACGTGTGTTAAGTTTCACATTTCACTGCATTCGAAAGTTCAAGCTTGGTGAATTCTTACCTGCAAAATCACATCATGATTGCGTTAGACCAAGAGAAAATAATTTATAATAAGAAAAATAAAATATGGAGCGATCGCTCACTTTTATTAACGTATGATCATATTGTTTAACCCCACCCCTTTTCGAAGCTCCGTATGACAGAATTTTACATACACAAGCACTAGTGTGACCTAGGCATGGGCCGGTATAAGATTCTGACGGTATGATAACCTTGGATAAAAATATCACGGTTTCAAAGTATCACGGTATTGTGATTACTGCTCCAAAATAAGTTATTTTTAGGGTGCTTTCACACCTGTAGGTCGATTGTTTTGTTCCAAAACAGGAATTAAAATTGTTACAATGTTGCTCTTTGTTCTTGGTGTGGTTCGCTTTCACAAGGCAGAGATTCTAAATTTACCAAAATAGGTAAAGTCACGTCTGAGTAAACTCTCCTCACATTGGTCAGTTTCAGGGTTTATTTTTTTCTTTTATTCTTTACATCAGAGAGAGAAAAAAAAACAGATAAATTTTCCTAAATGCTAAACAGCACTTTGTAATATTTTCAGCAGGCTTTCACATTCACATTTGAGTTTATTTACACACTAAAGTTCGTTTCAATCAAGCCGAGACCACCTCATTCAGGCGTTCTCGGACTAATTGTTTTAGCGTGGATCAAAACGCGATTGCTGGATTCACATATGCCAAAAAAACCGCACTAACTGGGGAAATGTGCCAGGTTCTGAAACAAATGTCTAGGTGTGAAAGCACCCCTAAATGTCTGGGTAAAAAACAACAACTTTTCGCCCCTATTGAACACTATATAATTTATTTTAAGAAACATTTAAAATATTTTGGACCAGTGGAGGATCCTTTTCTGCTAGATGTACTGTTGTAAAAAAACAAAATAAAATAGTTGTGAAAAACATGTGAGAAAAAAAAACAAAAACAAAACAGACAAAAAAATATATATACGTTAGGAATGATATAACAGAAAACTTCGGCGGTTTTAAACCTTGACTTTTCCAAACCACGGTAAACCTTGAAATCGGTTATCGTCCCATGCCTAGTGTGACCACAGCTTAAGTCGCTTTGGACAAAAACGTCTGCTAAATGACTAAATGTAAATATAATTTCCATGACTTTTTCAAAACCTTGTGGGTTTTTCTGTTTTTCCAAAACTTTTCCAGGCCTGGAAAATGCCATGTCAAAATTCCATGACTGTTCCAGGTTTTCCATGACCGAATGAACCCTGACGCCAACACGAGGAGAACATGCAAACTCAGAAATGCCAACTGACCCAGCCGAGGCTCAAACCAGTAACCTTCTTGCTGTGAGGCGACAGCACTATACAGTATATATACAGTATATATATATACAGTATATATATATATATATATATATATATTTATACAATGAGATTTCAGGGCACAATGAATATAAGTAACATGACAACACCATTAATGTTCATGAGCAAGATAGCCAGTTAGTTTTACAATTGCATTGCTGGACATTTATTCAGACCCAGTTGATAATGTACAGCAGTTTGTCAGCATTCTGAGAATACAATTCTAGTATTATTCTAGAGTCAGGAGTTCACTATCACCGCTCTGTGTTTTTACTATACAGTAATACAGTGTATATATATATATATAAATAAAACACTTATATAGTAAATAGTAAATATATAATAAAACACTTGTTTAACCTACTTGAAATATTTTTTTATGGATGTAACCAAAAAAAAAACTGTGACAATGCATCTCGATGACATTTGGATGAGTGAAAATTTGGCTGGTATGCAGTGACATTAGCAGTAATCAGATCCTATGAAATACATGTGAACAAAAAAAAGAGATAAAATGAAAGTAAAATGATTTTTAATTATACTTGTGTGCCATTGGTGCCTCGCAGTTTTGCAGTTTAATCATTTTATTTTTTGTTTTTTTCAACTCACTGTGCTACATGCCAGGAATAAAAAGAGATGCAATTCTTGTACTTTTTCTTCTGTTATTTTCAGGATCTACCAGGAGAGCAATAAAGATCAACAGGTCGACGGGAAGTCATAATCGAAGTGTTGGTTACCACTGCTGTACATCAACTGAGTTGGAAAAAGCAATAAAAAAAACATACCTTGCTTGTGAATATTAACAATGTTCTATCATGTCATTAATATTCAATAAACCTGATTCGCTCGTTCTAAATGGATGTGAATTTCTTAAAGCAGAACATGCTTTACAATGATTTTACCATACTTCAGCCTTGTAGTCCCACCTAATTTGTTTATTTAACAGGGGGACAATATTAGGGACAATACACTTAGCATTGATAGACAGAGACAACTAATTCCGTGTACATAGGGCAAATAGCACAAATCTAGTGCGCATTTACAACAAGCAAATAGGACAACGTGCTTAAAGTGACAAGCACAGTGATTTTACCATGCTTAAGCCCTATTGTCTTACCAGAGTTTGCTTATCAATGGGTGCTTAAAGCATTCCTGAAGTGGAGTGATGAAATGTGATGAAAAGTGTAATGTTTCTCCATTCTTTTCCCCTTATTTTGTGTTACACACGGCAAGAGACCTTTCTGTCTGAAGACAGTAAACTAACATTACAGTATTACTGTATAGTAAAAACACAGCGCGGAGATAGTGAACTCCTGACTCCTTACTAGAATTGTATTCTCAGAATGCTGACAAACTGCTGTACATTATCAACTGGGTCTGAATAAATGTCCAGCAATGCAATTGTAAAACTGGCTATCTTGCTCATGAACATTAATGGTGTTGTCATGTTACTTATATTCATTGTGCCCTGAAATCTCATTTGATTTGTTGATCTAAATGAGTGCTAAGTGTTTAAAAAGCCATGCTTTACTGTGATTTTACCATGCTTCAGGGCCATTCTTAGACATGGCTTAAAGTGGAGTGATATAATATGAGTGAGCATAATTTTTCTCTATTCTTATTTTGTGTTATAGTGCATAGAGTATGGCAAAAGACCTTTCAGTCTTAAGAGGGTAAAACAATATTACAGTGGGAGCAGTAAATTATCACGTACAGTTAAACAGTGTGAGCGGTGATGGAGAACTCTGCCTCTTGATTTGTATTCTCAGAATGTTGGTCTCATTCCTTTTAACATTACATGGCCATTCAGCCCTCAGCAATCACCCCTTTCATTATGACCATTACAGCAGCCTAGCAGTTATAGTCCTAATTTAATGCGCTCGTTAATGCCTCTAATGCATTTAATTCCTACACCAGCGTCACAGTCAGAAAGAAGAAAAGGGAAAGAAAATATGGCAGCGCTATTCAAAGGGAAAGGCTCTTCTTGAAACTACTAATTGTTATAATTTTGCACACTTTTACAAAAATGTATTGTAACACTTTTTTGACGTTCCCCTTTTGACATTTTGTAAAGTATATCAGAGTATAAGTATACGCAAAGGCTATGTACCTGCAACTATGTTAACTAGCAGTACTGAGTGTATTAGTAAACTGTCTGCTTATCTGCTAATGCTTTATTTGAAGGCTCTCCAATAGACATTCAGCTGACAACACAGTCCTTAAAACTGCAAGTTCATGTCAACTTATTCTGCTAACCCAAGCACATTGCTCTAATGAGGGTTAGTTCACATGTTGTTGTAAAGTAACTTTTACAGTATAGTCAAAAGAACATCCGACCCAATTTATTTCATTTTGATGTTTTGCTATTAGGTTGAATCGCTCTACAGGGAGTTCAGTTATCACTGGTGCTGTTAAAATAATGTTTATTACTGTTACTGTTAAATAAACTTCAACATGGCCCTATAATTTTCTGATTTTCCTTTTTTTTTCCGGATGAATAAATTGAAAGTTGCACTGTACACCAATTTAAATCATGATTTGGACTAGGATCTATTCATTTTCAACTGCAAAAAGACAAAGATTTTGTTTTTGTTTTGTATGCGTCACATGTATGGTGTGTCTGTGTTGTGTCATGTGGTGTCCCATGTGTTTGTTCTACGTGCTTCTGTTTACGTCATGTGTTTCCTTTGTTCTGTTTTCCCGCCGTTTGTTACTGTTTATTAGTTCCATCTTAA
Organism: Danio kyathit; assembly: GCA_903798195.1. NCBI lineage: Eukaryota > Metazoa > Chordata > Actinopteri > Cypriniformes > Danionidae > Danio > Danio kyathit. The sequence continues at coordinate 38,104,708 of LR812521.1, read as the reverse complement.
TGTCTCACCACTGTTTGTAATCTCTTCAATCTTGCCCATTATATTTATACCCCTGTATTGGTTTAGTTCTTTGTCCAGTATTGTATTGTTACACTCCATATCCTGCCTGAGTTTAATGTTCCTCCTGTTGCTGTAGTAAGTGCTTTTTGTTAATAAACACATGCTTTTTTGTAATTCCTGTGATCTGCGTGTTTGCCGAGTGAGCTACCTATGACAGTATGACTATAAATTGATAGAACGTTTTATTACACCCATACTAAAGGCTGATTCAACCAATCACAGAGCTTGTGCTATGTGTCGTTGCGTCGTGTAGTTACATTTTTTGAGAGGTATGTGTCAGCGTCGGGGTCAGCCATGGCGAGGGCTATGCGACCGCGTGAAGGCTGCGCTGAAACATGTGTGCGATTGATGCAGAAGTAAAAGGGGTCGATTACACCGAATGAGTTTTTACATTCTAAAAACTCGAGGCGCACCACACTGCCTTTTTGTTGACAATAAAAAAAGAAGCGATGTGCACTTTTTACGTCACTAGGCGACGACTGAATCAGCTGCGTATTGTGCCAGAGTGTTGCTGTTGATATTGTTATAATTGTGATATTCAAGATTTGTAAAGTCATACAGCTTTGGATAACTTGAAACAGCGACCACTAGTCTCTCCTCCATCGTCTTGACAACACAAACACTGCTGTCACCTCAACAGAAACCCGGCCTCTGCTTTCATTTGATTGGAGAATAAAAGAGACGTGACTGACCGACTTTTTTTCAACTGCGAGGACACAGCGTGCAACGGCAAAGACGCTAGACGCATAAGCAGGATTCAAAACGCTCACGGCGGTTAGTAAATCATTCAAAAAGACACATCTCAACGCAAAAAGTGCATTCGATGTGATCGCACTCTTAATCAGCCTTAATACACACCATTTCTGTTGTTTTCAGGGTCTACTTGAGATGAGGGAAAAAGGAAAACTTCTCATGAGGTTCCTAAAAATAATATTTGTGTAAATGTCTTATGCTGTTGTTAAACTGAATAAGTTTCACAATTTCAATTAAATTTTACATACTTTTGATTTACTAAGATGTATTTAAAAAAAAAAAAAAAAAGCAGAATATGAGGAATTTACAGAACAAATACTGTACAATCTGTAGAGCCCTAATATTAATTTATACAAATGTTTTGGCACTAAGTGTTTGCATCATTTTTTGGTTAGTTCTAAATAGGCATCTATATAACAATAAAAATTGACAAAAATAAATAAATGCAAATCAAGCACTTAAAGGGACTTAAACTTACTTTCCCTTGTGTGGGTAAAAAACTTTTATGAGTTTCTTTCTTCTGTTGGACATAAAAGAAGACATATTGAAGAATGCTGGCCGCTGGGACACATCAACTTCCAAAAAAAATTCTATAAAACTTCAAATAAATGAATAAATGTTTTCAAAATTTCTTCTTTTGTGTTCAACCAAAGAAAGATACTTAAATAAGTGAATAGAGAGTAAATGATGACAATTTTAATTTTGGATGATTTATACCTTTAAAGGAATCACAACATGGTCATGGTCAGTTAAATACTTTCTATTGAATGCATTTGATTTTTTTTTTGCTTATTATTCATTTATTATATATATATATATATATATATATATATATATATATATATATATATATATATATATATATATATATATATATATATATATATATATATATATATATATATATATATATATATATATATATATATTGTGATAAATATCTACCTGTAATGGATTAACCCCCAAAAAAGCTCTGTGCACTGGTGATCAATTGAATAGAGCTGATACTGAATGTAAGTTTGCAGTCGATTATATAAAACTAAATATGTATGCAAACAAAATGCATGGAAAAGATTGTCATATGCTGCCAATAAACAGATGTCAAAGCAGATCTGTTTAGAAAAAAAAAAGATCAATGGGCGGCTCAGTGATATGATGCCTCACAGCAAAAAGGTCGCTGGTTCAAGTTGGCATTTCTGTGTGGAGTTTGCATGTTCTTTCTGTGTTGGCGTGGGTTTCCTCCAGATGCTCCGGTTTCCCCCACAGTCCAAAGTGAATTGAATAAACTAATAAGTGTATTGAAACCAATAAGTAAATTGAATAAATTTGTCTATAGTCCATGAGTGTTTCTGAATGAGTGTGTGTATGGGTGTTTTCCAGTACTGGGTTGCGGCTGGAAGGCCATCCACTGCGTAAAACATGCTGGAACAGTTGGTGGTTCATTCCACTGTGGCAACCTCTGAAATAAGGACTAAGCCAAAGGAAAATGAATGAATGAATAAGATTAATTTCCATTTCATAACATAAAATCAATAGCCAGTCCCATGTCCCTCATGTAGAGTTACTGCCAATGCAGAACTTTCCAAATCAGTCATGTCACGTATGAGCATCTTCAAGTAAAAGGCAGCTGCTTGTGTAGGCGGAGATGCACCACACTAGATCTTGAAAGAGAGATACTGTATGATTTTTGGATCAGCTCTGTCATTACAGCTAATCATTAATTGCTGCTTAGACTACATGCTCATCTACACAATAGCTTTGAGTAAATGTTGACTTCATGACAATAAAGCCACCAAACACTTGACAAAGAGCTTGAAAATAACAGCTTCTTTACTCCGTCCCCTCCCTCCATCTGTTTCAGTGTACAATCGGAGATCTTAAACATGAGTCTGTCTCCTCTTCCCGCTGTTCCAGCCTCGCCTCCCTATTGGCTGAACTTGTTTGTGAGGCCGCAATGTTGAGAGCAAACCCAGGTCCTGTGTCAGAATAGATGACAGCGGACAAGCTGAAGTCTGAGCCTGGGGGACAGCAGCAGTCTGGAGGCAAAGGTGTGACATTTTGACAAGACGCTTTTGTCACACTAAGTCAGTTGGTGACTCAGGGCCAAAGCACACATCTCCACAAGGAGCCATCTCTTCAACACAGCGCAGTCTGAGAAGAGTTCAGCACACATCGTCCCATTACAGCACCTGCTGTCTAATTCACCAGAGGTCTGATCTATCTATAAAAAAAAAAAAGTGTGCTTTTGCATTTCATTTTCAGTTTGACTGGCTGTCCTTTTGTTTCTGGGCTTTTTTTGTAACCGTTTAAAACATCACTGTCACATGTGGTTACACAATCTGACAGCTCATCAGATAGTACAGCCCTGAAACAAGAAATCCTAAGCAAGCGAACAAACACACACACAGGCACGTGTTTGTTTGTCTATCACTGCGCAGATTTGGCTTCTACTGACTTCTATTGTATCTTATCCAGTGATAATGATATCTTCAATTCCCTTAGACACTTTCTACGCAATACTTTTCAAATGTTTGGGGTTGGCAAAGATTTTTAAATGTTTTTAATATTGTTATCATCAAAAATTGATGTGTTGATGTGTTTGACAGTAACTTAAATTTTATGAGTGCACCAAATTTCTGGCTGCCAAACATTATTGGATAAAATGTTGCTGTTTTATCAAGCAGTTTTGGGAAGTTTACTAAATTATGGTATGAAGGCTTGTGATGGCTTTCAGTTCAATCAAAACAACTTGCACATCTTGTTAAAGTTGCCATGAAAGTGATTGGTGTAAGAGAGAATACATCACTTCAGTTAACCTACGAGTGTTTTTTTTAGGAATGCATAAGTAATAGCAAATGATCCAAATCATGTTTTATATTAATGTATGAAGTACTGCCATTAAAGAAGGGATACGGAGTTCCTTTGTGTACAAGTAATCGTTACAAGAAGTCATTTAATAATGGTGTAACAAATCTCAAATCCAACGGTTCGGATCACACTGTGGTTTTTGAGACCATTTTTCAGATCATCACAAAAGGTAGGAGACAAATGTCAATTTCTTTCCATTTACAAAAATATTACTGCAAAAACCCTTGATTTTAACAAACAGAACTTAGAACCTGTAATTTTAATAAAAATAAAAGCCAAGAAAGAACCAGCTGAAAAAAGGAAAATATTCAATATGAAAAATTATCTTTGCTACTGTTGCTAATAATGCTAAATATAGAAATCTTACACAACATATCATATTTATTTTAAATAACTGACTCAACAATTCACACATAAAACTTTGTTTCATTATAGGTGGATCATTTTTGAAAACCTATTCAGTGACATCATTTTGATAGTTGTTTGTCACCACCCGTTGGTTACACAATGTAATTGCTACAACATTCACCAGCGTCAAGTTCCATTAAACAGTCATTTTAATCTTTACCATAAACATCAGTGTTTATATCTGAACTTTAAACTGTTCTTCCAGTACTTCTGTGTTATTTAGTTGTTTGTAACTAATTGAAAAAGTGTACAAGGGAATCTCGATCAAACACTAGGATTAATAAACATGCAGATCATTATCATTTATCATTCATTTTGCGGGTTTGAGATCATGATCTTTTAATGTTTAATTGTGCAGTGTTACACTGAATGCATTAACATGCATTAACAATGCATTTTACAGGGAAGCAAAAATGCTTTCATACACGTGATTTAAGCGATGCGGGAGGTGATCTCTCTGCAATTGTTATAAATGTTGGATTAACCTACAAGTTCAAAAAAAGTTATTAATCCGCGGGTCACGTGCGTTCCGAACTGTGGGATCAACCGTGATCCGTTACACCCCTATCATTTACACGTGTCCATTAGCATTTTAATGGTAAATTACCTTGAAGGCCTGTACTGTACTGAGTCTAAGACAGATGTGCTGTTTGAGTTCAAAATAAACTTCCTGAAAAAGACAAATATAACACAACTAAACTCAAAATGGCATTTTCATTTTGGCCAAAAGAAAAAAAGTAGCCAAAAATATAAGCAGAAAAAAATAGGCTATGCTAAGCCGCATTGTTTAGAGGTTTTACTTTCTCTTCAGCTGTAGTCACTGCAGGGTCTGAAGCAGCTTTCACACTGGATGTGGAACGTGATGTGCTATGAAACCCATTCATTTCAATGGCTTGAAGAGCACAGGGGCAGTTTGTTGTCACTCTGACCTAAGCGCAAAGCAGACTGCACTGCTTACCGCATTGCACAATGTGGATTTACCACTCAAATACACATACACTTATCTACATAATGCATGTCACACATGTCCTCATCGGAAAAAAGGTGAAGTCCGCTCAATCTTTGTTAGATATTCTATAATAAATTTATTAGTAGTGTTCCGAAAAAAATACTATGTGGATGGGTACATCAAAAGTGGCCAGTGTTGATTATAAATATGAAAAAACATTCATATATTGTGTGTGTGTTTTCTGTGTATTTGTATTTTTAGACTATTGTGCTGTTAGCTTTTTAGCATGTCAAATAACATTAATAGTAGTAGGGGTGGTAATAAAAACACATTCTGGGGGTCTTTAAAACACACAGCTCACAAAGAACCACATGCCTACAACTATTAAAACACTGTAAAGAGCCACAGATGACCAGCGGGCATGCACAAACCCACCAGAGATACTGAATGAGCACACAAACCCACAAAAAAACGCCTTTATAAAAATATTTATGCATGAAGTTGGCTTGGTCAGCGTGTGAATAGGTGTTCTAAGCCTCCCTCCCAGGAGCTCACCTATGTTTCCCCTTCATCCTGGTTTGCACACATTAGCATGGCACTGCTGAAGCTCGCTGGCGGCGCATTACTTCAGCTCTCAGCACCCAGCGGGCAGCCCTTACTGACACTGATGGGTATTGGCAGCCCCTGGCCACTAAGAGAGGTGCTTTGGTCCAACCGCCAGCAGGGGGTGGTGTGTGAAACGCGCAATCGCACTTCCGCAGAAAACACACACACAAGCAGATGTACAAACACACCTGGGTCTGCCAGATGCTCAGCTTAACCCTCTGCCATTATTCAATTTGCTACAGACCTCTATTGGCTGAGCTCTGAGGGCCATAATGCCAGAGGAGAAAAAGACATGCTGAAATTAGCCTCTCTGAAAACGTATAATCCATTCCCACTGGGGAAAAAAGTAACACTTAGGTCAAGCTACAATAACAGCATTTGTTATCAACGACGATGCAATAGTCCGTGGCAGTCTTAGTTTAGTTGGTCCTCTACTGTTTGTGATCGGTCTCTTTAGTGCTTGTAACATCTGAACCAATCCCTACTGTACATTACATCCCAAGTCGCACTCCTTCCATATAAATAGTATGTCAGATTAAAATTAGCATTTCTCAAATCATAGTATACTGAAAATCCACCAGAAAATGTATGTTATTAGGGCACCCTGGGCGTGCTATTTTCAAAGAGTGCATCCATGCTAATCCAGCCATGGCTAATATTGCTCATGCCACTTATATAGCATTTAAATAGAAGAGGAGGAGATTGTGAGGGTTCTGCTTTGGCTATTTGCGATTTGTCAAGGAATTCAAGGTTTAAGCTGTTGGGAAATGCATTCATTAACTTTTTTTTCCACTGTCAGCTGACTCTACAGAGTGGAAGCTCTTTGCTAGGCTTGCAGATGTGGGTTTTGTAATCGTAACATATCGGTTGTGCAATATTTTCTAATATTTCAATGGACCAGAGTCGATTATTCTGCATGCACTATGGTTCTTATCCCTAAAACATTGTTCAGATGACATTTGTCAGTTTATTTTGTCCTCAATCTGTTTCTAGCCAACGTTTACATCTACATTAGTTTCTTTACGCATCTCTTCTAAATAATTTAGTTTTGATTCGATTTTTGATTGCTGAAGGCTGTGAAATAACTGAAATGATCCATTCAATGTAGTAATATGAAACTGTAACACCATCAAGGCCTGCCTGCAACTACTTTAGCTGTGCATTTATGTGAATTAAGTTTTGTGAATTCATAGATATACAAACTAGATATCGCATCAGGACCCTGAGCATGCAGTGCTCCCCAGGACAAAAGTCATTCAACAGCACTAGTCATGCCTAAGCCAATCTGAAAATGCTGAACTTTTGCACTCTGTCCGGGTGTAGTATCGAGCAAACAAAGAAACTAAAACATAAAGGCATCACATTTCATAGGTAAGATTTCATTTTTGTATTTTATGAACTTTTGTGCTCAACAAGTAACATTGTTGATGATAATACAGTCACTTACTGCACTGACCATAAGGCAAAGTAGCACCAACTCACACTAAATAGTAGGCTTATGCTAGTTTTATTGAATAAAATCAGACACAAACACATGGTCTTTGTCGGCAATGCCCATGGGGTCACTTATCCATCAATATAGAAAAGTTATGTAAAATTATAATTTCAATCATAGATACAGTATATGTACAGTATATATGTGCATTTATCTCTGGCTCTGGATGGCCAGTCCTCCACTGCACCTTGGTCCCACATTAATTTCAAAGGAGCGCTACCCTGTACTAAAATGGCGGCTCTAGTGATGCATTTCTTCCAAAAGACAACAATAGCGTAGGCGACATCTAATGTAAATATCTATAACGTGAATTAAAAAAATTAGTTGCAATTTCCCACAACACATGCAAATAGCACAGAACACAATGGAAATTTTTCAAGGGGACCAAAAAAAGTGATCACTCTGCTATTTATACAAAAGACAAGAGAATCGTGTAATCAGGAAGTTAAAATAAAGCAAAACGATTACCTTTCAAAGATTACCAACAACTTCACTGAGCAATAACGGCACAAAAAGCAAATCCCAGACATGTCCGTCACATTTTTGGGTCCCCTTAAAACATTTCCGTCGTGTTCCATGGTATTTGCATCTGTTGTGAGAAATTGCAGTACGCTTTCTTAATTCGATTACGTTGTGAGAATTTGTAGCGCATTTTCTTAATTTGTGTTGTGAGAAATTGCAGTGCATTTTCTTAGTGTGTTTGCATTTCAATTTTGGAATTTGATAGTGGGTTTTATTTTGGAATTGCATGTGTTTTCTTAAATTGTAGCGCGTTAAGCTCTCTCGATCACCGCATTATCAGCCAATCTGAATCAAGTATTCAACAACCCCATAGAATGAAGCATACATAACATACATTCTATAATGAGGAAACAACAATCTATCTACACTACATTATTAGCTGTCTTAAAGGTAGTGTTCTAAACAGAATACAATACAATAGACCTCACAGATAATTTCACTCACAATTGATTTCAATACAGTGCAACAATTGCATTCATACAGATGCATTTATTTTCTCCAGTGGTATATAGTGATTAATAGTAATTGATTTCTTTCTTAAATAGTCGTTTGACAAAATAATTCCTTGAGAAGGGCTATATTACTGTATTATAGAGGCCACAAAAAGAATCTTTATCAATCAGAGAACTGAAACAAGCAAATCATGCCAAAGTAACTCTCAAGTACTCACCCACTCCCATGAATCACTGCAATTAATACAGTCAATATCCCTATATATGCCTTTTTTGCTAAATTTAAAAGTATTATTATTATTATCATCGACATTCTTCAAATTGTTGCTTCAAATTAAAGTTTGTAATGTTGTAATGCATTGTATAGATGGTTAGTTTATAGATTATAGCTCTTTAACAAAGACATTCTTCAGATCCATGTGGGACGTCTAGAACCAAAGCTATACTTAGTTGATAAACAACAATATTTGATGTTATATTTCTAAGCTTTTAGAAATAAAGTGGGTGAAAATGCCTTGTTGATCTCAGAAGAGAAAGGCCAGATCAGTTTGAGCCAACACAAAGGCATTTCAAATGAACATTTTATTAACAGATGAATCAACCAAGGCCTGCAGGACAGCATTTATAAGCGGCTGTTTATACTTGAACACTTCATATGTATTTTCTGATAAGACTGCTATCCGATCATGAAAAGGACAGGTGCACTCCAAAACACATTGGAGAGCGATATAATTCGATCGCTCAAACCACTTCAGGATGTGGTCTGGGATGCATTCCAGACAAAACTGGGCAGGTCTAAATGCATCTGGTTTAGAAACCACATTTCAATTTTACTCCTCTTAATGTACAAAAATAAACATGTAAGTGAGGAAACTGGTTAATTTTCAACTTTAATCCTAAAATAAAAACAAAACAGAAGTATCTATCTAGAGCAGGGGTTTTCAAACTGTGGGGCGTGCCCCACTAGGGTGGCGCCACCACCTAATAAGGGGGATGCAAGAATTTGAGGCGTACACTAGAGTAAATTATGATGACGATTTTTATGTGTTCACTAGAGGGAATATTATTAATGTTAGCTCCACAGCTAACTATCAGGCACCTGTAGAGTTAATGAGTTCCAGTAAAATATATAGAAATAAAATGGACCGGGTGCTTTTTAAATGAATGACGGTGAATGAATGAATGTAAAACTGGTGAGCGTCTGACAAAAAAGTGCCCTGAATAAAATCAGCATCAGGATACCCTTCTGGACCTTTCACTTACTTTGAAGACATATTGACTACATTTACATGGACATCAGTAATAGTTATTTGCCTTAATCTGAATAAGACAATAATATAACTAAGGTGTTACGTAAAGTGAAAAAAAAACTTCCGCATTTTGTGATGTGCGTGTGTGTGTGTGCGTGTGTGAGTACGCAGTCCTTTACTGACAGTGGTGTGTATGGATCTTGTCACAAAATGCGGCAAAAAGTCCTACATGATGGTAATAGTTTGATTGCGGTGTTTACTTCAATAATGCCACTAATATATGCATACTCCACATCTTAATTCCATTTCTGTTTAGTTCAGTTAAGACTTTAGTCGGATTAAGAACTAAAAGTTTGAAAACCCCTGATATAGTGCTCCTCCACTGGAATCGACACTTGTTAAGCACTCCTGCCACTTGTCTTGCTTCACTTCCATGGCTCTCAGCCCCATCCACACTCATCACTACTACACCAAGGCAGCCAATCACAGATCTTGTGCTCCACATCATTGCAATGTGTAGTTACATTTTTAAAAGTGCATGTGCATTGTGGTCAGGATATGGCAAAGAGTATGTGGACCTACCACGGACATGACTGGGAAGTATAAATTGTCCCTAAGGGTCAGAATTTGGTGTAAACAACATGAAAACACAGATCCATCTACGCTTCTATAAACAGTTGATGGTTGTGGTGTAATGGTAGTCATGATCTTTTCTAGGCACATTTTGTGCCCTTTCCTATCAACACAGCCTACCAGTGTTTTGTTGCAGCCTATAGATTTTATTCTTAGCATCTTTCTAAGCTGTCGGCACAAAAGTGTCCACTTTACTGGAATTGATGTGAAGACCTATAACTGGAGTGGACAACTCTAGAGTTCAAACAAGCAAGGACAAGCTAATCAAGATCAAAAGAGTAAATTGAAATTGACATCTCTCTCACTTCATCCTCAATCTTATATTCTACTTTACAAGGAAGAAAAATATATCTAAATACTGCTGATACCACCTTAAAACATGGTTAAAAATGATCAAATGTTCACAGCATGTTTTATTCTGCATATTTATCACACGGACTCTAAAAAAAAACAAGTAGTAACTAATACACATTGGATCTGGTAGCCTTGGTTGCATGATTACACTTTGGGCAATCTGAGTTGAAATCCTAATCCCGTAGCCCCCCTCTTCCTCCCAGTTCTTTTGTTGTCAGACCTATTAACCTTATGACCTTAGGTAATCTTATTATGTGGCCATTTGCTAATTGAATGCATCTAGCTTCCGGAATGAGTCACTTCCAAGTATTTTTAACAGCACAAAACAGCTTATTAGGCAGATTTATAATGCAAAATGCTATTTATTGCCATATTATTTTAATGTATTGGCTTAATTACAAACACACTGATTTGTAGAGCAAACAGTTTTGCTGTATACTGCGCTTTAATATTCTTGTAATTTCCATATAGCAACTAATGAATCAGAAGACTCGCACATACACAGAAAACCATTCACCTCTACATTGAGATATTAGGTGGATACTGTGCTGTCTCCAAAAGGCATAATATATCAACGGTGGTGAAAAGAGTACTGAAAACTCTCTCATATAAGATACTATTCATTGCCAAAACATTTAGTGCAAGTAGAGTAAAAATATTCTAAATATTACTCAAAGTAAGATCAAAAAGTAGCCCTTCAAGAAGTACTTAATAGAAGTGAGTGCTCAAAAATGATTCCACCTTATACCCTGCAAATTAAAATTGTGGCCTACATCAGTGCCATTTTCATTTAAAGGTGCTTCTATGTGTACAATTAAATGATTTACTTTTTATGGAATATATCATTAAAATGTGAGAACACATTACACTAATATATGCACCTATAATAAGCCAATAGTAAGCAGGTCGATGCATTTACATGTAAGCAAAATCTGTGTAACCTAAGGGGAAAAAAACCTAGCTGTGATGAAATAATAATGTTAAGGTTAAGCACTTTGAACCTTGACTAACAATCTATGAGGGTCTAGCAGTTACTGGTGCTGCAAACCAAGTACGCGCAGCACTGATAAAATACATGCAATTTGTGTATGTGTTTGAAAACGGAATATTCTGTAGGACATTTAGTTATTGTTTAACCCTCTATAGGGAGGGCATCGTCGTTTATAACTAACACTAAAATAATTAAATTTTTAAAAACCTTTTGATATTTAAACAATGAAATTAAATAAGTAATGTCACATGACATCTCCTTTAGCCAAAAAAACAAGATAGTTGCCATTTGTTTTATATAATTGGAAAATTGGAAATAAATGAGACATCAGCACACATTAGGTGACATGCTCACAAGGCGCAATGGTGAGTTAATTTTTAACTATAAAATTGATAAAAATCCTATTTAAAAAAAAAAAAAAAAAAAAAAAAAAAAAAAACCCATATATATATATATATATATATATATATATATATATATATATATATATATATATATATATATATATATATATATATACACGTGTATTTGTATTGAACCGTTCGGTACGAGGCTTTCGGTTCGGTACGCATTACAAACCGAACGATTCAGACAAATTTCTAAAAAGATAAAAGAGAGTAAGTGTACAGAATATAATGTTTTCAGCGCAACAACGCTCAACAAGGCATCCCAAATGACGTGACCCTGGATGTGACAGGCAACATGCTGCCTTCCCCGCCCACCTCCACACTACTCCAGTCAGGCACACGCTGCAGTAGCTCGCTAAATGGCTAACATTAATGTAATCCTCCTATAACCAACAGCGGGTATGGCGTTTGGGTTCACTTCGGTTTCCCTGTTTTGAGGGTGATGGCAAGAGAGTGGTGGATAAAAAAAACACTATGTTGTTGGAATATCTCATAAAAGACATGTGAATAAAGCTGCATTTCCATCCAACGAGTCAAAGCAAACAAAACCGTCACTTCCTGAATAACTGGCGCCAAATATCAACAGTAAAAACTGAATTTACAGCAGTAGAAGAAGTTGCGTCAATCTTTTCTTTATCTAATAAATGCTTGCGCCTCGGAAGGCAATCCTGACACACAGTGAACACGCGGTGGCGTTTGAAGGTGTCAGACGCAGAGCAGACGCTCTTGGATGTCATTAATAATATAATAACACTAATACTTAAACGGTAAGGCATTTTAGAATGACAAAAACATTTCAGATGGTTTATAATGTGCAGCCTGCTGGTTTGTCCATTAACACACATTTGTATCATCATATGATCTCTTATAACAAAATCACATGACCTTTTTTTAATGCGCACATTGGAATTTGTGTGGTAAAAGTGTTTTCATCATAGTTTATGTGCATCATTTCTTATCAAATAAAAAGTTTATCCTACTCAGTTGCGCATGTTTTTTATGCGCATTTTACATTACATTATTCCTTCATGAGCCCATTTCAGTCAGATAATAATTCCTGCTTTCAGATCCACTGAAATGGCAGGTGACAGTCAAATCAAGCAGATCTGTGCTGTCTGAAGAAAAGGTGGACACTTTCTGAAAATAAAAAATTACTTTAAAATTGATTGAATTTGAGTTCCATATAAAAGCTAAATTGTTCTTTCCTTTTATTTGTTTAACTACAAAAATATTACATTTATTTTTATAAGCATCTTTTTGGTTTTGAGTATAAAGAAAAATTTATTTTATTTGCTGCTAAGCAGAAACCCCAGATGTATAGCTTTATATCACTGTTCAAAGTAAAAAAAAAGAAAAGAAAAAAAGAAGAGAGATCATGCTTTTATGATGTTAGTTTTAATACTTTAAAAAGATTTCAATCAGAGAACTCCTCTGGCTTTTTTCTTTTTTTGCTGTATCGAAAACATACCGAACAGTGACACCACTGTGTCGTATCGAACCGAACCGTAATTTTTGTGAACCGTTACACCCCTAATATATATATATATATATATATATATATATATACATACATAAATACATACACACACACTAAAAAGGTTTGTGTAATTTTTATCCACATTTTTATCCAAAACAATAACTCAAAAACACAAAAATTCATCATGTCATGTAAAAATGACAAAGTGCTTTTAGGGATACATATTTCCAGTGTAGCTGTCAATGTTTTTTTTTTTTGCAATTTCAGTCATCATACCCATCATTGAATGTAGAGATGCAATGATTAACTGATTTCACAATTAACCGCGCTTTAATTCGTCATGGTTAATTAATCATAAAGAAATCTCAACACCGCGTTTCTGCATGGAACTAATCTGCTGCAACTAAACAAAGTTATTCCAACTGTGCACTCTCTGCAGGCACAGGACGTGAACATGACGTCATATTGACGTTGATTTTGTTTGGAAATGAAAATCAGTTTGACGTCAAAACCCAACGACAGACTGACGTCAATGTCCAATGTCCAACTTAAATCAACCATATATCAATGTCTTATCATGTTACACCTTGACGTTGTGTGGACGTTACCACTATAATGTCTATCAGACGTTGGATTTTGGTCACTTTCCAACACAACCTAAAATTAACCAAATATCAACGTAAAGGGACTACTGTTTGTTAGGAATACTCCGATCGATCGGCCGATAATAACATTTCATGACTCGATCGGTACTCGTTAATCTGGCCGATCTCATGAATCGAAGTGTTTGTTTACAAGTTTACAAGCAGAGGAAGATGCACCCAGGTTATGTGCCCGGGTTATGCATCAGCAGCACTACAACACATGAGCAATGTTTCCAAATTGCATTATTAGGCATTTTTCTTACCTTTGTTTAAAATCTGCAAATTGTACAATTTTGTAAAGCTGCTTCTGACCATTACATATATGTAACATCCTTAATTTATTATCTTAGGTAAGGTGAGATTTCATACTTAAAGGGTAATTGTGCTTATGCAATGGCAAAGTTATATAAAGCACGAAGAATCAGAATCAGTTCTCTGTATCGGCCGATCACCATGACAAGGAATCGATACTCAGAATCGGCTGCAAAAATCCTGATCGGAGCATCCCTATTGTTTGTTTGTTTGTTTGTTTTTTTATTATTATGTGCTGTATTATTTGGTTACTGAGCAGCAATAAATACCACTTTAAAATATAAGGAGTTTTCATGTGATTTTTGTAAAGTAGTAGTGTTTTGAAACTAATGAATGCATAACAATCAGGATAACCATGAAACTGTGATTTCAGACAATGAAACTGTATAGTCTGATTCCTCCATCGTACAACCAAAATCTATAATCATTGCATCCCTAATTGAGCGTAATGATTTTGCATCTTGTAGGACACTTTTAATGCGTCTTGATGTTGGTCTGTTATTTGATTTTTCTATGCACAATTTGGTTGCATGGGAAACCCAGAACTGATTCTTCTACTTAGCCAATCAATGCAGGCGAGAATTAATAAATGCAAAGTAGTGACTGCATGTTGAAAGAAATGGCATAGTAAAAAATCCAATTCAGCGATAAAAATGTTCTCAAGTAAAAGCAAAAGTACACACTGGTAGACTAGTTAGTGAAGAAAAACTACTCAATTAATCTACAGTCATTTAAGTATTTGTAATTCGTTATTTTACACCACTGGACATCATCGACAATTCTTTAAAGTAATAATGAAGTGCATGCATACATCTATATAAATCTGCTCAAAGTATTGACTGTAACAATGAAATTCATTCTCTTGCAACCAGGAGCAGGAGAAGATCTGCCACTGAGCCGCTGGAGCTGCACATCTGCAGTCGATCACTTAGACATGACAGACTCGAATGAGCCAGTCATGAGCGCACCACCCCCACATCTGTCCTCCACAGCCCCACAGATGGCTAAATTACAGACTACAAAACAAACGTGGCCCAAAAAAATGTGACAATGCAATTATATAGGCTTTAAAGGAAAACCCAAGAGGGCTCTGTGTATTTGGGAGACTATAAGGGTTATCGGATAACTTCTGAGTAATAGCATTCAATTTTCTCCATTATGTTACCTAATAATCAGAAGGGTGTTAACATCATTTTCCCCAGCGCTTATGGCTACTGGCCATTTAGGTAATATCTTTAAGAGTGGCTTATTGAAATTGGCTGAAATAGATCAGTTCCACGTAAGCCATTAGCAGAGACAGACGTAGCCCACAGCAGCCCCGCGGAGGGTTAGACTGACTTAGACGCATTAACGCAACAAAAGGACATCATTTAGTCTGACCACTAGCCCAGCACGAGATAATTGTACACTGTGAAAGAGAGGTCCGCGAGGGTCTGTTCTCTGAGGCCACTGATGCATGTTTCGTACAATAAGCCAATACGGTGCTAAATTAGCCCAATCTTGCCGCTTCCTCACTTCTGATATCACCCAGAGGACTCTTCTGCCAAACTCGGTGCCAATACTGCTGAACTCAGCCACCGTGAGAGCGGATATTCTGGAAAGAAACCAATACTACAGATACACACGCAGCAAATGACGTATGAGTTAATAAGGAAAATGCACACTCAAACAGATCTACTGCAACTTACCACAGAATAAACTAGTACTGTAGAACATCTGTGTGCACAGCTTTACTGCTATTACCTACATTAATGAAGATAATTGTGCCATTGCCTTTATATTCCGAATAAATTGTGGTATGAATTATTTATCTAAATTTATGAGGAAAATAACTCCTTTACAAAAAGCAATAGTACTCACAATGCAAGATTATGACTGGATTTAAAATATTTAATTTCATTTTTTTTTTCCTTCGGCTTAGTTCCTTATTTATCAGGGGTCCCCTGTCAGGTCGCTGTGTTGTGTTACATGTGCTTCCTGTTTTCGTCATGCAATTCCTTTGTTGCATTTTCCCGCCGTGTGTTAATGTTTCAGTGTTTGCACCTGTGTCTTTCTCTTGTGTGTAATGAGTTCATTTATGTCCTGTGTATTTAAGTGCCTGGTTTCTGTTCAGTTTTGGTCTGGGGTCTGTTCTTCGTACCTCGCTTAAATGATGATTTGGCAGATCCTGGATCTGTTATGCTTGATAACTGATCTCTGGCTGATTTGGTTCTTCAAACTAGTTCGCGAATCAGATTAAAGTGTCTGGATGAACTGATCTGATCGCTGCACGTGTTGTGAAGGACAAATCTATCGATCCTCGAAATCAGGATCAGCAATGCAACGATTGGCTGACGGCATAGCAGCGTAATGACATCACCTGATTAATATTCAATTCTCCATGTGAGCAAAATTACATAAAATTCATAGGAAACGGTTTGTTAAATTTGATACGCAAAAACTTTTCAATTTTGTTGTGGGCTGCAGGCTTTACACTTTCATCTGTCAAGAGTATTTAGCAATTTATTTAGTTGTTACAGTTAGAATGGATTTCTTTATTATAGCAGCAGGTTTCTTAATTAGCATAAAGAATAACTGGATGTTTAAATGAATTTGGCATCACAAAAGCATTTTGATATTGGTAAAAGTGTCTGCAACTTTTGTGAAGCATCAAATCACCATTAAATTAGCTGTCAAAACATGTTCATGAATGCTTGCTGTAAATGTATTATTCCTTTAAAAAAAAAGCCGCATATTGTGCATGTCCATTATCATACACAAGTACTAAAACAATTGTGTGCGTTTGTATCTAAAAAGTTCATATCAATAAATTGTCTCTTTGAACCACCAGGTGAAAGTCTTTGTACTTTTATTTCGGATTGCTGATTGCATAAGTTTTATTAATATATATTTTTAAACTATATACATTTACTATTTTTCCAAGTGTATATAACTACTACTGTAAGAAAATATCAGCAATCGGTACATACTTTCAGTATCTTTGCTTGAACTGACCCGATCTAATCCTGTTTATATGAAATGAGCTTGCTCCCGAGCAGGTTTGAGCTACCAGAATTGTTGCTATGACGACAACTCACGGATGAGTTTTAAAGAACGAAACGATCCTGGATCGTGTGAAATCATCAATAACCAAATCCAGCTAACTGAGTAATCCACGTACGAAGAATGGACCCTTGGTCTTGAATTGTCATCACCCTGTGTATTCCTGCGTGTCCATCGTTTCCATTGTCTGAAGTGAGTGTTTGTAAATAAATACATGTCTGTTTTGATAATTCCCAAATTGCGTGCTTTTGTGGAGAAAGAACGTGACATCGCCACAGCGGAATGAACTGCCAACTATTCTGGCATATGTTTTATGCAGCAGATGCCCTTCCAGCCACAACCCAGTACTGAGAAACACATATACAGTCTCACATTCACACACACACTCATACACCAAGAACAATTTTGTTTACCCAATTCAACTACTGTATAGTGCATGTCTCTGGACTGTGGGGGAAAACCGGAGCACCCGGAGGAAACCCATGCGAACACGGGAAGAACATGGGGAAACTCCACACAGAAATGCCAACTGGCCCATCCGGGGCTCGAACCAGCGACCTTCTTGCTGTGAGGGGACAGTGCTAACAGCTTTTTATACTGTACATTCTTAATATATTCTCAGTTTTAGACAGTGATGGGAAAACACAGAAAAACACAATCAATAAAATGAGTTTCAGTCATGTCTGAGGATGATTTCAGTGACAGGAGAGCAGGTGTGTGTATGTGTTTGCGCAGGGGCATGGGGTTCTGATGTCAGGTGAGCTGAGCATGAAAACAGCCAGCAATGAGTCACACTCGCAGCAGGGGCAACCAAAGATGAAAGCGTATTTAATTCACCCGAATCTGAATATGGAGAATACTAAATTCTATTGCATGTTTGTGAGGAAATAGATTACCAGACAGTGCCAGAAATATTGCAACTCTTCCCTGATTTAGAAGAAATCTGAATTTACTACAATTTATACTACAAAACTGAACTCAAAGCGAAGCAAGTTGTCTTTTATTATTATTATTATTATTCCTATCGATCACTATTTCTGTCAGTCAGTGCATTTTTAAGCTTAACCAGTGAAACACATTATATGCCTTAACACCGTTGGATCCTCAAGTTCATTAAAACCTCATAACTAAGTGCAGCACAAAGTTTTGACCATCTCTGCTTGTTTGGAACCCAAAGGTAAAGACACTGTTAAATGATAAGTTTTAATTTGTGTATGTGTTTTTTTACGTTTCACATGACAGACAACATGTTCCATAAGCAGGTGTACTGTACATGCAAGATTCAAATTTAAAAATCTGGACCAGATACGGCACTTGAGAAGAGCTTTTGTTTACCAGCACTGTTGGGATTTCGGAAGCTTGTTACCCAAGTTACTGCAAAATTAGAAATTTCACCATGAATCTCAGGAGTCTGCTCGAGAATAGTGATTTGGTGTGCAGTTCACACAAACAGTATGCTTCCAATGTGAACATAATCATACCAAATGATAAAAGTGAGCCACAATTAATCACATTCGTATTGGTCAAACAGTGTATTTATCACAATCGAGCCAAATGTGTAAGCATCAGCAGATCTCGCAATCTCGAATATAGAAATCTGAGATAAAGCATTATAGGCAAATGACAGATTTAAAATACAAGTTCATGTTTAGATTTCAAAAATGTGAAAGCTATTTCAAAATATTGTGAAAATGGCAATATGAAATACAGTACATAACATCATTTAAGATGAATGTGCCACACTTTTAAAAAATTCTGGGTTCCACACATTTGATTTGTGTTGGGAAAACTTGAAGGAATTAAGTTAATTTATTAGTTTTTACACAATTTATTTGATTGAACATAACACAATTAAGTTGTCCTAAAAAACTCAAGAATTGAGTTAAAAAAATTAAGTAGTTAAATAAAAACAAATAGTAAACATCATTTTTTTTTAAAAATGAGGACTAAACAACATCTCCAAGTTCTTCTTTAAGAAATGGAGCCAAATGTTATGTGCAATTCTGTATACAGTATGTATATATACCACGTTTGGTGTTTAACTCGTTTTTCTAAGTTTTAAGTAAATAGAAAACTTATGGAAAATAGAAAATAATTTGACTAGTTTCCTAAAACGTAGCAGGTCTAGATATCCAGGCTTTCATCCAACAATTAAATACGATTAAAGAAGTATTTAAGATTAAAAGAATGACACAATTAAAATATAACATTTAATCTACTCTTTATAAATTCAATTTTTTTTATTATCATAAACAAAAACAAAAAACAATAATTTGATGGAGTAACTTGATTTTAATAATAATAATAATAATTTTTATTTTACAATAATAATAATATATTATTTTAAAGGGTGTCATGGAGGCACAGTGAGTAACACGAACATCTCACAGCAAGAAGGTCACTGGTTCAAGCCCCGGCTGGGTCAGTTGGCATTTCTGTGTAGAGTTTGCATGTTCTCCCCATGTTCATGTGGGTTTCCTCTGGGAGCTCCGGTTTACCCCACAGTCCAAAGACATGTGATACAGGTGAATTGAATAAACTAAATTGTACGTAGTGTATGTGTGTGAATGCAAGTGTGTATGGGTGTTTCCCAGTGTTGGTATGTGGCTGGAAGGGCATCCACTGCATAAAACATATGCTGGATGAGTTGGCGGTTCATTCCACTGTGGCGACCCCTGATTAATAAAGGGACTGAGCCGAAAATAAAATAAATGAATGAATATTAATTCTAATACAGTATAAATATGAGGGTGATGCGGTGGCGCAGTAGGTAGTGCTGTCACCTCACAGAAAAAAGGTTGCTGGTTCGAGCCTCGGCTGGGTCGGTTGGCATTTCTGTGTGGCGTTTGCATGTTCTCCCCGTTATCGCGTGGGTTTGCTCCGATTTCTCCCACAAGTCCAAAGACATGCGGTACAGGTGAATTGGGTAAGCTAAAATTGTCCGTAGTGTATGTGAGTGAATGAGAGTGTACGGGTGTCTCCCAGTGATGGGTTGCAGCTGGAAGGGCATCCGCTGCGTAAAACATATGCTGAATAAGTTGGCGGTTCATTCCACTGTGGTGACCCCAGATTAATAAAGGGACTAAGCCGAAAAGAAAATGAATGAATGAATGAACGAATATAAATCTGAACTAACTGGCTGTTTGCTGATGTTAAATGGTGTCATATTAAACTAAAATCCTGCAAACACCACATGGATTGAACCATAAAAAATATCTGTAGAGAGAGGATTCTGATTCCTCATTTCACAGGTTCACCACAGGTCACCGATCTCTGTACCATGGCAAATCGAATGAACGTCAGGTGTTTGTTTAAAAAAAAGGTGAAATGGATTGAGGTCTGTGAGAGGTTGTTGTTGTGGGCCTTGATAACATCGTCTAAACTGTGTTCGGATCTCTGTGGACTTCTGTCTGCTTCCTTAATTTGTCTGGGAAATTGGCCAAAAGGAATCATCCTGATGAACTGGAGCTCTGTGGCACTTCATGCTTTAAAAAGTAAATTGAAGCGAATTGTGCCGTCAATTCGCATTTGGAGAAAAAGAAAGAACAGTATATAGTCAAAAACAGGTTTAGATGGCGTTACAGTCAATATTTTGTGAATCATATACCTACAATGTGTTTGTTCTTTTGGTCAAAGTAATGGCAAGGGATTAACAACAGATGCCTGAGCATTATTTCGGTCAAATCTCAGCCATGTGTTCCAGTATGTAAGTGTGAAAGTGCCATAACAGTGCGTATGCATGTTATTGATGCATTTTCTGTTCGGGTTCAAACCACATCACCTGAACGCCTCAGTTATACAGGGAATATAGTTCTCAGTTTTTATTATTAATATTTTTAATAATTATTTGAAACAAATAAACAATACAGAGAGCAGAATTACATTCGTTTATGCTCTCCAAGTGATAGTTCATCTTAATGGGAGAGTCCAGCCAAATTAAACAAGTAAACGGGGTTTTCCTTATTCTGTAGAACTAAAAATGAGACATTACAAATATGTTTCCTGTTGTTTTCTAAAGTACTTACAGTAAATTTATTTAGATTTAGTCATATAACTGATGCTTTTATCCAAAGTGACTTAAAAATGAGGATCAACAGAGAAGCAGTAAATAAATGTTATGACAAGTATACGTTAGTTTATTTAGTTATATTTAAATAAGTGGAGCACACTCAGAATTGCACAGTGTTTTCAATGAGTAAGGGATGATTATAAAGTGTCTGGTGAATATGGAGGAAAGGATTTAGTCAACTACAGGTGGTTTGTCAAGTCCACTCACTTGTGTGGAGCACACTCAGAATCGCACAATGTTTACCAATAAGTATGGGGTGTGTATGGTAAGCTGTCTGGTGCATATGGAGAGGAAATGAGTGTCAACCCAACTCCCCTGCGTGAAGCCCACTATATCAAAGATTAGGGGTGTGAACCTACACTGGTCTCACGGTTCAGTTCATTTACGATTATCATGCCATCGATTCGGTTCCATTCGATATCTCGGTGCATCACGGTGCATTGACGGTGCTTTCCATACATAATTAGATTTTTTTCTTTACAACACAAGACATTTTTTTTTATTAAAATCTATAAATATGTTTATATTTATATATTACTTGTAATACAATTTTGTCCTTTATTACAAGCAGTCAGATATATGAATTGTACCTTTAATTTTACCTGCTCAAAAAAAAAACACTCTTTGTGAATGAAAACTCCAATACATGCTCAGAAGACAGCACGAGCAATTCATAAAAGTTTCATAACAAATAAACTAATGTAAATATTATCCCGCTTGCTTTTTAAGCGGTGGCAAGTTCTTACACCCCTATGATTGGTCAATGTCTTCACCGGCTCAACAGAAAGGGCTGCGATTGGCTTTAGAAAAGAAAGTGCTGTTCACCCATGAGTGACGCGGGAAAAACTGCCGCGGGTCAGTCTATATGCGCATAATACGCGGTTATCAGGTAATCCGTAATAGAATAAATACAATACAATAAACTCGCACCACAGGCACGCGTCTGTCTCGATCCACAAACAGCCGAGAGGAGGGAAATTTACCTCACGAACATGCCAGCGGGTCAAATGCCCAAAGTGTGTGTGTGTGTGTGTGTGTGTGTGTGTGTGTGTGTGGGAGAGAGAGAGAGAGAGAGAGAGAGAGAGAGAGAGTGAGATTTAGAGTTTTACAGCATTTCTCCCTAGTAGTGAAATAGCGGCTTGTGCTTTACCATTCCTCAGTGTCAGTGAAAGATCTGCTTTTTAAGTAGTAGGAGTGTTTTATTTACTCACCCTCACCTCCTTCGCCATAGTATTCTACCGCGACATCGCGCATAGGGGATAAATGACGTCAGTGCGTAATAACCGGTTATGATTATTACTGAACCGATATCGAATTGTCCCCATCTGCATCGCGGTGCACCGAAGAAACGATTAATTTTGACACCCCTATCAAAGATTATAGAACACACAAGACATTTCACACGTATAGATTTGAATTGGGAAAAGCATAACAGTCAATATCGCGAAATAGGCCTGCCTTCTAGTACAGGAGCCAATCATCGATTGCTATAGATTGACTATTCTCCAGGGGAGAGGCTTGAACCAGTCGTGTGTTTTTACGACAGTTTCTGAAGTTGTTGTGAATCATCTAAGGTTAGCAAACGCACTGGAATAAGCCAATACTTGCTTCACAGACATGATAAACATATACAGCTTGAAATCTCTTCTTTTAAAGGGCACCTTTGATGAAAATCATCTTTTGTAAGCTGTTTGGACAGAACTGTGTGTATGTATAGTGTGTCCACCATCATATTGGAGTGATATAAACCCAACAAGTCTCTTTTTTTAAATTTCTTGATATTAAAATAGTCAAATCCCAGTGATTTTGATGCCCACCGCAACGTGACATAGGAGTGTGGTTCACCAAATTGATTGACAGGCACCAAGTTTTTATAATAACATGTATACACATGTCTACAGATAAAAAAAAAATTCTGCAAATAACTGCAATCAAAATATTTGTTACAACTCTCTGTGATTTGTATAAGTTTTATATGTTTAAAATGTTATTAAAACAGAGCAAGTTTGTAATAAAAACCACTATAATCACCCGGGCCATATGCTGTCAGTAAACGTGCATATGTGTGTACTGCAAACGGCATTTGTGTGAGACTCATCATTTCAGAAAGGCTTGAATAAACTCCACCACAAATACATCAAATAAACTTACTTGATATTTTTGACTATTGAGCTGTATTTCAGCTTCATCTGAGTCTGTCTCTGTGCTGTTTATCTGACGTAACGCATGATGAGAAGCAGACATGCACGTGAGAACAGTGAGCGGGGAGAAGCAGCTTATTTGGATTTAAAGCCACAAGCTGCTAAAACAGCTACAATGTATTCAGACACCAAAATGGCTAGACTCTGGAGGCTATAATAAATTATCTGATGGGTATTTTGAGCTGAAACTTTACAAACACATTCTAGAGACACCAAAGGCTTATCTTACATCTTGTAAAAGGGGTAAATAGGTGCCCTTTAAATAAAGCAACTGAACTTGCAAACAAATGTTCTCTGGTTTTGTAATTTGTATGAAATGAACGCAAGGTACAGAGTGTCCTGTTAAACATATATCACATGACTGCAGCTACACGAATGCCACGATCTTGCAACCAGAAAGGTCGCTGTCATTTTGAGAGGAGATTTGCCATCAAGATTTACTTCAGAATTACTTCAGAAGACCAGCGTGACCAGAGAAGGCATTATTCAGAGGATGATAATGTGTAACACGTAAACGATAAAAGCGATAAAGGAGGATAGTGTCGTGATCTCGTTCCCTTCAAGTGCACATGCACGTTACATTTGGCAACCTGAAAAATGCAGATTTCATGTGGTTGAAATGTTTAGAAATGAAACTTAAGAGACAGTTGTTTAATTTTATTGGTGATTCCAAATATGAAATGTATTCATAAGCTTGGCAGTTTTGGAGAACTTTATGTTTCCCCATTCAATTGAACGAAATGACTTGCCTTAAAAGGACTTTGACTATATTTCCAGAAAGATGGAGTGTTGATGTGTTTGGTGCAAAAGGAAAGGGAAGAGTGCATCAGAGCAAAAACCTTTACGCTTTAAAAATACACATGGAAGCATCATTAAAAAAAACTTTTACCATTAAAATGTATGTGAAAAAAATAAAGCATTTTTTAATCTTCTAATCTTTTTAGAACGGTGAACTACTCCCCCAAAAAAATCTGAATACAGAGATTAACCATACATCACCTCACCTGAGCTAATTCACACAGCAAAACATCTGCCCACTGCAATTTACATCTTTATAATGAGCACTATTATATTGTAATGAACTGACAGCTTGAATGAACCCTTATGAAACTGCTTGAACAAGGCAGGCACAATAGCTAGAGAAAAAAAATAATGTAATTATAAATCTCGTCACTGAACATTTACTTGTCATTTAAAACATATTGCCAGACACTGATTGCAGGTATAGTAACTTTGGAGCAAGCCAAGGGTTAAATCCTCTTTACGAGCTACAGTACATGTTGAGAAAAGAGAAATCAACAACTACTGTCCAGAGAACTGCAGCTTCATCAGCCTTAACAGCAACCCAGGTAGAAACAAATGAGATTACACTGAAACAGACGAAGGTCATGACCTGGATTAGCATCCTTATGTGAGCAGAACATCAAATAAATCTTCTCTCCCTTTTTTACATTCCTTTCTCTCTCTCTCTCTCGCTCCACTCCACACTGACAGCTATGTGACATTAATCTGGATACTGTATAAATGTCTGAGGATTTTCTCCCTGTGATTAATCCTCTGACACCAAGAGTACTGGATGTTACTGGGAACAGTGGGCCCACTGATCCAGGGTCAGAAGTATGAATATCTTGTCTTACTGTTCTCCACAGGTCTAAGATGACAGAAGCAAGTTAAAGCTGCATAATAGGAGACCATTGCAATTTTATTTCTGCTTGCTGCTTTCCAAGAAAAACCAGAAATGTGAGTTATACTCAATGTCCATCTAACAAGCCCTGCGCAACCTGCCTGCAATTTCATTCACTCTCATCCAGACCCTCACAGACACCCTATTACAAGCCACAGTGCACATATCTGAATTCCACAAAACCAAAAGAACATGAGCAAAAAATGCATAGAGCATCCAAATCAAAAGATAGAATAAACTGTAATTTTCTTAAAGTAAATGGAGCATATGGATGGTTGGATATATACAAAAATTTCAAAACAAATTAATACTTTAATATAGCAATATAGGAGATAGGGCTAATCTTTCAATGTTTTATTATGTCCTCTTAGAGGGATGAAAAGATAACTCCTTATCGTACTTATCAGCATGGAAAAATGATCCTCAAGAAGACATATCTAAAGAAGAATGGATAGATTCTTCTTTATTTGCCCAAAATAATAGTATTAATCTCAAATTGTAAATTACTGCAATATAACTGGCTCCTGCGAACTTGTAATACACCAGCTAAACTGCATAGATTTAACCCAAATATCCCAGATAGTTGTACAAAACGCAATGAAAAAGTAGGTACACTTTATCATTGTGTATGGGAGTGCAATGAGATCCAAACATTTTGAAAAGTGATCCTTTATTGGTAAATTCATTAAAGAAAATATACATTTGGTTCCCAAACTATGTTTATTTCATATACACCCTGTAAACCTGGGTCTGAACACAAGCTAAAGCAAACTATTAGATTTTAGTTTACTACAAGTGAAGTGTGTTATTGCTTCAAATTGAAAAAAAAAAAAACTCAAAGGCCATCCTGTGGCCAGTGGGTTAAAAAAAAATGACTAACAATCTTGCTCAAGAGAAGCTGACATACACTTTTAAAAGAAAATTACAAGATTTTTTATAAAATATGGACCCCCTTTCAATACTTTCTGACAGGTTGACCATGCATTTTTTGACGTTTGAGCTTTCAAACCCTTGTTGGTGTCTTATTGTATTGTTGAAATGTCTTACATTTTAGCAACAATTAACAAATTTAACCAGCACACACTGGAAAGCTGTGAAATGCAAGGTACAAAAATGGACTGAACATTGTTATTATTTATTTACTTTATTATGTACTGTTATTGTTTGAATTTTTGTTATTTATTTACATACAGTATTAATTTTTACCTTTTCAACTATTTGTCTTTTTATTTTTTATGTATTTTGTACTGTAGTTCAAACAAAACCCAATAAATGTAATATTTTTTTTAATTATTTAAAATAACACAATGCTAAACAGAACTACATTGCTAAAACACTTTCAAAAAGTCTTTATTTTTATACAAAAATAAATTATTTCTTTATAGCAGAAAGTATGCAAATGAAAGCGAGTTATGAGTATATGTAAATTTAATATAAGTGTAGCTAGGGATGTGAAAAAAAAATAATTCAGTGGCACTTTATCATAAATAAACTGATATTGACTGATTGTACTTTTATTTTATTTTTTAAAATAATTTATTGTATTGATTTGGTTTTATAATCTCATTAAATGTAATATTATAATTAATATACAATTAGAAAGTAAACAACGCATACATTTTTAAATTTAAAGTACTTCAGCAAATTGGAAAGGAACTTGAATATATTACTCTCCATTCAGTCTTTTTTAACAGAATTAAAATATAACATTTAATTTTGTTGTTGTTGTGTTGTGACAGGATTCAAGTATTAAAGTTCTTCTAAAAACAAACCAAAAATAAGTAAATATGTTATATAATCATTTTAATAACTAAGTATTTTAAAAAGACATCACAGAAAGTATTCAAAGGCATGTTGTGCAGTGCCATGTAATGAATATATGTGCTTAGGAGGAGCAAGCTGGCTGGCATATATACTGTACAGTTGAAGTCAAAATTCTTACGCCAATTCACACGAGGCTTCAGCATCAACGCTTGACGGAAGGCGTGTCTGAAGTTGGGGTTGATGCGATCGTCATAGCAGCGTCAGCCAATGAAATAAGTCCAAAATCAGCTACTGTCTGAGCTGGGGTATTTCCATAAAGTGATCTGATTGGCTTCCGTTGGTGCTTGAAAAGTTGAGAAATTCCCAACTTCTGCAGTGAGCAACGTCACTGAAGCAGCGCCGATAGACCCACAATTTAGTTCAAGCAACGCTTGACATCACCCATTCAAAGTGAATAGGAAGCATTGACGCTGATGCCCAGTGTGAATGGGACGTTAGCCCTCCATTGGATTTTTTGCCTTTTTTAAATATTTCTCAAATGATGTTTAACAGAGCAAGGAATTTTTCACAGTATTTCCTATAAAATGTTTTTCTTCTGGGGAAGGTCATAATTGTTTTATTTTGGCTAGAATAAAAGCAGTTTTTAATTTCTTAAAAAATATTAAGGTCAATATTATCAGCCCCCTTAAACTATTTTTATTTTGTCAGATTGTCTACAGAACAAATCATTGTTACAATGATTTGCCTAATTACCCTAACTTGACTAATTAACCTAGTTAAGCAACCCAGGCTTATTCTGAAAACGTACCACTATATACACATTTTTGGAGAGCGCCAAATACGCCCCAGGAGCTGTGTTTTTTTTTTTTTTGCAGTTTTTGTTTTCGCAAATCCACCAGAAGTCGCTGTGTGCGCTTTGTCAGATCTCAAATTTCTCTCGTGAGTGCCATTTGCACCTGCTGTTCTCGCGTAAATCCACCAAAGTGCGCTGTCGACTGATGGACTGACTGACCGATCGACTGACCCTCCCTCCCCCTTCCCTAAACCCAACTGATAGCATTTTAAAAAGCACCGATTGACCCGCCCACCCACTTCCCTAAACTTAACCGACAGTTTTAAATAGCAATCCAAAAAAAGAAAAGCCCTCGTCTGACGTTTTCAAATTTTACCGCATTCTCACCCTGTTATTTACTTGTTTATTTAATTTTTTTGGCTTCTCTTTTTGTCTTACCTGCTTTCTGAGACCGTTCTTCACCGAACTCAAACCCTGTGGTCAACTGCTCTCTGCATCTCAAGTCCGCCGCTGTACATGGTGAGCTAACTGAACAAACTGGTAACAGTGGGAAAGCAGATTATATGGAGGTAAGCTGTCAGCTGGTAAACGCGAAAAGGAACGGCGTCATACCTCCACGCAGCGTTCGTTTTAAAGATGAAATGCAGCCATATGTACTTCTGGCTACATAATTTGCGATCTGCAGAAATGTAAATAGGGCTACATTTTCAAAATGAGCCCATGTTGTAGTTAAGCCTTTACATTGCACGTTAAGCTGAATGCAAATATTTTGGGGGGGGCGTTAGGGTTAATAATTCTGACTTTAACTGTATATTTTCATTTAGCCAAAAAGCGAAAAATATTGAGCTAATGTTCACACTTATTTGAATGAATTCTCATGTGTAGCTGCATATACTGTATAAGCTCACCGTGTGCCATCAACACCACTACAGTAGCGCAGGAGGAGGTCTGGTCCAGTCGCTCTGACAGTGACAAAGCACTGCCATTTCGGCCAGCTCCCACAGTTCACTGATTGTTCTCTACCTCCTTCTACCTCTCTCTATCTGTGTGTGATGAGCAGATCGGTGGCTTGGCTTCACTAGAGGTGAAAGGTCAGCGAGCAGGGCAAACACGCAGACATTGTTCATCTCTCTTCATGCTTTTCCACTGGGAGTAAATACCGTTTTCTTCTCCCCTTCTCCTTGCACAGCCCTTTCCCTTCCATTTGCCTTTGTCTGCTGTTCATTCTCTCGCTCTGTCGGTGCTTCACGCTGTTCTGGGCACAGCCTATAACAGCCCCTGCCATCAGCACAGTTAGAGACTCAGTGGTCCTCCTACCTGTTTATTGACAGAGTCTTAACAGACAGCAGTCATGACCTCCTTTAGACAGACACGCAAGCTGCATCTACTGTCTCTCTCTCACACACATACACATATATTATCTGATTCAGTCGCAGGCCACAGCAAGTTTAATGGAAATGTTGTTTGTTTTTGAGAGAAAAAAAGGAATGACGACAAGGTAAACGGCAGGTCACCTGGCTGACATGCTCCAATCTAAATCTAGAAAATAGCATTAACTGCAAGGATATATTTCCAGAGAACATAAATAAGAAGCATCATTCCTTTTACAGCCGTGAACTTTTATTTTTATTTATTTACTTACGTTACTTAGATGAAACTGACATTTCGACAGTGTCAAGATCCTGAAGCGCAAGTGTTTCGAAACACTGCTTCGAAGTAGCACGATATATTTCTTACATAATTCCGATATCGATATGGACAATATTAAAAAGCCAGGAAAAAATTGGCAAGAACGCACATAATGAATGTCTGTACCCACATATGTTTGAAAACTGAATTTGCATAGTCTATAATAACATCCAGGCTCTTATAACTTAAAAAAAATTCAAATAAAAACAGTACAAAAAAAAATATTGTTCACTTTTTATTTGTATTTAGCCTTTACAAACAAGAATTGTGAAATAAACTATCAAATAAATAAAACTCTCCAACTCAGCTTATTTATATATAATTTATATATATATATACTGTATATACACACACACACACAGTTGAAGTCAGAATTATTAGCCCCCGTTTATTTTTTCCTCAATTTCTGTTTAAAGGAGAAAAGATTTTTTCAACACATTTCTAAACATAATAGTTTTAATAACTCATCTCTAATAACTGATTTATTTTATCTTTGTCATAATGACAGTAAATAATATTTGACTAGATATTTTTTAAGACACTTCTATTCAGCTTAAAGTGACATTTAAAGGCTTAACTAGGTTAATTAGGTTAACTAGGCAGGTTAGGCTAATTAGGCAAGTTATTGTATAACCATGGTTTGTTCTGTAGACTATTGAAAAAAAAAAAGCTTAAAGGGGCTAATAATTTTGACCTTAAAATGGTGTTTAAAAAATTAATAACTGCTTTTATTCTAGCTGAAATAAAGCAAATAAGACTTACTAGAAGAAAAAATATTATAAAACATGTTGTGAAAATTTCCTTGCCCTTTTGAACATAATTTGAGAAATATATAAAAAAAAAATAATAATTCAAAGGGTGGCGAATAATTCTGACTTCGACTGTATATAAGCTGAGGGTTCTATCTGTCTATTTATATTTGTGTATAATTACCTAATTAAAAGTTTAATATAAAATATTTCTTATATATTTTATACAGTCTATTTATATCGACTAATATTTTCTATTATTTTATATAACACATTTTCATTATTTAACATATTTAATACCTCTATTAATTACATTCTTTCTATTTCATCAGCTTTGCAATAACCTGATTCCTGATAAATATGTTTGTGAATTTTATTTTGTACATTTGTGCGAGTGCTATGTGCAGCATGCAGCGAGTTTATGTGTATAATGTGAGTGTAAATTTGGGTGTTTATGCGAGGATAAGGATCGAGTTTATATGTACGTACATGTGTATGTGGGTGTATGCATGCATCAAGTTTATATTTATATGCGTTTCATACATGTTTTGAACATTTAATAGTATAGGTGTATATGCACGTCACGTGTTTTATGTATGTGTTGATAAGCGAAGTTTGATTTCAATCCTACACGGCGCCTCATAGCATTTGTGTTTGCTTCATTGCCTTCTCTTCTGACACCGCTGGTTTCAGTGTCGGGAGGTTGGCTTAAACTTTTTTGATGCCTCATCTTCTCACTCTCAGTATGTTTTATTGGGTGAAACAGATTTGATGTGTTCCCACTGCTAGTCAGCACCACTCTCCCCGCACCGAAACTATACGTTTATCAGAACTTAAAAAGCCGAACCACTTCCACACTACTGCATTAGTCTTTCTTCTCTTATTAACTATTTAATCTGCTTTCTTACTTGTGGACGCTTGTTCATTCATATCTGTATTAAGGGCACTCATTTTGTAGCTAAAAATTTCTGCGACAGTCACGGAGCTTAACCAACTGCTGAGCGCTGGCAGGCAGCGCGTGTCTGTGATGTATGTCATCACGCATGTGACATCACGCTCTTTCTGACGGCTGAGCACTGAACGTCATTCATCAACAAATGATAATATATAAGATATATTATATAATATATTATACATATAATAAAATATATATATATGCAAATTTATATCGAAATACCGGAAATGGGTTTTAAAACTCATATCACCGTTATTGAAAAAAAATCTACCGCGATATATATTTATATCGAATTATTGTCCAGCCCTACACCTGAGAATGATCCGAAACACCCAGGTCAGAGTAATTCGAGAACTAGAGTCTAGAGTAATCCGAAACATCCCGGTCACGCGACTAAAGTAATTCAAAACACACAGGTCACTATGGTGACTAAGGTTATTTGAAACACCCAGGTCACGTGACTGAGGTGATTCGAAACACACAGGTCACGTGACTAAAGTGGTTCGAAACACCTGGTCACGTGACTAAGGTGATTTGAAACACCCAGGTCATGTGACTAAGGTAATTCAAAACACACAGGTCACCTGACTAAAGTGGTTCAAAACACCTGGTCACGTGAATAAGGTGATTAAAGAAACACCTGGGCACGTGACTAAGGTGATTTGAAACACCCAGGTCATGTGACTAAGGTAATTCAAAGCACACAGGTCACCTGACTAAAGTGGTTCAAAACACCTGGTCACGTGAATAAGGTGATTAAAGAAACACCTGGTCACGTGACTAAGGTGGTTCGAAACACCCAGGTCATGTGACTAAGGTAATTCAAAACACACAGGTCACCTGACTAAGGTGATTCGAAACACACAGGTCACGTGACTAAAATGATTCGAAACAACTCGTCATGTGACTAAGGTGATTCAAAACACCCAGGTCACGTGACTAAGGTGATTCGAGAAACACAGGTCACCTGACTAAAGTGGTTTGAAACACCTGGTCACGTGACTAAAGTGATTTGAAACACACAGGTCACGTGACTAACGTGGTTAGAAACACCTGGTCAAGTGACTAAGGTGATCCGAAACACCCAGGTCACGTGACTAAGGTAATTCGAAACACACAGGTCACGTGATTAAAGTGGTTCAAAACACCTACAGTAGTCACGTGACTAAGGTGGTTCGAAACACCTGGTCATGTGACTAAAGTGGTTTGAAACACCTGGTCACATGACTAAAATGATTCAAAGCATCGATCATTTCAGAAGCGTTTTGAGACCTGGCGAATATGAAGTTGACTGACAGGGTCAGAATAAAACTCTGTCTCATATTGCCTAGTGGACTGTGCGTATACACAAAGTTACTGTGTTGCAAATGGCTTTTGGTTTTGAATCCCGACTTGTACAAATACTCCAAAATTATGATTTCAAGTATTTCAATAATGTTACTGTGCTATGGTGTCTAGATAGGATACAGCTGCGGATAAGGCATCAATATAGCATACTTTTTGTAACACTGTATAACAATAATTAATATTTTTACAGTACTCTGATGGTTGGGTTTAGGGTTGGGGTAGATTTGGAAATTTAAAGAATAATATAAATAATTCTCGTTAACTTCCGGTCGCAACCGTATCTGATCTTGCAACAACCCTGTTTTATGACCAAAACAAGACATATTTATTCACAAAGTGTTCATTTGGATGTCAGACCAATGTTAAAACAAAATATGTTACAAGAACAGAGCATTTAAAACCTAACATCTGACGCTGCATCACCCTGGGTTCGAACCCATTATCTCTCCATGCTAGTCTGGAACTCTCACAGCTCCACTAAATCACTTGAAGCTTTAACTCTACAACGTGGCGTTTAATACCTCAATTTGCTCAACTGCTTCTTTGCTTTAGCTGTTTCAGAGCAATACATAACAAATGACCACTAGGTGTCACTGTAGAGACAGGCTTTGAAACATTTCGAAGCTTCGACACATTTGCTTCGACTGTTTCAGTTTTTCATGAAGCCTCGCTTTGCCCACCACTAGTTTTTGGAAATAGGCTCATTTTACACCTCCCCTAGAGTTGAAAAGTTGAGTTTTACCATTTTTTATATCCATTTCTGTTCCGCGCCGTCGTGTAGTGCAATGGAGAAAAACGAAACGCAAGGCAAAACAAATCAGAAAACACACAGGCATCTTGGAAGCACCAAAAAACAACAGACAGTGAAAGGGGAACACAAACTGAAATATATAGTGCTGGTGATATATAGTATGCGTATGTAGTTCTAATTGAATTCACGTCCAATGCACAATGTACTGTGGGCAATATCAGCGGTTAGAGTATGGACGGTTCTACACCTAAAATCCCACCCAGGAACCTTTGGCGTACTCTTTTCAACATACTACGATTTGGGACATTCTAATTCTATTTTCAAATACTATTTAGGATGGACAGTATGCAAACTGGGACGCAGCATGCGTGATTCAGGTGTTGATTGTCGCAAAGCATTCTGGTAGTGGTAGTTCATGTGGTGTGTGTGTAATTCACCAGCGACAACTTATTTGTTTTCAATCTACTTACATTTGTAAAAACCAATAAGTTAACTTAATTTGTGCAGGGACAAGATGACACAATTGTGTGGATCCCAGTGTAGTTCATTTACATTTACTTGTTTAGCAGATACTTTTATCCAAAGCGACCTACAAGTGAGGATAAAAGAAGCACTTGAAAATATGAGAGAGTAGCAGCATATTAATGCTATAAGTCGAAGTTATTGAATATACAAGTTTTAATACAGGCCCACTCACCTGTGGGGTGTTTTCAGAAACAGAACATTGAGAAAACGTCTGGTGCATATGAAAGAGTGTGTCACTTACAGGTGGTTTGCTAAGCCCACTCACCTGTGTGAAGACCACTAAGAATTGCACAATGTTTTCAAAAATATAGAGTGCTGGTAAGAAAGTGTCTGGTGCATACGGAGAGAAGACACAGTGTCCTACAGGTGGCTTGTCAAGCCCACCTCACCTGTGAGGTGCACACTCAGAATTGTAGAATTGTTGTTGGGCAATTAAGTGATCAACTTTTCTTTTTCCGGTATTTGTACACGGTGTAGCGACAGAAGAGTTAATCTTTAAATAGGAAAATTATCAAAACTCTTTTTTGAAAATTTTGAATGAGATGGTAATGGTCTAATCTGTTTCAATGATCTATGCTAAGTTAAGCTAAAATGCTGCCACCAGACACTGAGACTGGCTGAATGATTGAAAAATGGTAAACTCAGCTTTTTAACACTACGTTACTTGTAAAATGAAGCTATTGCCATAAGAATGGGAGTCTTCCAGTTCATTTTTACAGTTCCTGATTATGTTGTACACATGTGTATTGTCTAGTTTCTCATTATGTCCTGTGCATTTAAGCCTTGAGTGCGCTTCTGGTCATTGTCTAGCATCCTCTTCGTTGTGGTGTTATGATATTTCTCCTGCATTCTCCTATAGTCTCCAGTATGTTTTGCGTGGTTTTTGGCTTGTTAAATTAAAACAACTGCAAGTAGATCTCCTCCAACACACTACTGCTAGCCCTAAACAATTTACAAACTTTATAAACTTTACAAACTTTACAAACTTTACAAAATGTATTGTAGTTGAATAAAAACAAGCTATTTTACATGCTGTCACTATAAATGGCATTTATTTCCAAGTCAATCGTTAAATTTAAAGTCAAAATATACAAATACTCAACAAAAAAAACTAAAAAAAAACGAATAATGAACAAAGTAAATTATTTATATATATATATATATATATATATATATATATATATATATATATATATATATATATATATATATATATATATATATATATATATATATACATACACTGCAAAAATATAAAACTCCTATTACTGACATATTGAAATGGTAAGATCCACAACTGGTGCCATCTTTTATTCAATCTTTATAGGTTCAAATATTCAAATTACACATTTGCAAACTTTAAATCACACATTTGAATTTGAACTTAAATGAAATAAAATGTAATAACAAAAAATTTAAATGTATTAATTTATAAATAAATAAATAAATAAGCAAGCAAGCAAGAAACAAAACGAAATGAAACGACACAAAAAACAAAAAACAACCTTAGACCAGCAAGATTTTCTCTGCTGGTTTTGATTGTTCCAGTTGTTAATTTATTTTAGATTATGTTGTTACTTAATTATTATTTTTATTATTATTATTATTTTTATTATTATTATTATTATTATTATTATTATTATTATTATTATTATTTTACATTCATTTTCTTTTCGGCTTAGTCCCTTTAATAATCCGGGGTCACCACAGCGGAATGAACCGCCAAACTTATCCAGCTGCAAATCTCTGGGAAACATCCATACACACTCATTCACACTCATACACTATGGACAATTAAGCCTACCCAATTCACCTGTACCGCATGTCTTTGGACTTGTGGGGGAAAGCGGAGCACCTGGAGAAAACCCAAGCAAATGCAGGGAGAACATGCAAACTCCACACAGAAACGCCAACTGACCCAGCCGAGGCTTGAACCAGCGACCTTCTTGCTGTGAGGCGACAGCACTACCTACTGCGCCACTGCGTCGCCTATTATTAATAATAATAATAATGTAAAATTTTTAAAAAACAGACATAGTGGTTTCCCACACTTGTGATCAGTAGACTTTCCACTCCCATTCGTCTTTTATTGGATTCTAGGTTTACAATCATTTCCTGATAAATTTCTGACATGTAGCCCTAAAATATTGATCAGCTTATCTGTATTAACCAGATATCAAACTTCAGTTCATCCAGATTGCCTACAGAAAACACTTCATGACAAGCCAAGGCTACTAACGCTAGATATCCATTTCTGCCATCCACTCTCTGAGGCCAGGTGTGGAAATACTCACATCTGAACACTGATGGAGAGAGAAGCAATTTAGCCTGATGTGACTTCTGATACCCAGCATGACAAATAAACAGACATCTCAGGCTGGCACTATCAGTTTTTGCTATGACCCGAAACGATGACACTATAACCTTATCGTGAAAGTACAATCACTGTGAAAATCCTGATGCCAATATGCAGCAATAACCATGAAGATATACCTACGGGAGAGA
Source organism: Danio kyathit (assembly GCA_903798195.1). Taxonomy (NCBI): domain Eukaryota; kingdom Metazoa; phylum Chordata; class Actinopteri; order Cypriniformes; family Danionidae; genus Danio; species Danio kyathit. Next base: position 38,068,453 of record LR812521.1, on the reverse strand, counting down.
AATCGGAGCGTGTCTGTGAAATAAAAAGAGAGAAAGCATAAACCAGCATTCAGAAAAAATAAATAAATAAATAAATAAATAAATAAACAAACAAACAAACAATTAATACATTTTAAAATAAATAAAAACACAAATAAATAAAAACAATTAGATAAATAAAAAAAACATAAATAAATAAAACCAAATAAATAGATTTTAAAACAAATAAAAACAAAAATAAATAGATTCAAAAAAATAAAATAAACAAATACATTTTAAAATAAATAAAAACATAAATAAATAACTAAAAACATAAATAAGTGAAAACAAACAAATAATTTTTAAATAAATAAATAAAAACAAATATAAACAAATAAATAAAGAAAAATGTAAATAAATTTAAAATAAATAAAATTTAAAAATAACAAACAATTAATACATTTTAAAATAAATAAAAATATAAATAAACAAATAAATAAAAACAAATAAATAAATAATTGAAAACAAATAAATAAACAAATAAACACATTAACAAATAAAATTAACAAATAAACAAAATAATAAATTTATAATAGATAAAACAATAAATAAATAAACCCAAATAAATACATTTTAAAACAAATAAATAACATAAATAAAAACTAAAATAAATTAACATAAATACATTTTAAAATGAAAAAATAAAAACAAACAAATAAATAAAAACATAAATAAATAACTAAAAATATAAATAAAAACAAATAAAATTAATTTTAAAATAAAAAAATAAAAACATAAATAAAAAACATAAATAAATAAATAAACAAACAAAACATAAATAAATTTCAAAATAAATGAAAACATAAATAACTAAAAATATAAGTAAAAACAAATAAATGAATTTTGAAATAAATAAATAAAAATATAAATAAAAATATAAATAATATATATATATATATATATATATATATATATATATAATATAAAAATAATAAATAAATAAATAAATAAATAAATAAATAAATAATCTGTTCAAACTGCTGTTCAGCACAGAGCTCTAAGACCACAGACTTAAAAAGCTTTCAAAGCAATCACTGATGGACCAGGCGACCAATCTACTACAACTATTGTTTTTGTGTGTGTTTGTCAAAGACAAATCGACAATCAGAAAGTATGAACTGTGAGTCAATGTCAACAGCACAAAAGGCATTTGTTAGCACAGAAAACCATTTAGGAACTCCAATTTGAGCCGAGAGAAGGCAGACTGCACATGCCTTCACATGCTTTCAAGCTCTGGGGTTAAAAACGAACACCTGAAAATCATAGTCCAAAAAAAAATGTCTGTGAAATGTTAAACATACGCCTAAATCTCAAGCTTTTGTTGCTGTGTTTCTAGTGTACATCCCCCACACGGCTGTTACTCCAACACACCTCGCTTGTCTGACACCTTTACTATATCAAATAAAACTTTACACCACCATCTGTTTCATAGACAGGAGACGAATATGAGCAACGGCATTTTAGTGACATCGATGAAGATAAATCACTCACTTTTTGGACTCTGACCCAAAACTTAAGACTAAATTTAGCCTATTTGCTTCAAAAACTGATATGTGTACAAAAAAAGACCACCCTAAAGGTCAAAACTCCTGTACGTTAAATGTATTTTCTAATAAAAATGATCTGTCATCATCTACAAACCCTTGTGTCATTCCAAGCCTGAATGACTACTGTAACTTTCCTCTTTGAAACACAAAAAGAGACATTTTTTAAAGGGCCCATAAAATGAAAATAAAGTTTTTAGATGTTAGTATTGTTTGTTTTTAAGATATCTATAAAGCTAGTATACTCCAAAACATTGACACAATTTGTTTAGAAGATATAGAACTGATACAAACATGTAAAGCTTAGTTTGTCACTACTGCCTAAATGGATCAACGGTTTATTCACGTTAACCCATACAGTTTCTCATCAAATCATAACCAATCAAATGCTCTATAGTTTCTGACATGCCCCGCCCCCTTCAAGATGCTTCTCATTTGCTTTAGCTCAAGGTGCATGTCTAAATGTTCAGATACATACAGAAATAATAATAATAATTTATTCACATAAACTAGGGATGCCCAGATCTGATCATGTGATCGGAAATTTCACCCGATCACGCAGTTTCAGACTCGATCAGAATCGGACGTTATCTCCCGATCAAGACTCGAATATATATGTATATATATTATTATTTTTTTAACCCATCTATAGTTATGCGGTGGCACAGAGTTAGGGTGCTTTCACATATGTGGTTCGGTTCATTTGGTCCGGACCAAAGGCAACAAATGATACATTGTAGCATTTTTCTGCCGTTTTGGGTCCCTTTCACACCACACTGATTGCTTTGGTCCAAACCAGTTGAAACGCACCAAAATGCAGTCATGTGACAAAATCTACATCACTCACTGGCCAGATGTTATTGAACGCATTTCCTAAACTGCTTTTCAATTGGTCGGAATTCACGTGGAACTACCGCAAATAAACAAACCGGCAGACACACAATGTCGCTGCGCTGGCTGACGCAGTATCCCTGCTCATAGTATACTATGTAGTTTGTATGCATCACTTTAGACAAACTATACATTTCGAGAATGAAGGGCGGCTAGGGCTGGAAAACAATGTTTTAATGCATTGCAATCGGCGAAAGCATTAGGAGAAGGCGTGAAATAATTTAGCTAAACTGCGACATGGTCATCTTTCGGAAATATCACCAATGATCCATCAGGTAATGTTTCTCCCTCCCTCCCTCCCTCCCTCCCTCCCTCTCTCTCTCCCTCTCTCTCTCCCTCTCTCTCTCTCTGTTTAAAACTGTTGGTAAAGCGCTGTCAACAAATATTTTTCCTCCAAACCCCATAAGATAGACAGCACATCGCACTACGGCAGCTGTATTAGTCCAAAAAGGCACAGTACTTTTTGCAGTTGGGTCTGTTTTAGTTTGGATCACGTTCTCACCACAAACGAACCGCTCCAGGGTTCGTTTGAAAACGTACCGAGACCACCTCTTCAAGCAGGTGTTTTTTGGTGTGCTTTTGGTGCGCACCCGAGTGCAATTGCTACGTTCTCACCTGCCCAAACGAACCGCACCAAGAGGGAAAACGAACTCTAGTGCGATTCAACCGAACTAAATAAGGCAGGTGTGAAAGCACCCTTAGACCTCTTTCTTGACTTCACACAGAAACAGCAACGCATGCGGCATGACATCACTTTGTTGCAGAGACTCTATTGGTTAAATGGCGGCAAAGTAAAACACGGAAGCAGCTTGAAGTGGAAAGAGCGAGTATGTCTGCGGTCTGAAGATATTATAAAGTTGATGACGACAACATTGCCATAGCAAACTGTGACATATGTAAACTTGGGATTGCCTTCCGGGTGTTTTATGTTGAGGTGCTATTTGTTTTTATATTAGATTATTTTATATTTACTGTTGCACTAAAGTCCAAAAGTGAAGAAATTATGTTATTTATTACTTGATTGTTTAAGCTATACTCACAGAAATGCTCTGTTTGTTAACAGAGTTGTTGAATGTTAAAATAAGATAAATTAAAAAATAAGGAACATCCTTGATCTGTTTTTTCGCTCTTCTTTATTTTTTTTTTTATGTATTATAGATGTATCGGATCGGGTTTCGGTATTAGTAGATACTCAAAATCAAATGACTCAGACTCGGACTTGAGGGCAATAAAACCTGATTGGGACATCCCCAACATAAACCCTAATTTTGTATGTAATAAATGAATATAAAAAGTTGAAACACGGCATACAAATGCACTTGTAACAGTAAATCTGATCAGTGTGCATCTTAGAATAACAGGAAGATATATTCCTAATCAAACATCAAAAGACTAGAACAAAATCACTCATTGCTATTGACTGAAGGATATTTGAAGCTTTAACAAGAAAGAAATCAAGTTTACTTCTTTCAGTAAATACTATGTTAAATGTTGGGGACTACGTGTTTGTTTTTAGTTAAATAATAACTAAAATAATTTTATAATAAATAATAAATATATATACAGTGCTTAGCATATATGAGTATACCCCATACAAATCTCTCATTTAAATTAATATTTTCTATGCTTCAAAATATTTGTGCATATACATTAGAATATAATCAATACTGAAGCCAAATCTGGAGCGAATCGAACAAAATAACTTATGATAATGGTCCACAGATTAGTTGCCCAAATTAATATGTTTGGGGAAAATATTAAATAATTTTAAAAAGAGCAAAAAAAAAAAAAAAAAAGAAAAGAAAAGAAAAACAAACAAGATATGCAATTTTGTGGTTAATAATTTTTTATTTTGCATGAATTTAAATGTATAATATTTCTATTTCTAAAGTGATTAAAATATTATTTTAATAAATACATCAATTTAATCATCTGTTTCGCTCAAATTCACCAAAATATACAACCTGATCTCACGAGGAAACGTAACTATTTTACGTTTTGTCAGTTTAGTGGCTAATTCGTACGAATTCGAAAATGTAAGATTTTAAAAAGGAGGCGTGGCACCTAACCCCACCCCTAAACCCAACCGTCATTGGGTGATGGGCAAATTGTTCTAATTTGTACGATTTAGATCGTACGAATTCATACGAATTAGCCACTAAATCAAAAAGTTACAAATTGCCGTGTGATTACGTTGAAATATATTACCTATATGCACTAAGAAATTCATAAAAATATTCATTTTCAAAATGGGCTGTACTCATTTATGCTGAGCACTGTATAAATCAATCAATCAAAAAAGGTTTTGGTCATAGGCCCACTCATAATCCTTTCAAATAATCGTGACCAAAATAATCTTGGATTGTGTGTGTTTTTTTTTTTTATAATCAAGCAGCCCTAATAAACACATTTATAAACAAACTAAACATTTTATAGAGCCATACTGTCAGGATTCTGCCGCTTCAGTCTTGTTAATTCTTGTTTTGGTTGTGGAGTCCAGACACTAGTCCTGTCTTGTCTAGTATGTTTTGCTCTGCTTGAGTTTTCTCAGGTTGTGCACTCATTTCCTGTCATTGTCTGTCTTTGTATGAGCGCCGTCTTGGCCATGCTAGGGCCGTGCGCCGGGCATGCTCGAGATGTGCATTCCTGTCCTGGTGTTTGTTTTGTCCGTGGCATGCTGTTTTATTCTCAGAGTCTAGTTGGTTTCGGTTTTGGTTGGCGCTGGGACGGAACATGCTCGTTGCATGTGTAAGTGCACGGTAAGTGTTTTCATTTATTGTGTGCTTGTGTCTTGCGTTCTGTTTGGGTTGCCGTTGTCAAAGCACGTGGCTCTGTGTTTACATTGTGGCTACATGCTTTAGTCTTGTGTTTCATGTGAAAACGCGGTTAATGGGTTCTCTTATTGGCTGCGTGTTCTAGTGTTGTTTTACATGAGCACATGGCTTGTGTTGTCATGTGCTCTCGAGTCTATTGTCTGGGCCCAGCCTCCTCGTTAACCCATTATTAGTTTATTATGTTCAACTGTTTGTTTGCCAATTATTTCTCTTTTATAGTCTCCTCATGTCTGTTGTCCTATGCCAGTTCGTTGTCGTTCATCATGCGTCGCTCTTGTCTTGTCTAGATGCTTCCTGACCTGTCCTGTCAGCCCAGCCAATTTTGTGTTTTGTCTTTTAGTCAATGTTTTCCCCCTTGGTGGGGTTTTTTGTTGTCTTTTTGTTTTATTTATAGATAATAAAAACCCATAATTCTACTGCATGAAGTCCTCGCTCCTTTCGCCACCCACAAACGTGACACATACATGCTTTTGAAGTTATAATATAAAGCAAGAAAGCTTCTTTAAGCCTACATTTCAACTAATTTGTCCACACATGACTACTGTTTCAAAGTATAGATTTCGCATCCTAACAAAAGTTTAAATAACAAAACTAAACAACAATCTATATACACAGTGAAAACTGAGTGAGAGGTATATTTGGCTTTTGTGCTTTACTTTTATACCTCATGAAAATAATGTGATGCTATTTTAACATGACATTTGTATCACAAGCATATCTGTGGCTGAAGCTCTTGAGTTCACTACATATTGTTCTTCCAGATTATTTTCTCTTTAAATTTCCTACAGTACAGTAATATTCAACATCTGTAATATAGTTAATAGTTCTTGGAGATATTCATGACCGTCAGGGGGTAAATCAGGTTTGCAACATTAAAACAACCATTTCTCCGAGATGAGAGGTTCACAGTTTTGTTGGATTTCTGTCAGTGTGTTCAGTTCAGATTTACGAACGCAGACGTACTGCCCCTAAAGACCATCTGATCTGAAATTAGAGTGCTATACAATCACTCAGAATATACTGACTCCAGCGCTCCATTACCGCAGAACTCCGGACTGATCTGCGGTCAGCCTGAATTTACTGCACATTGTCAGATTCACACACGCAAATGGTGTCGAAGCCGAGGGACGAAGGAGAGCGATAGACACCGAGAGATGGTAGTCCTCAGTAATTACTTTAACATGCTGTGACATAAATCACACACCAGAGAGTTCTTATTGAGTGCCTGGTGAGGAAAGAGACAGAGGTGATGGAGGGAAGAGGGGGAAAAGAAAGAGAGGTCTAGGCAGACACAAAGAGGCTGATTGAGTTTAAAGAGACAGTTCAGACAAAAATTAGGAATTCATTACAAACCTGGTGACTATTTTTATTTGTATAGACCATTTTGAGGAATGTAAACAAAAACAATGGTCCAACGTATTTCCTGTTTTACATTTTTAATTTCTATAGCTTCCGAGAATCCAAAAACAGCCACATATTGATAAATAATGTTATGATAGCTGTTTTAACAGTAAGTTATGATTAAATTGCCCCTTGTTACAGTTATGAAGTAGTTTGATAACAAGCAGGAAATGTTCATGGACCAGTGGCATGACCACATTGAAATGGTCTATATATAATTTATTTTTTCAATACTGTTAAATAATTGAGGTCAGTAAAACTTACTCTTTATTTTGGAAATTAATTAAAACTTTATTATTATTTATTTAATTCATTAATTAATTTATTTATTCATTTCTCCTTTTTTATTTTTATTTTTTCTTTCAGTTTTTTGTTTGTGCACTTGATGTTAAGTGTTGGCGTTTATTGTATTAGGTGTGTCATTCCGTTATACTGTATGTGAAGCACCACCATGTCAAAATGAATTGCCCCAAATGGATTAATAAAGCTTTAAATTTAACCTAAACTTACTTTTAAAGCATGAGTAGATTAAAATGATCAAAGGTGGCAGTGATAAAAGCAACTTTTATGGTTGCTAAAAGCCTAAAACTACATCCTGAAAACAAAACAACAATATGAAACGATAACTATTACTGTTATTTGACAAAGTAAAACTAAAATATTAATTAAAAATAAAATAAATAATTAAAAATTTAATTGCAAAAAATATGATTACAAAAAAGAAAAAAATAATAATTTAAAATTTTTAAATAAAAAAATTTTAACTTCATAAATGCAAACCTGTACTCCTTAATGAAACCTGGAAAAAGTATTATAGTTTCAACAAAAACAAATAAATTATTTTGATATTATTTTCAACTAATAATAATGTTTCTTGAAGAGCAAATTACTACATTAACTCAATTCTGAAGGATTATATTACACTGAAGTAGTAAAAGATTGTTTTTTTAAAAATCTGCATTTAAATATTACAATATTAAAGTTAAAGCATGCCATAATAGAAAACAGTTATTTTAAAGTGCAATATTTTACACTAATAAAGTTTCTACTATATATAATTTTTATTAAATAAATAAAAAAATTTTAAAAAATGGAAATTAGGGTGACACAATGTATTAATTAAATATACTAGTAAATTAAATTAAATATACACATTATAAGTAAATAAAAAATAAGCAAGATACTGTAGCACATCAAAAAACTAAACTAAACTAAACTAAGCCTTGGACCAGCAGGATTTTCTCTGCTGGTTTAGGCTGTTCCAGTTGTTTGTGATTTTAGATAATGGTACTTATTATTATTATTATTATTATTATTATTATTATTATTATTATTATTAAAAAGGTGCGACAGAGTGGCTCAGTGGTTAGCACTGCCGCCTCACAGCAAGGTTGCTGGGTCAGTTGGCATTTCTGGGTGAAGTTTGCATGTTCTCCTTGTGTTCGCGTGGGTTTCCTCTGGGTGCTCCGGTTTCCCCCACAGTCTAAAGACATGCGCTATAGGTGAATTGGGTAAGCTAATTTGGCCGTAGTGTTTGTGTGTGAATGAGTGTCTATGTGTGTTTCCCAGTACTGGGTTGTGGCTGGAAGGGCATCCGCTGTGTAAACCATATGCTGTATAAGTTAATTAATTTTGCTGTGACGACCCTTGATAAATAAAGTGACTAAGCCAAAATGAATGAATGAAAAATTGGAGATTACATTTCTATAATATGACTTAAGAACACTTTAAACTCAGTTTCTATTAATATTTTGAACTGGTTTTGTATAATCAGAAGCCTGAGATAAAAAAGTATAAGTAAATAAAAAACTGTTACTATTACACCAGTGGTTCCCAAATTGGTGGTCGGAGTATAATGAGGAGGGGGAGGGGGGGGGGGGGGTTGCTTGGTGATTTCTAAAAGTCTAATTAATTTTATGAATCTATTAGAATGAGCGTATTTTGTCTATATGCTACAGAAGATACGGAGTACAGTTGAAGTCAGAATTATTAGCCCCCTTTTAATTTTCTTTTCTTTTTTAAATATTTCCCAAATGATATTTAACAGAGCATGGAAATTTCCACAGTATGTCTGATAGTATTTTTTTCTACTGTAGAAAGTCTTATTTGTTTTGATTTGGCTAGAATAAAAGCAGTTTTTAATTTTTTAAACACCATTTTAAGGTCAATATTATTAGCCCATTTAAGCTATATTTTTTTCTCGATAGTCTACAGAACAAACCATCATTATGCAATAACTTGTCTAATTACACTAACCTGCCTAGTTAACCTAATTAACCTAGTTAAGCCTTTAATGTCACTTTAAGCTCTATAGAAGTAGTTTGAAAAATATCTAGTCAAATATTATTTACTGTCATCATGGCAAAGATAAAATAAATCAGTTATTAGAAATGAGTTATTAAAACTATTATGATTAAAAATGTGTTGGAAAAAATCTTCTTGCCGTTAAACAGAAATTGGAGGAAAAAATAAACAGGGGGGCTAATAATTCAGGGGGGCTAATAATTCTGACTTCAAATATGCAGGAATCAGAGAGTGAAATTCATTACCTTTTAAGACATTTAAAGAGTCTTTCGATACATTTTAAGACCTTATAACCACTTTAGGTTTCAACCGGAAACACTGGTTAGATTTTAACTCACAGTATATTTACTAAATATTAATGTAAGAAATTAATCTAAAACTAAACATTATTCATATACTGAATACAAATCTATTAAATCTAGCTAATTCAGCAGGTTGGCGCCTATAGAACTGCAGGCATAATGGTGTTGCCTTGGTTACTGCAGTAAACAAAGCAGCATGATGTCAAATCTAGCAGGATTTCATTGATTTCATAAACTACACAGCATTCTGATAATGGCAGATTTAATTCAGGCAAACTTTAACATACAACTATACGTTGCATAATCAAAAATAAGATAAAATTTTATACCTTGCAAAATAGGATTGAACACTTTTTAATACTTTTTAAGGGCCTTAAATTTCTCTACATTGATTTATCAACTTGTAATACTTTAAGACTCTGCGGACACCCTGTTATAAAACAACACACATTTTTTTTCCATTGGATTGTGACCCCTGGGGTCTCATTACATTAGTTTAAAGACACAGCAATAGGGTCAGATGCAGCAGATTGATTTCATGGCACCAGGGTAAACTTTCTGACATCTTTAAGACACTCGCATGCTTTAAAATTAAATACAGGTCACGACTGAACATGGAGGATGATCTCCGAGTGGTGTTTTCCAAACTTAAACAAAGAATAGATTAGGGCCTATTGGTGTGTGTGAGCCATTTTGCATTTGCAATGTTTGTATATTTATAACCACCTCAGAGGATATTGGGGGTCGTGAGTCACTGGCTATGTTATTTTGGGAACCCCTGGTGTACACTACCCCTTTAAGATCCTTCAGCCTCTAAAAAAAGCATATGGGGAGACAGAAAGGGTTAAAAGAGGACTCAAAAACAGGAGAGACGCGGCAGACACAGGTTGAGAAGGTGAGCGAGCATCAGTCTTGACTGTGTGATGAGCTGTCATAGCAACACAGAGCGGTCAGGACTGGAGATTAGTATTAACCTCGTGTTCCCAACGTCTCTTCAGGACACACAGGGCTGAATTAGACAGTCTGGCGCAGACAAAGCCATGTTTGAGGAGGGATCCAGCTCCATTAGCCGCACTTTTATTACAGAGAATGAGAGATCAAGGCTCTTGGCATTTCAGAGAGGCGCATTCTAAAGCAAACTTTCAACTACTACATATCAAAATAAGAATAGCAATTATTCCATCATAATATTGTACTTTATACCAGCGGAAAACTTTTTTATATAGAACAAAGATGCGCTACAGGCATTTGAGCCAATAGATTTGATGAAAAGAGGCCTAAGAAATGAGTCAGACTTGACTTAAAAGGGATATGAATTGAAAACTGATACTAAATGCTTCCAGAAGTGTTGACAGATTCTAATTTACCCTCTCATATTGGGAGTCAAAGGTTTGGAATATCATTATTCCATTAGGGCGCTATGATGGCGGGTGTTGTCAGACTTTGTGAGCTGTGGGAACCCACTGATGTCTGGGGGCATTGCAATGAGTCAATTGAAGATGGTTGATTTTGTGGATCGTTAGAGTAAAAAATGGACAGTGTGATCTAAGACGGACAAATAATACACAGTGGTAACAGGCTAAATAAGCAGTTTTGAACAAGATGTCCTTGCTGCAGTCTGTAGCACAATGATATACTGGATCAGGTCCAATACCTAGTGGACATTGTAACACCCATGCTACTGTGATGGTTGGGGTATGTGTAGACGTTAATATCACACAATGTAATGGATAGTGAGCAGTAATTGGCATCGTCGCCTCAAAGTAAGAAGGTTGCTAGTTCAAGTTCCAGCTGGACCAGTTGGCATTTCTGTGTGGATTTTGAATGTTCTCCATGTGTTCGTGTGGTTTTCCTCTGAGTGCTCTGGTTTCTCCCAAAGTCCAAAGACATGTGCTATAAGTGAACTGGGTAAACTAAATTGGCTAACTAAAAGTCTGTGTGTGTGTGGGTTAATGTGAGTTCTTTTTGGGTGTTTCCCAGTGCTGTGTTGGAGCTGGAAGGGCATCTGCTGTGTAAAACATATGTCAGAGTAGTTGGCGGTTCATTCCGCTGTGGCGACCCCTGATGAATCAGGAACTAAGCCAATGGAAAATGAATGAATGAATGAATGAATATAAATAATTCTGGTTTCTAGCAATTACCACTCATCCACTACGCTTTGGACCTGATCCAGTATGTCATGGTGGTACAGGCTGCAGTGAGGACACACTCATTTTGAAGTCAAGCGCTGATCAATATTTTTGAATCATTTTAATTTGCAGAAATTAAACTACTATACTAATATATAGTATATAATATAATATATAATATATATATTAAACTAATATATAATTACTTATTCAGAAAATAATTTCTATACTAGTGCTAGTGACTTTACTAGTGCAATAGGAAATATAAAAAAAAATCTAATACAAAAACAAATAGCACCTCAACTTAAAATACCCAGCAGGCAATCCCAAGTTTACATATCTCACAGTTTGCTATGGCAATGTTGTCATCATCAACTTTATAATATCTTCAGACCGCAGACATACTCGCACTTTCCGCTTCAAGCTGCTTCCGTGTTCTACTTTGCCGGCATTTAACCAATAGAGTCTCTGCAAAAAGTGATGTCATGCCGCACATGTTGCTATTTCTGTGTGAAGTCAAGAAAGAGGTCTAACTCTGTCTCACCACATAACTATAGATGGGTTAAAAATAATGAGAATATATATATATATATATTGTAATGTTCACATATGTGGACTCGTGGTCCGAATTTACATAAAACACTTTTTCCTGATTTTTTTTTATGCATATTTAACATAGAAATGTTTTTTTTTTACTTGCTTTGACTATCAGAGAGTAAAAACAATTTTTTTTCCCCCATTTTGGACAGTTAAAAATAGGGTTTGGGACATTTCATATGCTGCAAAACAGTCGCAGGATGACACTGTATGTCTGTAACAAAACATAAAACAATAGCCACTTAAGAGCTAAAATGTGCTGTCCACATACATACTGTATATATATATATTAGTGGTGGGCCGTTATTTGCGCTAATGTGCTGCGTTAACGCGAGACTCTTATCGCGCGATAAAAAAAAAATATATCGTCGTTAATCTAATCTCAAAGTTGGGATGCATGGACCGGCATGGACCGGATAGCCATGGATAGCATGGACCGGTGAGCCGTCTGACAAAAAAGTGCCCTTCTGAATCAAATCAGCAGGATGCCTGACTTTAACTGCAGTTCGGCAGTTTCACTTTAACTCATGAACATTTCATTCATGCACCGTGACAAACTGGGGTATTAGACGCAAATAAGGAGTAAGGACTGGTGAGAGTGTTATGGAATTTAATAACCCACGCAAAATGGAAAGGAAAAAAAAATTCCGCATTTCGCGATGCAGGTGTGTTAGTGGGTCTGTGCGTCTGTGTGTGGTACATTACTGACAGCCGCCTGTGTGGATTTTGTCGGAAAATATGGCGAAAATGACGCTAATAGTTTGTCAGTAATGCCACTAATATCTGCATACTCCACATCTTAATTCCATTTCTGTTTAGTTCAGTTATGACTTTAGTTGCATTAAGGTAATCAAAAATTGCTGTTTACATGGCAGACTCTTAATCAGAGTATTGTTTTAATCATATTAAAATCGTATTAAAGTATTGTTGCCCATGTAAACATACTCAATGCTTGACACACTGTCAGGGCTCTGTGAACTTGCCTTTGCGAAGCAGCATTTTCTGTATGTACGTACATCAAAAGCAAGTATGAAATCACTGTTTGGATCTTATGTAGGGCTACAGTTCAACATTCATGTTTAACTGAATAAACAGTTAGTAAACACAAGTACATCTTATTGAACATCAATTATTTTCATCACCAATTATCATAGTAGAACAGTTTCTCAAGCAGTTTGTGATGCATTTTGGAAACAGGAGATGAGTCTAATGCGCCACCTGGCTTGAGGAACCCATTCTCAAAGACTTATTATTTGGGTAGCACATATAATCTAGATTTAAAAAAATTATCTATGCCCACCTATAATATATATATATATATATATATATATATATATATATATATATATATATATATATATATATATATATATATATATATTATAGGTGGGCATAGATTAATTTTTTTAGTCTAGATTAATTTCGAAATTAATCTAGATTAATCTAGATTAAAATGGCTCATTTGAATTCTGCCGAAGGTATTCAGAATATGTGTGTTACCCAAATAATAAGTCTTTGACAACAGGTTTCTCAAGCCGGGTGTCGCATTAGACCAGGGTCTCATCTCCAAAATGTTTCCAAAATGCAGTACAAACTGCTTGAGAAACTGTTCTACTATGATAATTAGTGATGAAAATAAATGATGTTAAGATGTACTTGTGTTTACTAACTGTTTATTCAGTTAAACATGAATGTTGAACTGTAGGCCTACATAAGCTTCAAACAGCGAATTCTGATGAGCTTAATCTGACTAAAGTCATAACTGAACTAAACAGAAATGGAATTAAGATGTGGAGTATGCAGATATTAGTGGCATTATTGAAGTAAACACCGCGGTCTTTAGGACCTTTCGCCATATTTTCTGACAAGGTCCACACGCGGCTGTCAGAAAGGACTGCACACACACATACACAAACACACACACACAAACACACACACATCGTGAAATGCGTCATTAAATTCCATAACTCTCTCACCTGTCCTTTTTTTTTTTTGAGTCCTGATCAGAGGTAACGTCCGATTTCGATGGAGTCTGAAACTGATCGGGCCCGATTTCCAATCATGTGATCGGATCTGGACATCCCTACTTTATTCATCAGCAGTCGCCACAGCGGATGCCCTTCCAGCCCCAACCCAGTACCGGGAAACACCCATACACACTCACATGCACACTCATACACTACGGACAATTTAGTCTATTCAATTCACCTACAGTATAGCGCATGTCTTTGGACAGTGGGGGAAACCGGAGCACCCAGAGAAAACCCATGCGAACATGCAAACTCCACACAGAAATTCCAACTGGACCAGCCGGGAAACTAACTAGTGACCCCGCCCCCCCTATTTAAATTGATTAGCATTTTTAACATGATTTTGCATAGTTAGACAATGTGTCGTTTTATATGAAAGCACATGTCGGAGGTTCACTAGAAGCAGTTTTACTGACAAATTGTGCATGAAAATCATCTTTGATTAATCGCATAGCCCTAAACTGTATGTATGGAGGAAACAAAGTGATCATTATTGTAAATAAATAATTGCTGCAAGCTGAACATTATACATAAAGAACATTTCTCATCATTTTCCCTTTAATAAAGTTTAATATTAGGATGAACTATTAATTTTAAATCTTACAGTGTTAGTTCGTTCAATTATGATGTGTGTGCAGATAAAATCAGAATTAAACTGAATCACAAGCGGAATTCTTCTTTACATTTGGCTAAAGGCACACTGAATGTAAATCAGCATGTAATTGACTTTACAAAGCCCTCTGGTTACATTGTACCTCAAATGCAAACAAAGTGACAGCAAACACTTATATCTCAAACACTAAATCACTAATTAAAGTGTTTTGACAAGGGCAACAATGCGGAAAAACTATTAAAAAGATAATGATTCATTTTGCCAACATATTAAATATGCAGTGAAAGGAGATGGATGAGAGGGATGGGGGGGGTAATTTCCTCTCTTTCCTCCCTTATCTAATCTCTCTTATTACTAAATAATTAGCAAATTGCCCCTTGGGCTAGATAAAGAGAACTCCACTTTAATTTCAATATTTCTGAAATGTAAACCATATGATATCAATAAGCCACCACTTCTCTTGAAATGTGAAATGTATTTCTGCCTCTACAACGTCGCAGATTAACAGCGTGAATGTCCTTCATTCCTGAAAGCATGTCAAAATTAATCTCAGAACACTTCCGACCATTAATAAAGTCATCAAAGTATCTCTTCATCCTTCTTCCCTCTCTCATCCCTTGCTACCTACAAGTAATAAAATCATAACAAGTTACTGAGGCATCCCATTAAGGCATTGAAATAAATTTGGCATGCTGTGTAGATGTGTGCGAGTGCTACTGAAAGTGCTTCTGCTCGCAGATTTCCCACTACCACTCGCTGACCGGCTAGCAGTCGGAGACGGCATTGTTTGAACGCGCTCATCTTTGTGGAAACAGCGAACACTCCTGATTAGCGCCCTGTGGCTGTTCAAGCAATGGGGGATTTGGGCCTCTCTGGGGAAGAGAAGACCTGTGCCCATCCTGTATAAAAGGCTTTCACTGATCCCAGCCAAATGAGAGTGTCAGCCAAACCAACGCAGAGACGTGAAATTCGATTTGAGACACTTTCCAAAGGAGTCGGAGTCCCCAAGGCAGCCACGGCTAGCTGGCAGAAATGCACAGAAAGGGAAGAAAGAAAATCAACTTTCAAACTTCAAACGACAGAGGAAACTCAGCCCTGCTTTGCAAACCACGCCAAGAATACATTATCAATGCACTTTAAACCCTTACCTACGTAAACAGAGGTATTCATTAATATTTCAGCGTTTTAAATTCATTATTTAACCGCACAAATTCATAATATATGCACCTCGACTTTCCAGTTGCATTTTCACACGTTGACATTGTAGCTCAATGTCAATGGTGACAACTGGTGAAAGCCTTGTTGTTGACAATGACACACGCGACACCAAGTCGCTTGCGTCAAGCTGTCACTCGGGGTGTGTTTAGATCAGCTTGTCACTGCGATCTCACAGCACTTAATCACTGCCTTGCTGACTAAACAGCAGTAGGAAGTCAACCGGTTTATTAGATACCTGTGCTCTAAGTCAAACTCATATACAGAAGCCTTTGTTAGAAGTCCCACTCTACTCACAACCTCTGAGCGCCAGCTAATAAAGGATATGGGCTTGACACCATGCGAATGCACCAGTTGCGTGGGCAGGTGGTCTGTTTGAGGCAGAAGAAAACCACAGGTGCCAACTCGGGAAACGGCACGACCAGAGTGCTGAGGTCGCTGCCTGTATCATCGCACGGCCCCACCTCTTCGATGATGTCATCCCCTTGGGAAGGGCCGAAGTCCTCGCATAGCCCCGCCCCCACCTGGCTCACGCCAAGCGGCACGGGACACTCCTCGGTCGTCATGGCGACGAAGCAGAAGCCTGAGGACAGAGCAGAAAAACGGACATGAGTATTAGGAAGTTGACAGCTTTTTTTTTTTCTATACGCATATTAAAATAAATCTGAAAATGAGTCCTCAAAGGTCTAGCGTAACACATTTGCAACACTTACAAATGATAACTGTTTGCACTAAACACGGTTGTAAAAATAATAACAGATGCTGATACTCTGCAATGTATCACAGCAACAGGAATGTGGGAAAAATATGTCCATATTAAATGTCACTGCTTGCTTAAGTCACACAACAAGGTCACTTCTTATACTAACACTGCTGAGATTTCTGGAACGGTAATTTGTTTTAATCAAGATTATTTAAAACGGGAAGGACTGCATGTTAAAAACACATTATTTTGATGATCCACTTTAGACTTTCTGTTGACAATAAGCTACAAGGAATTCTGCAATTATATGTCAAGAAGCAGTTATTAGCAGATATTAAGCAGACATGGTATTATTACTGTAAAATATTATTTTGATAGTCCCCAACAGACATTATATACTGATTATAAGTAAGTTTGTAAGTGCTTCAACTAGGACTGCATGATATTGGAAAAATCAGATATTGCGATAAATATTACGATATAAATACAGCTTCACAAGATAGTTTGAATTGGTTTTCTGGGGAGTGTAACACTCTTCAGGTACAGAAAATGAATAACCACAATGAAAAAAAATGCTTATTTCTAGTCCAAATATTAAAAAATCTTAGATCAAGTAAAAATATTGTTTTGTTTTCAACTTCAGAAGAAATTAAAGCTGCAAGCAGCGATGAAAGGGACCTCGCACCCAAGCTTACCGCCGCATGATGCCCTTAGGATGACAGAGAACAGTAATCATGATATACAATGTCTGTTGTTTAAAATTTTAGAAGATATCAACCAGACACACTTTTAATACTCTATTAACTTCTTCTTGACATATAGTTGCAGTAATTAGAATTCTAAAATGCATGGCGCATCGCTGAGGTGCGCATTCGGTGTGCGACCCCCTTAATATATTAAAAATAAGAGATTTGATGTTAATATTAAATTAAACAAATTAATAATTGGCTACACTGTAAAACCCAACAGTCAACTTTATCAATTAAATGAGTGTAGTTAACTCAATTTACAATTTACTACTCATTTGAAAAGAGTTTTGAACTCAGTGTTGAAGGTAATGAGTTCATTAAATACCTCATTACTTCAACTTAAATGGAGTCAGTTCACGGTACTCATAGATTCGTTTTTAACTCAATTTTTTTTGTAACTTATTGGGTTTTACAGTACTCAGTTGGTTTGAGTTCTCCTCATTTAATGAGTTTTACTGTGCTCAAATTGCTTCATTTACTCAAATGGATTAAGTTCACAGTACTCATTAGGATTAGTTTTTGAATTTTAATGGTTTGTTGCAATTGGTTTCCTCAAATGGTTTGAGCTACCTTAACTTTTTGGGGTTACAGTGTATAAAAAACATTATATGGTTGTTAGACTGTTGAACTTTTCTGTGGTGTCAATAGGCTCATGTTCTTGTGTGTGCAACATTTGTATATTTATAACCACCTTCAAGAAAACTGGGGGTCGCGAGTCACTGACATTGTTATTTTAAGAGTCACAGGCTAAAAAGTTTGGGAATTCCTGATCTAATTGAATTCACAGACAACTTGTGTTTTTGTCTAGGTGTATATAGCATTTATACATTTATAGATGCTGCTTTCAAAAGACATGGAATATCTCTTTTCAAAGGTTTATATTGCACACTATTACATTTGCTTAAGTGATTGATTTACTCAGAATGACTTTTTACAATGTTAAAACTAACACCACATAAACACATTGAGCAAACATTAACATTCAAAACCAACAATTATGTATTCCTCACCAACAATTCCAAAAAAGCAGTTCCAAAATATTGGCTAAATAAAGGTGAAACTGTAATTGGCTCGATATGAAGCCTATAAGTGTTGAAATATTGAAGCACGTAAAATGTCTCCCTTTAAAGATTCTCATATCTTTGCTGAAAACCTGTCTCTATGGAGATATTTGAAAATCTTTTATACTTCTGGAACTCTACTGATGCGCTCTATATCCTAGATAGACTGCAATACAAGCTACACGGAAACAGATAACTTTCGATTAGCTCATATTGTGCCGGTGCCATGTTCGTGTGCCAGCGCTGAGCTGCTCTGTCATCTGCTCGGCTTTCATGAGGACTGGAAGAAAAACAACTCCAAATCCGTAATGAATGCAGCAGCATATTGCGCTTACATCCCAGTTCGTTCATTCACTCGGAGCACGCAGTGACTCATAAAGCTGGTGAAATGCATTTCTGCAGCATCAGAAGTATCCCTCACCTGACTGAAATTCTCACCGAAGTCCTCCAGTCCTCCACGAGGCTCCATTAGCCCTGCTCACTTCAATTAAATCTAACAAGCCACTTTCCTTTTGTCCTGGAACACAAAATC
This sequence comes from Danio kyathit, assembly GCA_903798195.1. Lineage (NCBI taxonomy): Eukaryota > Metazoa > Chordata > Actinopteri > Cypriniformes > Danionidae > Danio > Danio kyathit. The sequence goes on along the minus strand of LR812521.1, from coordinate 38,049,530 downwards.
TACCTACTGTCAGTGTTGCTGTGGTGATGAGCTGAATCTAATTTGCAGTTTCTCCCTTTTTTCCTCCCCTCTCCCTGAGTAGATGCTGAGGTGCCAACATCTAAAAAGCCTCCATTTGGAGCCATTATTACTGTAAATACAGCTAAACTGAAGAAACTCAGCTGCACCCAATGAGAGTAGGGAGGAAGAACAAAAGCGGATGATAACAGACATGCAGTGTACCATAGGAGAAAAGTAGAAAGTAAAGAAGTAAAAATAGAAAGAAAGAAAAAAAAAAACTGTAGTTGGATCATGAAAAATAATCATTATCTCAATCAATAGGTTGGCAACGAATGCTGTATTCATTGTATAAACAAATAAAATGAATCTTTATTATAGTTGCAAATGTTCAAATTCCTTGCTTTAAACTCTCTCCAAAAATGCAAATGATAAACTTTCACTTTATTATGGTTAGACACCATAGTCTATACATTGACTACAAATTTGCAGGGATTTATTTGGCTCCTGGTTTAACTATAATCCCAACTCGACATATCGCAGATGTGCACATTGCAGTGTCGATGCTGAAACGATATATTGCGCAACCCTAGTGTACCGTTCAAAACGGTTTGTCTTTCTCGCATTAATTCTTACTGTCATCCCTCGCTCGACTAATTTGCTTCATTTTAAGTTTCTCATCATCTCCTCTAAAGTTTCACGGTGTCTTAATCTCTTTTCTCTCTGCTCTTGCCTCCCTCTCGTCTCACTCTTGCAGGGAGAGCGCTGTGGTAAGTCTCTCTCTTGTGTGTTAACGCTAAAACACATTAGCACTCCTAATGGGAGAATAGACACACTCTCACATTCAACGCTAAAAGCTGCAGGAAGCCCTTGAGAGCTCGTGCTGACGCTTCTGTTTAAATCAGCTGCACGCTAAAACACCTTTAACTTAAGCACACATTTACCTTACAGTCAAACATTTGTAAACAAAACGCTCCAGTGGGAATTAAATATTATGCTGCAATATTGTTAGATAAACACCAATGGTACATCAGTATGTGAGAGGTTTTTGCTGACATCATTATATTAATTTGATTTATGTTAAGGTCAATCAATTTTATGGAATATAATATATCTACTAGTTTGTCAGTTAATATAAAGTGATGATCAAAAAAAAAAAAAAAAAATATATATATATATATATATATATATGTATATATATATATATATATATATATATATATATATATATATATATATATATATATATATATATATATATATATATATATATATATTTTATTTTTTTTTATTTATACTTGGATATATACAAAATCTCAAAAAACAAACAAAAAAAAAAAAAATCACAGTTTTATAAAAAAAAACAAAAAAAAAAAGCCTAAAAATGTCAATTTTACATGTACATGTAGTTTTTTTATCTTTAAACTATTCATTTAAGATTAAGAGTTATTTTTCAGTATTAAAGGTTTATTAACATTTTAAATTTTTTTTTTTTGATATTTTCTGTTTTCATTTTAATTGTAGTTTATGTGCCTTTTTATTGATGAAGGCAAATTGTATTAATTGTCTTCCAGGAAATCATCTTCTGTTATCTCTTATACACATGTAGACTACTGAATTAATGTTTAATGTACATATATGCACTGTGTCATATCACTCAGCTCTTACTGTGATAGAAAACATGCCAATAAACTTAAAAAACAAATCTGTTTATGTGGCAGTTGATATCAAATTTTGCCAGTGTATTATGATATATTAAACCCACTACCCTTTTGTGAGGCATTTTTATTTATTTATTTATAATTTAATTCATTATTTTATTTTGAAATTGTTAAAATTTTGCCTATATTTTAAAATTAGAAACATTTTCACCCCTCAGTCATAAATCATCCAAATAACCACACTCATGGCACAATAAGGCGCAAGATGTGTATGGTGCTATTTGTTGCTATTTTCAGACCAGCGCAACTCTAATTTAATGTTTAAATATCAAATCCACTTTATGGACTCATGGGTGTGTCGGTCTAGAAAGGAGGTGTGTTAAGGCACATTGTTGACGCGTTGCTATTTTGAAGAACTAAAATAAACCGCACTATTGACCAAGTAAAAGCTGGTCTAAAGTCCAGCGCAGAGCATGTTAGTTATGCGCCTATACACAACACACAAATATCTTTACAAATGAAAAAAAAAAAAAAAATGATTAAAATGTTACAAAAATTATTATTTACTAAATAGATATAAAAAAATCTTCCATGCCTCCATGCCTTCTCCATGTTCGGGGGCTTTTTTCAGTTTATTCATGACAATTTGCATTTGTATAAAGTTATTATTATTAACAGTATTATTTATTATATGCATATTTTTATTTGTTACAATAATAATAATAATAATAAGCTTAGATTTGTCCATCTGTCGGGTTTTGAAGATGTATGAGTTTTTTGACCACACTTCGTTATTATTGCTCATTTATTTGTTTGCTGGAAATTAGTACTGAATATAGAAATAGTTTTGAAACAAATCTTTGCGCTTAACAAACGAAATTAAATATTTGGCTAATGGATGTCTTCAGTGGAGTGCATACAACACTGTTTCCTTATCCACGAAAGTAAAGGAGTAAAGTAAAGAGTGAAAGTAAAGAGAAAGTAAAGAGGCTGAATGGAAGAGGCTCGTTCTTTATCCTCACGCCGCAGATGGTCTGTTTAACTGTTCTCTCGCTAGTGAAGCCTTTAGTTTTTTCACTTACAAAGTCCGCCATGTAAATAGCAAGATGCGCCATGGCGCAACGCAACAGACTCCTAAAGGAAATGTGAGATGAGACTCTGATTGTTTAATGCACGCTATACTCTAAACACATCACAACTCATTAAGAGAATAAGCACAACCCTGTTAGACCATTCCCCAGGGCGCAAAGCTTATTTTTCCATACTTAAAATAGCAACACTGGATTTGGACACGCCCTTAATCCTTTTGCACCATGTGGATTAAACTTTGCGCCTAGATCATTAAAATAGAGCCCTGCAGTATTAAAAAGCAGTGGTTAACAAACTAGCACTTTTGCTAAATGAATTGTGAATTAATAATATAAACATACTTAATTATTATTATATAATTTCATTTAAAAAAAAATGCAAACGTTTGTGAACCCTTTTTTTTAATACTGGCAGGCACACGCGTTTAAGAGCATTGATTCTTTAAAATATAGGCTACAGTTCAATCAAAGATTCAAGTGACCTTTAGACTGAACTGTAGCCTATATTTTAAAGAATCGATGCTTTTAAACTCACGACAACACAGATGTTTTGTATGCTGCATCTATTCAAATCAAAGTCAGTTGCACCACAATCACCCCAAGTTAAAGTGTTAGAATGAAAGATTGCAAAAGAGAAGATGGGTCGGCATTGTGTGTGAAGCAAGAGAGAGGGAGAAAGTAAAAGCTGTAAAAAGCTTGAGCGAAATGGTCAAACGCAGTAAAGCCTTTTGATATTTTCACCAGACGAACACATGCATACTAAAAGCTATTTAAATCCCTTTAGACCAGGGTGCGTGTGCCTTTTATCACTGTTCTCCCTGGATAGCACTTACACAGCTAAAGCTACAACCGCAGTGTCTGACTGGCTTCCTCCGTCTCTTTGTTTGCCTCTCATATCTGAATTTCTGCTCTTTAATAGTGATTCATTCCGTCAACACATTAACTGTCCTTGAGTTTTAAAGACCGGTTTTGTAAAGGTATTAAACTATGTTTTGTTCTTTCAGACACTCAATATATTGAAACTCTAAGAGGCTGAAAAATGGCTGAATCACAGTTGGGAGATATGAGTAAAGTGAATCTGGATTCACCATGGCTGCGTATAAACTTTAATTGGTTTGCATATTTCTTTAGTGTTGTTAAAGTCCACAGTCTTTAATAGAGGTTGGGATTTTCTGATACCTCATGGTTAATTCCATTTCTGTCAATTGGTGAAGTATATGTGATCCAAGTTGTCAACGTTCCCTATGGTGAATCACATCCTTCAACAATGATAATCAAATTTAACTAACTAGATCAAAACCGGCATTCTGCTGAACCATATACAGTGCTCAACATAATTGAGTACACCCTATTTTGAAAATGAATATTTTTATCCATTTCTCAGTGAATATAGGTAATATATTTTGATGCATGTAAATAAAACAGATTTATTAAACAGATATGTTTATTAAAATAATATTTTAGTCACCAAACATATTTAGAAATTAAAAGATAATACATTTCCATTAATGCGAATTATAAGGGGGGGACAATCTACAACATTTTGGACCATTATCATAAGTTATTTTGTAAGAATAGCTTCAGATTTGGCTTCAGTACTGACTAATCTAATGCAAATATAATATTGTACAGCTTCCTAAAGGAAATATTCATTTAAATGAGAGATTTGTGAGGTGTGTACTCGTATATGTTGAGCACTGTATGTTTAAAAGTGCCATAGAATGAAAATAATGAACAATTATTTGAAACAATAAGATTTCAGTACATGAAAATTATATACCATAAGCCTCAAACACCACTGTTTCCTCGTTTGCATGTAAATCCCTTGAATGTATAATCCTGGTGAAAAACAGGCCAATTGGAATCAAACACCACACATGATCATTAATATGCACATAATATGTGTTTGATTGGCCACAACGCTTCCTTGTGAGATTATAATAGTCATTTTCCCCTTATTTCCGATGTATAATTCAGCTTGTTATATTCCTTATAAATATGGGACACCTCGTCAGAATACTACATTTGGGAAAGACAGATTATACATTTATTCAGCGCCACTCCAACTATTTACCTGTATCTTTTACTAGTTTAACCAGTATATTGTGAAATGTTTTTTATATACGTTTGTAATGATGCAACAGAAACATGTACATGTACATTAAGACTGCTGACTTAATGTTTAATGCGCATTTATGCACAGTGTCATATCACTCAGCTCTTTCTGTGATTCTTCTACAGTGAAAAGACGCCAATAATTCAAAAACAAATCTGTTTATTTAAAGATTGATATTAAATCTTGCCTGGCTTTTAATATACATTAAACCCACAGAAAACGTTTTATAAACATCTGTCTTCCAATTTTGTGAGGTATTTTTCTTATAGTTATAATTTAGTCTATTTTATACACAGGAGCAGTTAATAGCTCATTCGCTCATGAATCCCATCTCCACATTTGAAATGATTAACATTTGCATCTTTTCACTTTGTCCAAATATCTTTTTGATAACTTAAGTATGGTTATTTCACAATGTATTTCAGAGTGCATCACGTAGTTTGAGCATAAAAGACATTAGCTCAGTAATATTCATGACCTGTCCAAGTAAGGTAAACCTGAGCTTTCATTTTAGGGCCAATTTCTAGGCATGCAAATGGGCTTGTTACTGGAGATATTGAGGTCACATACATGCTATATACATAGAAGATAAATGTACCAATGCATTCTATGGCACTTTTAATGTATTGAACATTTTATTAATCCCTGTAAAGCTGGGGTGATACAATCTGCATTATAGAAAGTGATATAAAAAAAAAGTGACTTGACTATATGACATGATATGTCAGATTTCTCCAGAGGCAAAATGCTTGTGAAGTGACTGTCAAATCAGCTCTGACGATTAAGCTCATGTGTCTGTTTTTCACTGTTGCTCTGTGTGAGGTGTGTGATCTATAATCCATCTGGGTGTGACACTTTTCTCACAGTTCATATCCTGCTTTATTGTTCAGACAACATCAAGTTGTTATTATCATATCAAGTACCATTTAGAAAATAAATTTATTAATTCAAACTTTAGAGATCAATATTAATGCATTTAAAGGTTTTCTGCTTTTGGAATGGTACTCTACAGTACATTCAACGATGTGCAGTGTTAAGGTTAGGTTTAGATTGAAAACATACTTGCAAACACTTGCTGTGTTTGTTTTAAAATAAAAGACTGGAAACAAACATTTTCTCATAGTGAGGAATAAGCAGATGCATGTGACCATTTAATCTCCATCAGATGTTAAACTTACTATAGGATCATTGTTAGAGACGTTTTTTTGTGGAAGGACAAAATCTAAATATTTGGATTAATAATGCATAATAATTCATTAATAATGAATTGAATTAATAATGAATAATAAATAATATTGACTTTGTTTTTCCCCGACAATCCAAACACATGTGCTATGGGTGAACTATATGAATTGGATAAGCTAAATTGGCCGTAGTGTATGTGTGTGTGAATGAGAGTAAATGGGTGTTTCCCAGTGATGGGTTTGCAGCTGGAAAGGCATGCACTGCGCTAAACGCATGCTGAATAAGTTGGAGGTTCTTTCCGCTGTGGCGACCCCTGATTAATAAAGGGACTAAGCCGAAAAGAAAATGAATGAATGAAATTATCATTCATGTATACTTTCATATTTGTCTTGCCTGATAATCATTTTATAAAAGCAATAAGGCGCTGCTGTACTGTGAGAAAAGCCACAACTTAAAGGGTTTCTATGGAAGCATACTGTATGAGTGGTAAAATTAATTTAGCTATGTAATTTACAAAACGGCAATGCGATACATAAAATGGCAATGCATTTCTGTATATAAATTTGCATTCTCCATCACATATGAGCAGCATTTTGTGCAAAATGAAAATGGATATAATTTACATTTGCCATTTCCAACCAGTTTTAATAAGTAAATTACATTTAAAAAATATTGTGCTTTCTAAGTAATTGAATGGGTGTGTGTAACATGTACAAGCAGAAAATGTAGCAAAATGATCATGTGGCTTTCTTAAATGCATTTAGACTCACACTTAGAAAACGTAGGACTGCATTTTCATCACTGTAGACATTTCTAGCAAAATTCAGTGCATTTCAAAATAGAATGAGCCAAAGGTAAAGCAAAAAGGTTAAATGCCTTTTTAATGGATTGACATTCACGCTCAAGATGTTTTAAAAATCTCTTTTTCAGTAAATACATTGCAACAAAAGTTAAGTGGTTTTGAAAATGTCTTCTCATGATGGCCATTTCATGAACAAATTCAACCAATTTTGCTACAAACATCCCGTATTTGCTACTTGTATGCTTCCATGGGTTTCAGGTACATCACAGTACAGCATTATTGATAACTGATTACCTTCCTTTACTTATATTCTCATTATATATATATAAATAGATATAATATATATATAAATAGATATAATATATATATATATATAAATATATATATATATATATATATATATATATATATATATATATATATATATATATATATATATATATAATATAATAAAATATATATTTATATTTATCTCATTATAATATAAAAATATTATATATATTTTTTTACAATGATTATATTTTGAATAATGCATGAAAATGTTTTCACACTTTTTTATTTTATTTTTTTATTTTTTTAATGGTAGCAAGAACCAATTGACGAAGTATTTGAGTCACATAGTGGAGGTAATCTGAATTAAAATAAAGTATTACAAAGAGAAGCATTCTGGATTCATATATTAAAATCGCTTACACCAAGTGGAATACATGAGGAATTGGATCTTTTGGTGTTTCTTTAATGTTTTATTGTGTATCTATAATATTTATCTATTTTTAATAGTTTATCTATCTATAATATTTTGAATGAAGGATCTTGAGTATATAACAAAAGAAATAATACAATGAAAATGTATTTTTAATGTTTTGGACTGTCAGAATTTTATTGTATTGACGAAGATATGAATAAGTGAATGATGATAATTGATATATTTCCTTCTTTACTATTGTGCAGGAAAGTAGCATCTCTTGTGTGGTTAACTACAGTATATTGAAACAAAAATGAGATCGTTTTTAACTATTGAGTATAGGGTTGGGCGATGTTGAGCAATTTAGCATCGTACAATGTCTAATGTGAAACATCGCGATGGACGATGGCATCCTCTTCATAGGCGGAGGTGAATTAATTATTTATTAATACTTAATTAATTCATAACGAATTAATTATTTGTAGCCTACCGTTTCAACTACAGTACCTGACCTGCGTGGTCTTTGTTTTACCCATAACCAAATCATAAATAAATAAAGATAAGTTACATACAAATTATCATCAGGGCCGGCGCGTCCATAGAGGCAACTTAGGCGGCTGCCTAGGGTGGCAGAGCAGTCAGGGCGGCGTCAGCGGCGCATCTCCCCCCCTTCGCTTTCGTCCGCAACAAACCCTGCATCATCTCAGTGCCCCTCGGCCTTCGCTTTCGTCCGCGACAAACCCCGCATCATCTCAATACCCAGCTCCGCTGCCCCCCTCCCCACTCTCCGCCGGCTTTTTCGTGTTGAAGACGGCATAACTTTCGGTTTGAGGGCGGCATTCTCGTCATTTGCCTAGAGCGCTAGTTGAGCTTGCTCCGGCCCTGATTACCACCTGTCAATCACTTTTTTCGCGGGACTCTGGCATGAGTAGGCAGAGTGATCTGTGTTATTATAATGACGTCCACAAATTTGGTTGGTAAAAAAGGTGCACAACCAACAGTATTTGAGGTTTACGCTAAAATGACTAAGTACAAGCATGAAAGCGAAAGATTGAAGCAGTGTACTGATGCTGTGACACGTTACCTGATAGATTCAAAAGACTGAAGAGTCATTAGATAGAGACGAGATTAACTAAATATCACGTTTAACAGCTATAGTGAGAATGCTGTACATCTTTGATAAATTGTCCGACGTTCACTGTTCTCTGGAGCTCAGACAAGCGCATGACAGTGTGTGTGTGGCTGTGTCTGTGTCCGTCTCTCTGTGTGTGTGGTCACGTGATGTGCGTTTTCAGTAGACTGAGGGTTGTTCAGAAATGCTAGATGAAACACCAGTGTGGACGTGGGTCATTTTCGTTCTAAAATGCCATTTTAAAACTAAGCTGTATTAGTGTAAATGGGGCCTGAGTGTGTATTTTTCACGAGCGGGTTTGCGACGGGGGCGGGGTGGAGGATCGGCGATGCCGTCTCAGCATTGCGATGTCTATCGGCGATGGACGATGGCATCGTCTATCGGCACAACCCTAATTGAGTATAACCAATGACATAATATGATTGACTGTCAGTTTGTCATACTCAAATGCACACACATTTCTCCCCAGCACAATTAATTAGAAAAGCAATATGTGCTCAACAGGACAAAAATGTGTACTTTAAAAAAAAAAGTAACTGCTGCTTAAAACGTAAAAGCAGTACCTGACTGTGCTGACAGCTCAGTTTGGCCAGTCTTGGGCTTTCACATGCTCGAAACTGTCATTGTGAGGTTGTTGGCTGCCTTACAATTCAATTTGGAGCTTCAAAAGTTACATCGCAATAAGACTTGCTCTGTCATTTTGTCTCTGGCCGTGCGCTAAGCAGATTAAATTGGCCAGCATCATATGTTAACTGTCATTTTCACCATTTTATACAGATAACTGCCACTTTTACAGACTGGAAGGCATCACATGTTTCACCACACCAATTGATAATGCCATTAAGTAGAGCTGCATGACTCTGGATAAACTGAGAATCACAATTAAACTCTACAGTATTTACTATAGAGATCGAGATTCTGAACGGACAGCGAGCCAAAATATACTGTAATTTGCAACAGGTTTTAAAAGAAGTTTACTTGCTGCAATTAATGACAAACTGAGATAAACTTAACTTCTACTTGTAGACTTAAATATGAACTAAGCCAGAGGTTTCCAAACTTTTTAACCCCTAAAATAACAATGCTTTAGCTACCCTCAAATTCCTCTTAGGTGGTTGAAAATATGCAAACATTGCCCATACAAGAACAGGCCTATATAAAACACGAGCATATTGGCAACACAAAAAGTGCAACAGTCTAACAACCATATCGTTTTTATAGTAATTTAAAAAATGTATTTAATATTAACCTCAACTAAAGAGACTGGTGGACACAATGTTTTCAGCAAAAGTCTATTCTTGGTTTAATTTTGGAGACCGCTAATCAGAGATCATTCTCAATATTCAGTTGTGGCCTGTATTTATTTTTTATGTATTTGATTGCCATAAAGGAGTCAGAAAGTTTAACCTGGTGCTATAAAATCAATCTGCTGCAGCTGACGATATTGCTGTGCTGTTAATGTAACTGATCCTATAAAGAAAAAAATCATTTAAAGGCTTTTCATTTGCATGTTGTTGTTTTTTTATTTATCTTCTGTGGGGTTATGATTAAAATATGGTCATTGTAATTGTTTAATAAAATTTATTTGACATTTGAAATCACAAAGTGACCCCCTGTCATTGTCCTGTGACCCCCCCCAGGGGGTCCCGACCCCCACTTTGGGAACCACTGACCTAACCCATAAATAAAAGGTAACAAATGTATTTTTGAAATCAAAAATTATTTAAGTTCACCCTTCACAAACCAAAATATATTAGAAAAGAACTATTAATAAATGATTTGTTAAAAATCAAAATTCTGCCATCAATTACACACCCTTGACTTGCTTCAAACTAATCTGAGGTTGTTATTCTGTTAAACACAAAATAAAATATGTTGCAGAATGTTGGAAACCTGTAACCACAGGCATCCACAGTAGCAAAAACAACAAAATTCGATGGCAACAGGCTTCCAACATTCTTCAAATTAAAAGAACAAAAACCAGATTTTGAGGTTGAAGTGAGGGTTGAATTATATATATTTTTTTTTGGTGAACTACCCATTTAGGATACACTTTAGAATATACCAAAACAAATATAGAGAAAATATACTTATGTAAACATATTTTTGCCCAATTTAATATTTTATTTAAATATATTTTAATTGAAAACATATATTATTTACCACATGAAAGCTTCTATGCTTGCAACATACAGACTTTCTATAAACATGTGCAGTTGAAGTCAGAATTATTAAACCCCCTTAGAATTTTTTTTCTTTTTTAAATATTTCCCAAATGATATTTAACCGAGCAAGTTTCACGGTATGGCTGATAATATTTTTTTCTTGTTTGTTTTATTTTGGCTATAATAAAAGCAGTTTTTTAAAAAAAAAATCATTTTAAGGTCAATATTATTAGCCCCTTTAAGCTATTTTTTTTCGATAGTCTACAGAACAAACCATCGTTACACAATAACTTGCCTAATTACCCCAATCAGCCTAGTTAACCTAATTAACCTAGTTAAGCCTTTAAATGTGACTTTAAGCTGAATACTAGTGTCTTGAAAAATATCTAGTCAAATATTATTTACTGTCACCATGACAAAGATAAAATAAATCAGTTATTAGAAATTAGTTATAAAACTATTACATTTAGAAATGTTGAAAAAATATCCTCTCCGTTAAATAGAAATTGGGGAAAAAATAAACATGGGGATTAATAATTCAGGGTGGCTAATAATTCTGATCTAAACTGTATATTTTTAAATCAATATTGTTCAGCTGAAAACACTAATGACTGAAGCTGTTTTAAATTACATTTTTACATGACATCTACATTCTCTATATCAACAGCAGCATGAACGCACACCTGAATGTCTGCTATTGTATGTGTCAAATCTAAAGAATCACCATTTAGATAGAAATAAAAGAAATAAAATAATTGTTTCTGCAGCTCTACAATTGTGAGGCTGAAAGAGAAAGAAATGGGAACACATTTACATTCATTCACTTACTCTGACAGTTAATGTTACATTACTTTTGGACACAAAATGCTAAATAAATAACACAGGTGAATGGGAATGCAGCACTAATTGCCAAAGCGTGAGCAACTTTTGGCTCCAGTCACCCCGTCAACTGTGCTTTAGACTAACGTCACACTCTCTGCTTAGTGTGCTTTGCAAAAACAACCGGCATCTTCTATAATTGAGCGCTAAACATTGCGCGCTCTTGATTATGAATGCATGAAGGCAGCAGATATGCCAGTGTCTTTATGGGGTGCCAGAAAAGTCTGTCAGAAATTCTTGGTCGAATTACAGTGTGACATCAATTTATGTTTATGCTCTCCGTCTGCAGTTAGAGCCCAGTAGGGAGCCGAGCCCCCAGCACAAACACAGGCCCGCTAAGCTTTCCTCAACCATGATAATTACAACGTCAGTCATATTTCAACAAAACCCAAATGCATGCAGCAGAAGTCGCAGGCTGTCATCAGCAAATGTTGCCTTATTAGGCTATATTGAAAGAAATAAACTCTTTTATGAGAGAACTTCGAAGGAACGGTATTAATAGAATGAATACTAAGTAAGATAAAATGGAACCATTTTACAGGCTAAAATATAAGTAAATAAAAAAAAGTAAATAAAACTGGATTACCTATTGAAAAGCAACACATATTTCTCAAGTACTGTTTAACGGAGAAACTCATTTTCAACATTTTTTAACATAAGGGTTTTAATTAGGGATGCTCCGATCGATCGGTTAGAGATTGGTATCGGCCGATAATCACATTACATGACTTGATCTGTACTCGCTGATCTGGCCAATCTCATAAACCGATAATAAGTGTTTTTTTTACAAGTTTACAAGCAGAGAAAGATGCACATGAATGCTCCAGGTTATACATCCAACGTGCTACACGTATGCAATGTTTATAAATTGCATTGTTAGTAATTTTTTAATTATTTCATCTATTATTTTTTGTAAAGCTGCTTCGGACCATTACATGTATGCAACATCCTTAATTTATTCTCTAAGGTAAGGCGAGATCTCATACATAGAGGTAAAATATGCAATGGCAAAGGTATATAAAGCTTGAAGCATCAGAATTGGTACTTGGTATCAGCCGAACACCACAACAAAAAATAAATGAATAAATAAATAAAAAAATCCGTACTCAGTATCGGCTGAAACCTCCCGATCAGTACACGAATTCTCCTTATTTTTTAACACATCTATAGTTAAGCGGTGGAACAGAGTTAGACCTCTTTTATTTACACAAAAACAGCAACGCTTCCAGCATGACATCCCTTTGTTGCAGAGGAGCTATTGGTTAAATGCCGGAAAAGTAAAACACGGAAGCAGCTTAAAGCGGAAAGCACGAGTATGTCTGCGGTCTGGAGGTATTATAAAGTTGATGACAACAACATTGCCATAGCAAACTGTGACATATGTAAACTTGGGATTGCCTGCTGGGTATTTTAATTGTGGTACTATTTGTTTTTATATTAGTTTTTTTTATATTTAATGTTGCACTAAAGTCCAAAAGTGAAGAAATTATGTTATTTATTACTTGATTGTTCAAGCTATACTCGTAGAAGTGCTCTGTTTGTTAACAGAGTTGTTGAATGTTAAAATAAGGTGAATTAAATAAAAAAATAAGGAACATCCTGGATCTGTTTCTTCACTCTTCTTCTTTTTTTATGTATTATAGATGTATCGGATCGGGTTTTGGTAGATTCGGACTAGGTATAAATAAAGACTCGGACGCAAGGGCAAAAAAACCTGATCAATACATCCCTAATTATTATTTTATTTCAGCCAAATTAAACAACACAGGCTTCTCTCCAGGAGAAAAAAAAGTAAGAAATGTATAATATTCACCTAAGCAGTTTTTACATTTTGTAAAATTGTTTTATTTCAGTCAAACTAAAAGAAACAGTTTTCTCCAGAATAAAATATTACAACTTTCTTGCTCTGTTAAACATCAAGAATTTGAAAAAGAATTAAACTTTCACAAGAGGGCTAAATTTAATACATAAAACAGAAACATAATTTATCTCAACTGTTATTTTAAGTTATTTTTTTGGATTTTGATTGTAATGTAATAGCAAACACCTTTTGTAAAGCTGCTTTGCAACAATAATTATAGTGAAAAGTGCTATACAAATATATTTGTATATCTTAATACATTGCTATGTGTTCCCCCTTTTTTCTACTACTACTACTAGTTGGGACTCTACTGTAAGTTCAATTGTTTTGTATCTGCAATGTCTAATGCTATGCGCTCAAACAAGAGTTTTGCTGCTTGTTCAAATTACTTACTGAAAACTAGCTAAAAACAATTCTTAAAATTATTTGGGGCAACTTTTGTTTTAGGTTCAATACACTTAATCATTAGTAGTTAGTGTTGGGACAACATGAATAAACTGTGTGAAACACTGCATTTTCTTTTACACTATGCACTGTCAAAAATGCTGGGTTCCGCAAAATTTATTTTTGTTAAGACAAAATGAAAGAATTAAGTTACTGTAACTTAAGTTAATTACACTCACCGGCCACTTTATTAGGTACACCTTACTAGTACAGAGTTGGACCCCCTTTGCCTTCAGAACTGCCTTAATCCTTTGTGGCATAGATACAACAAGGTACTGGAAATATTCCTCAGAGATTTTGGTCCATATTGACATGATAGCATCACGCAGTTGCTGCAGATTTGTCAGCTGCACATCCATGATGTGAATATCCTGTTCCACCACATCCCAAAGGTGCTCTGTTGGATTGAGATCTGGTGACATTGTCATGTTCAAGAAACCAGTCTGAAATGATTTGAGCTTTATGACATGGCTCGGTTAGAACTGCAGCAGATCGTCTTGCATGTCTACATGCCTAAAAGCACTGAGTTGCTGCCATGTGATTGGCTGGTTAGAAATTTACGTTAACGAGCAGTTGGACAGGTGTACCTAATAAAGTGACTGGTGATTGTAGGTTGTCCCAAGGAAATCTCAAGAAATGTGTAGTTTCAGTTCATTTTAAATAAGTAGTTTGAACAAACAGCAAACCTCATTTTTTTGAGCGTGTGTACCACATATGTGTAAGTAAATGTCAAAAACGATCCAATGGAAATCTAAATCAGAAAAAAAAAAAAAAAAAAAAAAAAAACAAATCCGCTCTGAGACATCTTTACAAGCATCAAAAGAGCCTATGCTTCAGGAGCATCTGAAGAGTCTGACTGTTCTACACCTCTAATCCTGTCCTTTCTCTCAGCATGCCCAGATTGCACTAGACCTCTTTCTCAAGCAGTCTCTCGCCGTTCCTGTCCTCTGCCTCTCCATTTCCTCAGAGATGGCCCCTGTAATGAGCAAAGTCACATCAGGGCTCAAGAGAGTGGATGCCAGTGGATTAGCGATTTGTTACCGCAATCTGTTTCGCGGCATTAGCCATATCAGTTGCATTGCTATGCCAGGCTCGCACATCGTTGTTTAGGAGAATTAGCATCAGAGAGGCTTGCCATTCAGAGATTTGGAGTTGAAACTAAGTCCAGGAGTGTTAATGTGAATTTATTAGATAATAGCGAAAGAGACAGGCTCATTTAAATGGGACCCAGCGGAGGCGCGGCTCATTCAATTCAGTGGGCTGCCATGAAATGACTGCAGCTTAAATAACGGGCCTCATTTAAACAAACACACACACACACACGTCAAGAAGAAACAAAACATCTCAGTAGTGTTTTCAGCCTGATTTAAACCTTTTGCTCAAAACAGCTCTGCGTGCAGCCAGTTCGTAAGCTTCAAGATTTACTAATGCGAAAACATGTTTCTCACAAACTAGTAAATAACTGGTGCCATAAAATATCAACATAACTCTAGTGTTTTATTTCTATATAGCTTATAGAGGAAAATTGTGTCATTATTTACTCATATTCTACTTGTTTTGAACCTGTCTGAGTTCCTTCTTCTGTTGAACACAAAAGATGATATTTTGCAGAATGTTGGACACCAGTAACCATTGACTTCCATAGTATTTGGTTTTCTTTAAATGGTTACTGGTTTTCAGAATTTCTTCAAAATACCCTCGAGTTGAATGGTTTGGAATATAGTGAGTAGTCAATAGTGAGTAAATGATGATAGAATTTACATTTTTGGGTGAACTATCTCTTTAATATGACATACTGTACACTCTTGAAATAAAGGTTCAAAAGCTGTCACTGGGGCGGTACCTATTAAAATGGTAGATTTTTGTTCCTAACAGCCCTAACAAATTCAATACCTAAAAATACAAATGTGTACCTCATGGTACCTTAAAGGTACAAAAGGGAACCTTAAAAAGTACAGAGGCGTAAGCTTGAAGGTGCTAATGTCCACCTGTATAATACAAAATTGTACCATTTGAAAAGGTTCCAACCTAGTAACAGATTTTTTTTACCTTTATTTCTGAGTGTCGTATGCAAATTATATACCCAAATATTTTATGACAAAAATATTCAGATTTGTCAATCATTCTGTGGTGAAATATGTTGTAATTATAAAAATGTAAGACTGTTTGACTGTTGCAGCTACCCAGCAAGCATTTTTTGTTTTTAAACGATGTCTAATAGATGTCTAATAGACATTTAAACATAGTCGTCTTGGCTAAAACAAGGCTATATTTGGGCTGTCAGTGAAAATCTAATAGACGTCTAAGAATAGGCCAAAACTAGACTAGTCATCAAATAAACAGAAATGAATGACTACACATATAAAGTCTGTCTATTTGATGACTAGTCTAGTTTTGGGCTATTCTTAGATGTCTATTAGACATCTATTAAACACTAAATTGTTTGCTGGGTAATGTCCTACACAGGTTTCTCGTAGCATTCCTCACTCATTGTTAGGACATAATACATACAAACACACACACACACATATATATATACATACACATATTTACATACATACACACACATATATACATACACACACACACAGAAGCCACCTAACAACTACCTTAAACAACAGCCATAGTAACTATTCAGAACAATATAGGGTTAGGTAAATAAATATAGCATATATGGATTCTTAAATTTTTTAATTGTATTTATTCACTTAAAGAAAAAAAATAATTTAATAATAATAAAATAATAAAAATAATAATAGTAGTATTGTCATAGTAGCCAATTTAGCCAACACCAGAAAAATAAAAGTCTAATGTTTGGAATTATTTTCTGATTTCTTAAACATACTGTGGTAAATTATTATATTAGTTGTTAATTAATTTGAGGTTTACAAAGTTTTAATTTGGAGGTTTGTGCATTATGCGGTTTGTGTTTACATTGTGTGCCTTTTATGAGCATATTTATCATTTCTTGTAGCAGTATTTGTTAATAAAAGTACTAAATAGTTCAACAGAAATGTGTGGGCTCTATTTTTAAATTCAACTTTGCATTTTACTAATACTGTATATCCTTGTAGGAAGGCTTCACCAACCAGTATTCATATTTAATGATGTACATGTATTTCATGTTTGCACAACTAACATTTTAAATCACATATTGATAGCTAATAGATACTGAATCAAACAAAACAAAATGTAAGAATCTAATCACCACATTGGTCACAATACCCAGCTCTTCTGATAATATCCTCAAAACCTTCCAATTTCAAGCTATTTAATTTTACTACAGCCATGGAATAAGCAGGACAATCAACAATATCTTCTGTTGTATTATTTCACATTCTTAAGCTTTTAGCATCTGGTAAGTAAACTTCTTTCAGGATTATGCTAGTCCCCTCCTCAATCAGATCAGATTATTTTCTGCTCCATAATCATGTCGACATTTTTAACAAAAAGCTTGTCATGTTGACAATAACAAAATAACATTTATGTGCCTTATTTGTCTAATTAAATCAATTTGCTTAAGAATCTGTTTAATTAACTCCAATGTTTTCTTATTAAGTGATCAAACAATGGTTTACCAGCTTTAAATCCTCATTTAACTAAAAAAACAAAAACAAAATGTGTTAAAACCATATACCTACGCAGTATTCTATGCCATTTTGTACTATATAAAGTGAAAAGTAGTGCAAGTAGTATAAAAATAGTGATTTTTTTAATCTAAAAAGAATAAGTGCACTCTAAATACCCAGATGATGCACTTATTCAACCATTAAAAAGAAGTGTGGAACGTTTAACATGTAGTTTGGTCATTTGTTTCACTAATTTGACAACAGTTAAACGTTGTCTGGGAAACTATTTGAATTTCTGTTTAGTTAAAAACATTAGTGTTCCATTTGGCACACTAAACTCATACACTATATGGTTGAGTGCATAAGTGCATAGTGTATGATTCCATGGTGTGCTATTTTAGATTATATATTATATTTAGATTTATATTATATTAGTTTCTAGACTGATAAATATTGTATCAAAAGTAGGTAATGAAGATATTATGCCTCCAGAGTACGAGCACATTTAAAGTTACATGTGTATTGAGTGCAGCTAGAGTAGAAATCCTCTTCAGATGTCTTAATATGACTCATTGACACCAGATATATTCAATAATAGCTATTTTAAATTCCCATACTGAATTGTAGCTTACAGGCCCTGCGGTGATGTAAGAGAGAGAGAGAGAGAGATAGAGTGGTATGTGTACAGTGTATTCAAATGCCTGTAATGCTGATTCTGGTAGTATGAAGGTTACAATTGACACACCTGGTTGTCAGGATAACAGCTTTTTTTTTTCTACCTGCCAGTATATGTACACTAATCCTGCCCCCAAGAGGCCTCTCGGCATGGCACTCGGGGTGATTGACAAGTGGCTGGCACTGAGGTTGGCTCAAGCTGTATTAGCCAGCAGAGCAGCTACAAGAGAAGACTCTATCCTCCTCCGTAATGCACAGCAGATAGTAGTGAAAATACAGAGATTTGACAACACTGCAATCATTTATATTTTTAATACGTATATATATGCGGATTAAAATAAAATGCTGAATGCGAGAAACTTGACTGTTCTTTATTTACCCTTCTAAAACAAAAGTGTGTCATTTTGTAGCTCTCATCTACCATTAGTCAGACAAACAGCAATAGGTGTGCATTGTTACAGTACTGTACAGTATGTCTTGTTGGTAACACTTTGATAATGCCAAAGAGTTCATACATTTCAAAAGGAAACCCCATATGCAAACAGCAAAGAATTAGTTCAACCAAAAATGTTATTAATTGCTCACGTTATGTTATTTCAATTGCCCTGAAGCCTTTGTTCATCTTTGGACAACACGGTAAGATATTTTAGATGAAGTGAAGTTTATTTATAAACTAATTTAGAGAGAATCACATGCTTATGATTGACCACAGCTGGTCCTGCATTAGCTTACACAATTCACCAATCAGACCATTCCTAAGTCACTATAAATAACCAGTTTCATACCTCAGTTATCTTCACCTTGAAGAATCCCGCCTTCCACCCATACTCCTCCCCCTTTTTCTAGATAGGTCAGCATGGCGGCCCATTGGTTAGCACTTTCACCTCACAGTAATGTCACTAGTTCAAGTCCAAGCCAGTCAACGTTTCTCTGTGGAGTTTACCTGTTCTCCCTATGATTGCGTGGGTTTCCCCTGAGTTCCCCGGCTTCCTCCCACCATCCAAAGACATGCGACATAAGTGAATTGACTAAACCAAAATTGGCACCACAGATGAGCACTTAGCCAGCAGCATATTTCTCCATAGAAATCCCTAATTTGTCTTTAGCCATAAACAGCAGGGGAGCTCTCGAGATCTGCCTGAGCTCAAACTCCCCTCTCGCCCTTCAAATGGGAGAGAGCCCCGGGCTCGAGGATTTTATGAGCTCAGGGTTCTCTCCCGGGACAGCATGCCAAACATGCTTTATAGTCAATCAACAGCTAAGTGTGAACCTCTTGAAATCGAAGAACTACTTCACCCTCCATAGACAGCAATGCTCACAAGATGTTCAAAGTCCAAGAAAGGAATTAAAAACATTGTCAAAACATTCCATCTGACTTTTGTAGTTCAACTGTAATCATATGAAGCTCCAAGAACATATTTGTGCACCAAAAACAGTTTATATGACTTTTTCTCACCTATATTTCCATGTAAAGTCAGAGTGTGCATTTACTACAGGCAATACGACATATTGCCATTAGAGTTAAGAGCATAACACGCAAATGGTGTATTGCCTGCAGTAAACATGGGAGGCATAGGTGATCAAGGTCATATTTTTTAAGGGTTGTGGTGCACACATTTGTTCAGAGAGCTTTGTTTGATTACAGTTGAACCACTGAAGTCACGTGGAATGTTTGGCAATGTTTTGGTTCCATTTCAGTACCATGTTGCTGTATATGAAGGATGAGTGAATTATAACAGCGCAAACTTTTCTGTAATCGTAGTAGTGCTGTGCGTCATTTGTTTAACCCTTTAAGGTGACATGCTGACTGACAGGTGCGTGATGCGTGAGGCTAGCAAACACGACGTAGCTTTCAGTTAGGATGAACACAGTATCCATAATTATACTTTTTTTATAGATAAAGGTCTATGGCTCTGCATACAGCAAACAAAGACTTTATCTTGCTGGAGTTTATAGCTGTTTCACTTTACCTCAGGACGCATTAATGCCGCTCTGTAGGTCTATTGGAGACATTCATAAATATTTGTAGCAAATCTAAAAAAGGTTTGAGATAAATTCACTACGTAAATGCGCTAAATTGCACTTGAGCAGCATATATTTGAGGGCGTGCAAGAAGTTGTGCACGAACAGAGGAAATCCTAGCACAAGCAAAATGCTCGTATTACACAAATCCGATCTCGACTGCGTCCCGTTTGTCATTGAAATAATGCCAAAGGTAGTTGGTAGATCAAAAGGCCTGCCGCCACAGCTGGAAAAAATCCTAGAGGAAACACTGGGGTGCTATGACACCGTTTCTTTTGGCGCTTACCGGCTGACCACTTACCTCCGTGTGGAGGCCTTTCCCGCAGCAATCAGTTTGTCCCATTAGCTCGACGACCGGGTTCGAGTCCGTGGAAGAGCGGTTCCAAAAATCAGGTGAGACAAAAACAGAATCCAAAAATATAAAATGAACGAGTGAATAACGAGAATGTGGTAAAATCCGAAAACGTGGTAAAATTAGACAAGGGCTTTTCTTTTTCTGGACGGCTTTTGTAAACCGTTGGTTGGGTTTAGGGAAGTATGTGGGTGGGCGGGTCAATCAGTAAAATTGGTTTGGTTTAGGGAAGGAGGAGGTTGGGTCAGTCTATGGGCCTGTCGCCCAGTCAATCGTTCAGTCAATCATTCAGTCAGTCAGTCAGACAGACAGACAGACAGACAGACAGACAGACAGACAGACAGACAGACAGACAGACAGACAGACAGACAGACAGACAGACAGACAGACAGACAGACAGACAGACAGACAGACAGACGGTCGACAGCGGCTTCTGGTGGGTTTCCGCGAGAACAGCGCGGGCTCAAACGGCACTCGCGAGAGACATTTGAGATACGAAAAAGTGCACGCAGCGGCCTCTCGCGGATTCACGAAAACAAAACTGCAAAAATACGTACCTCCAGGGACGTATTTCGCGGTCACCAGAAACGTCCACGGGACTACGTTTTCAGAATGAGCCTGAGTTGAAAAAATAGGTAAGATGGGACTTGCTTCTTTTCATCAGATGTTTGCTAGATATAGACCATTTCAATGTGGTGATGCCATTGGCCCATGAACATTTTCTGCTTGTTTTTTTTTAAATTTCTTAACTGTAACAAGAGGCAATTCAATTATAAATGAACATTTAAACAGCTATCAATAATTATTTATCAATATGTGGTTCTTTTTGGATTCTCTGAAGCTATAGAAATGTAAAACAGGAAATACTCTGGGACCATAACTTTTGTTTATACTTCAAACTCGTCTATAGGGCTGAATTCAATGGATGTACATGCATACATAGATTCTTATTATCAGCTGTTTTAAGGGCTGCTATACATATGTCATCTGCCTCTACTTCTACAGTATAATGTGCATCTGCAAACATGGTTGTAAGCATATAGGAATATCGATATATTTGCAATTGACTTCAGAAGATGACTTTGCTAAACTAGCATAGTAAAATAGAAGGCATGTTAAATGTCACAAAACAACATTAACATGCTACCATGACAAAAAATGTAACATTGAGATAACCCTTTATCAGGTGTTACTATAAAAACTTCAAGTCTCAAAAGTGCAAAGTCTTATAATAACCCCCAGTAATGCTCCAGGGTTTTTCCAATTAGTATTAGCAGTTCCCTTTAAGGGGTTAATGCATATTGTCACCTTAAAAGGTACTCCATTTCTTTGAGAATTAAATATTATTTTGTACAAAGTTCTGACATCTTAATTTTTGACAACATGTAGACCATTCCAAGATGACATCAACATCTGAAGCAGTTGAATGTGATATCTATCTATACATATCTATGCTCACAGCACCCTTTTCCTGTCTCCTGCACTATTGCCAAAATGTTGTGTGCAATCCACACATTACTATATATAAACATACAGCTTATCACCCACTGGTTAAAAAAATGAAAACATGACAGTATGCTTTCAATTTGAAGGCAGGCACAGAAATGAATTGAACAAACTGTCAGCAACTGTTACGCAAAACTGAATTTATTTAAGAAGAATATGGCATTAAAGATGGTGGTGTTGAATATGAGCCTGTACAGCGTCTGTCATGACAAAGACCGCATGTGTGTCAGCAATCTGCAATGAAGAAAACATGACACCGAATCCATAAACTACGCAATATGTGCATAATCGCATACTTCCATTACGCTCAGAACGTTATAAATCCAGACAGCCAGAAAGTACGCTTTTATGCCTCCGCACTAGCATGTGTGCCTCAGTTCTTAGCGTGAAGAAAGAAGACGATGGTGCAAATGAGTAGGAAAGAATCAGAGGATGGAAAATGAGCTTTCAATTGACTCATTTCAATAGAGCGTCTAGGCTTTCGAGAGAGAGAAAGAACGTTGAACTCAAGGAAGGAAGAGGGGAGTGAGAAGGAGAATGATGACATAAAGGAGTTTTAAAGCTCTTTTAGCTGCGGAGAACACAATGTGCCAGAGTTCTCCCAAACTGTCCAGATCACAAAAGCAGTTTAAATGTCAGAGTAGAGAACTGCCAAAGTAACCAAATGACAAACTCACAGACAGCCAAACAGACTGGAATGATGTTTGGACATTAAAGAGGTGATGCATTTAAAAAATTTATTTAATTTGACATGACAGAGGTCAAAACTATACAATTTACATAGAATTTCAAAACTCAAAACTTCCTCGTTTTATTCAAAAATTGCTTATTTTATTGAATTAGACTAGATTAGATTGAACTTTATTGTCATTACACAATGACAAGGCAACAAAATACAGTTTTGGTCTAACCAGGAGTGCAAAAGAAGCAAGTGCAGGATATAAGTATAAGTTATAAGTGCAATTATAGAACAATATGGGTAATATTTACAGATGGATGTATTATGAACATAATATACAAGTCGTATTAACAATAATCAGAGATTTAAAAATAGATGAATATACTGAACAGGTTGCCATTAATAATCAGTAATATGCAAATTGGTATGAGAACAATGTACAGATAGTTATTTGCTATAAACAGGAATTACAAAAAGATACGTAGATATGATATGTATATCACACATTTACAAATGTATATGTGCAGAGAATATGTACAAGTGGGTATGTGCAATGTATTTATATTTCACAAAGTATAAGATCATAGTACCATTAAATAGCCTAATTAAATAACCATAGAAAAGAGTGATTACAAATATTGCATCAATAAGACACTGTTCACCAGTTCTATTCAATTATATTACAGATTTATCTTTGAACTAGAGGTTTGAGAGGTTTTTCAGGCAGACTAAAATTTAGGATAACCATGCAGTTCACTGTACATTGGATCAAACATCATCATTGAAACGCATAAGAAAAACAATGTTTAATATGTACAGAGTAGTTTGTTTTATTAAAATGACCCATATTGCTCCAAGGCCACGTCCACGGGTATTTTTTATAAACTATAAAAAAGTTTTCAAAAAAATCTCCATCTACATGAATACGCAAAAATGCAGTGATGCATGTTAAGGGCACGCCGAACCAACAGGTAGAGATAATGACACTTTGATGCTGGTTTCACACCAAACAGGAAATTAAGTATTTTCGCAAGTAAATTGAGTACAAGTCAATGCAAGCTTAAGAACAAGGGTAGAATGGTGTCATGCTGCGCGAACAGTGTGGAATATGCAATGCATTTTCCATGAATGTGCAGAATTTGCCTCATTCACGTCTTCCACCTTTAATGTAAACTCAGCCATGCAGACCAATCATAAAGGAAAAAACTCCAGTTGTAGTGTCCACTAGGGCTGGGCGATATTGCAAAAATAAATTATCACGATATCACGTTTCATAACATTCGATATCGATAATCATTGAACTATTATTTTTTAACAATCCATTTAGGAATATTAGGATTTTTTTTAACCACTTTATTTTAATTTACCAACATTACTAAAGCAAATAGTTTTAATAGTCAAAAACATTTAAACAAATGATCTCTCATCTCATAATAAAATAAACATACATGTAAGTGTTAAAGAGATACTTAAACTTGATAAATAAAAGGTTACAAAGTGCGTGCAATGGTAACGTGTAAACGCTGAAGAATCAAGTCAAACTTTAAGGGTGTGAATAATAATGATACAGTAAACCTCAAACTCTGTCAACAACATCAATTATGATAATCAATAGAGGTGTGAACCTACGCTGGTCTTACGGTTCGGTTCGGTTACGATTATCATGCCATCGATTCGGTTCAATTCGATATCTCGGTGCATTGACGATGCTTTCCATACACAGTTTTATATTTTCTTCACAGCACAGCAATTATTGTATTAAATGTATAAATATATTTATATACTATTTGTAAAACAATTTTGTCCTTTAATACAAACAGTCAGATATATAAACTGTACCTTTAAACAACACGAGCATTTAGACCATTTTGAGGGATGTACACAAAAACAATGGTCCTAACGTATTTCCTGTTTTAAATTTTTAATTTCCATTGCTTCTGAGAATCCAAAAAGGTCCACATATTGCAGGCTATTTAAAACGAAACTAATCAGATGGTGCTCTGTGGCGCAACAGAAATATAAACAGTGTCCTGAGTCGTGGCTGGGCGCCGCGGACAGCCGCCGGTGTGTGTACTCTGATTAAAATCTATTTTTAGAATTCTGAAATACGTGGCGCTGCGCGGCGCGTCGCCGAGCGCCGCTTCTGGTGTGCGACCTGCTTTACACGCTGGCACTCTTCAAAGATCCACTCATGGGCCACAGTGAGAGAGAAAGAAATGGAGATTACTTTCATTCTCTTAATCGCCGTGAAATAGGGGCTTCTGCTGTAAGTGTCAGTGAAACAGTGTTCAGCAAACACACACGCAGTGAAATTGTGCACAGTTTCAGAATTTTTACGTAGTTAGAGCGTTGTAAATACTCGCGCTAGCGGCTCGCCTCCCTCGCCATAGTAAGCTACGGCGACATAGCTCATGTGAGATAAATGACGTCAGTACATAATAACCGGTTATGATTATTACTGAAGCGATACCGAATTGTCCGTGTCTGCATCGCGGTGCACCGAAGAAACGATTAATTTTGACACCCCTAATAATCAAATCTGAGTTTTCAAGTAAAAGAACCAGCCATCATTATTCAAATACATATTGCAACATTACAAATTCTGAAGTTGAATGACTATATTACCCCCTATGCTAGAAAATCTTTCAGATTGAGAGCTAGTGGCTGGGATGCACAAGAAAAGAAACCAAAAAGCCACTCTGGCTACATCCTTGCATCCTTTTTTTATTTACGATCTCCTCACTGCTATTATACGGCATTCATTTTCACATGTGTTGTTATTCTGACCTGGAATGACAAGCATGTGGATTCCTTGACCATTTATAATGGATTTTGCGCTCGTGCTCCCCTGGCGTCTCTCGTAACTAGGTGATCATCAACCATTTTCTCAGAGGATGACAAACGGACAAATCATTGCTGCAGCTCCGATGCAAGTAAAATGTTCTGCAGTGTTTGTGTGAGGTAATTAGTCTGCCGTTATTCAATTATTAATTAATTCATGAGTTTTTTTGGGGAGACAACTTAATTGTTTTTAAGTTTAATCCACTTAAGGTAACTAATTTGATTTGCAGCATTTTTAGTGTGTAAGGGGATCTATGAGAATGTTCTAAAATTACAATAAAATGCAGTTCATAACCCCCTAAATAAAAACTTATTTGATGGTCCTTTGTTCCTCTTCCCACCTTATTGTGATGTTTTACCTCCATTTTGTATTATATTTATGTATTTAAATTCCCTAGTTCCTTGTTCCTCATCATTACTCCTCGTATTCTCCCATGTGATGCATGGTCTGTATTCCAATATATATGGTGTAAGGTGTTTTTTGAGTGGCATGGTGGCACAGTAGGCAGTGCTGTTGCTCACAGCAAGAAGGTCGCTGGTTTTAGACCCGGCAGAGTTTGCATGTTTTCCTCATGTTCGCGTGGATTTCCTCTGGGTGCTCTGGTTTCCCCCACAAGTCCAAATGCGCTATAGGTGAATTGGGTAAGCTAAATTGTCCATAGTGTATGTGTGTATGTCCTGGTCCTCCAGGTTGGGGGTGGAGTGTTGGGCTAATGACCCACCTCGTAAAAATTTTATGTTACAAAACACCAACATGGTGCAGCTAAATATCAACTTCGATATAAACGGCCCTGGGATTACATAAGTAATTAAGGTGTTTTTTGTTTAAAGTTTCTTAAATTAGTGTTTATTATTTTACTCCAATCCTCATCCTTCCTTTAGCACAGAATAACATTGACAAAGAAGTAGAGAAACTTAACTTAAGACAAATTGACTTTCATTGAGTAAACCACTAAAAACAAACCACGTTATTTCCTAAAAATTTTTTAAAATAAAATATGTAACAACTGAATGTTTGAAGATCTGAATACATCCTTAAAGTAATCAAAAACAGGTTACTTGCAAGAATCGAACACTCAACTACACTGAATAAGAGCTGTAGATTCTGCCGTACCAGGTTAGGACAGCAACATTCCCCCTGCTCAAACTTCCTACGACACTGTAAAAGGAAAAAAACTATTTCCTTCCCTCATCTTCCATCTGCCCCTACCCCAGAAGAACACGCTGCATCTTCCTAATGACCTGATTTACATAAACAGGCATATAATCGTGCAGCGAGAGAAGAGGAGGATGCGTGTGTGTGTGTATATTTAACAGAAAGGCGGGTGACTGCGGCAGATGCGCTCGCACGTGCCGTTCGGTTGCGGGATAAAAGCTTCTTGTGTGATTCAGTTGTGCCACTCTACATTTTCACCTCCCACCTCTAACTGTTCTTTTCCTTTTACCTTTTCCTTTTCCTCTCATTCTCAATTAACCATCCCACCACATTTACAGCAAAATCAATCCATTCTGGCTTCTCTTTCTGTTCTCCTACAACCTGTTCGGCTACCACAGTATGAGCGGATGAGAGGGGAGCAGAGCTGCATTATCTTGCCAAGAGCAAGTGTGTGTTTTTGCTCGCTTCACTCACTCCGATGTGCTCCATCACAAGCATAACACCTGTTAAAGACCCATGAAGAGGTTACAAGACAATAAGGTGTCTGAATACATTGGTAACAAGTTATTATTATTAGTCTCTTTTTCTTTTTTCTTTTTTTTTTTAAAGCTAGTCTGTATGAAGAAAATTTATATTTAAATATCAGTTAATAGTTATAACATTTCAAAAAAAATTGTTAAACCATCTAGAAAGACAATGATCAAACAAACTAAATGTTTAATAATAATAAAATAATACAGTTTAGATATGTAATTTAGTAATAACATTTTGTGATAAGGCGCCATTTCTTAAAGGTGCAGTATGTAAGTTAGTGGTTGAACTCGGTATTGCATTCCTGGATCAAAACAGATGCAAGCGCAGGTTACCAGATTGACAACACCAACAGCAAGGCTGATTTAAGTCATGGTCTAAATAAAAGCAACAGCACACAATAGAAGGAATATTTTCCATAATAAATGGAGTTTTTGTTCTAACCAACACCTCAAATTAATATATTAGAAACGGCTTCCATTTCTCACAGGTGAACAACAGCATAAACTGATTGCCTCAGGTACACCTCATGTGTTTTATTCAGTGTTAAATGCTAATAGTGAGTTTGAATGCCATTTTACATGACATTTATTGCCATACTACTGAAGCAGCAGCATCAGATAGTTCACCTCAGATCTTGAAAATAAAATAAACGGTTTGAAATTGAACGTTAGAACTGTGACTCACTATCAGTGATTCAGCATGTACGTTTAATAATGTTAAAGAGGTTTAATATGCATTAATTCAATTATAAACCTTACCATTTTTTGAGTGAGTGCTTATTCTGTGTTTCGGAATGGCTGCGTTTAAATTTCTGTCGTGTTTCGTCTGGTGCAAACAGCCAAATTACTTATCACTGCAAATCATGTAGTGTGTTATTAGGACACAGGGTTACAATGTAACCTACTCCCCTAATCTGTAAGCTTGTAATGTTTATATTATTTGCTAATTAATAACCTTATATGGAACTCTATCTGCGTCCTATTTTGGAGTCTGCTACTGTCCACCGGAGGTCCCTTTTTGGTCACGGATGCATGCTTTAAGAGTCTTCCTGACTGAATGAATAAAATATGTGGTTTTCCACCAAGGCCCGGGGTGCTGAAATATAATTGGCTAAACTGGCATTATGCGGGTTAAAAAAAACCATAAACAAGACAGCGTTCTGGCACGGAAAAAACATTTTTAAAGCAAAATATCTGACTTCAGCATTGTTTTTTAGATTAACAAGAATGTTCACTTGGCATGTTTCATAAATATCGGCAAACATATTATGGTGTTTATATTTTAGAAGAGTCAAAAACTTACAGCACCTTTAACAATGGTTACTACTCAATTTTTGAAGAAAACATGTATTATCATTAAAGGAAAGTTCACCCAAAATTGAAAAAATGGCCTACAATGTAATAACATACACACTCACCCTCAAGCCATCCTCTGTGTGTTTTATTTTATTAAAATGTTAACATGAAATTAAAATGAAGCTTTTTAGATATTAGTATCAGTACTATTCATTTTTATAAGCTAGTGTGTCCTAAAACAATGACAAAATTCAAATTTAGACGTTATAAAACTGATTTAAACATGTAAAGCTTGTAGTTTGTCACTTCCGTCTCAATGGATCAACAGTTTTATTCGCATCAAATGCTAATCAAATGCTCTCTCAAATGCTCACTCTCATTGGCAGAGCTGTGATAAACAAAACACTATTGGCTGCTTTATAAAAAGGGGAGGAGCTACACTATGTCCCAACCTCTATTCATGTTTCGGTTGAGATTACGTCAAACGTCGAATAAAAATGCATATTTCAAAGCACTTCAGGGGACCGTTAAAACTACCAAATGTCTTGTACAGCAGATCGATGTGTTTTTGTAACAAAAATATTTCTTATTTTTAAATTATAAAACTCCATTCTGTGACAAAAACACATCGATCCCCTTTATAAGGCATGCTTTAACCCTCTGGCGGTGTATGATGGGTTAGTTTTACAACGATTTATGTATTTCTGAAAGCTTCAAAATAAAAGCCACTATCCAACACTATTAAACAGCATGGAAGAGCCAGGATAAAATTTAAAACCTGTAAAAACTGTATTTATCTGACAAAAAAAAAAAAAAAATCACATATACAGAGAGGATGAACTTTTCCTCCAAAGCCTCCTTTCACGCCAAGAAAAATAACTAGATATTATATAATAAAGATATGCATCTATAAAAATAACTATAATAGCACGCCATGCAGCACACAACATCACTATTATAAATGTGCACAACAGTTTTGTTAACTGCCTCTTTAAAAGTAGAATGGATTCTGATTGGCTGCTAATGTTTTCATTGTTCATCAGCTGAATCAAATTATCTTTAAAAGTGAAAGTGATTCCACATTGTTCCTCATAATAACATTTGAAACGGTATGAAAAAAAAGCTGCAAATTTGGTATGAAGGAGATGAGAGGTTTCTTTCACCTATGAAAGTGGAGCAATCGAGAAGCAGTAAATGGAAAACCCGGACGAGATCTGGAGCGGAGTGATTGCTAAGGTCTTTGTGCGAGGAAAGGAAATTGCCGTCGCTCTATTCACATACTCTGCTTTCCACCTCTAACCTCTTATATTAATATTTACATCCACATCATTATCTTCATCAGTTAAACCTGAATATGCACACTCTCCTTCCTTCCTTCACTTCCTGCCGTCCCCTCCATTGCCATGCTGTGTCAGCGGTTTGCTCATCTCCTCCAATGCTGTGAAATTGGCTTTGAATGAGGATTTGGAAACGAAGCATTCTCTTGTGAAAAGGACAGGACTGAAAGATGAAGGATGGTGCCATGCTGAAAAGACAAGCACACATGCAGAGGGCCAGATGAAAAGGAAGGTCTAGAGAAGGAAAACAAGATTTCCTCTCTCCTCTTCTCTATTCAATAAATGAAACGCAGTTGACAGCCGTGTTTATATGTGGTTCTTCAGCTACTGGAAGTTTTATCTGCCAGGGGCTTCAACAAAAACTAACAAACCTAAACTTTTTATTTTTGTTATATGAAGTTTGGAGTAAAAAAAAAAGTTTAGACAGTGTTTAATATGTAATATTCCAAGAACAAGATCTGCAGTCCCATATAAGACCTAATAAAATGAGACAAAATAAAAATATATAAATTTTAATTAATTATTTAATGGTACATTTTGTTAAAATGTAAACTTGGACAAAACCAGTCAAGAAAGTCAACAGAATCATCTGTACATTCAGTATGGGGGCATGCGAGAGATCTGCAGAGTGGATGGCAACATCAACAGCTTGACGTATCAAGACATTTGAGCTGCCCATTACATTACAAACCACAGCAGAGGGCAAATTCTTCAGCAGGATAGCACTCCTTCTCATACTTCAGCCCCCATATCAAAGTTCCTGAAAGCAAAGAAGGTCAAGGTTCTCCAGGATTGGCCAGCCCAGTCAGCAGACAAGAACATTATTGAGCATGTCTGGGGTAAGATGAAGGAGGCATTGAAGATGAATCCAAAGAATCTTGATCAACTCTGGGAGTCCTGCAAGAATACTTTCTTTGCCATTCCAGATAACTTTATTAATAAGTTATTTGAGTCATTGCAGAGATGTATGGATGCAGTCCTCCAAGCTGGGAGTCATACACAATATTCATTATTTTTCCACTGCACCATGACTTTATATTCTATACTGTACATTATTTCTGGTAAATGACAAGACTTTTGTCTAAGCAAAGTCAGACCTTACTGTCCCAATTAAATAATTAAAAATCAAGGCATGATCATATTTTATTTAGGTAAAATAAGTGTAATCTAGAAGCTTTTGCCTTTCATATAAGCCACTTCTGATACCAAATGATCAAATAGAAGCCAAGCTATTATTTGTTGCTCCTAAACCTTGAATAGGCAACAAACTACACAAGGTAGTGTAGTTTTGATCATTTGATATGATGATGCCAAGATACAACATTTGAAAATTTGCAATCTGAGGGTTCAAAAAAAACTGAGAAAACCACCTTTGAAATTACCTAAATGAAGTGCTTACAATGCATAGTTCTAATCCAAGTGTGAGTTTTCATATATTTACAGTAAGAAATGTACTCAACATCTCATGGAACATGATCTTTACTTAATATTCTGATGATGTCTGGCATAAAAGAAAAAAAAAGTGATTTTGACCCATACAACGTAATAAATATACCTGTGCAATGTAAGTTTAGTGGTCCAGGGTCACAGATGATTTTATAAATATTAAGTAAAACAAAATCTAATATTTAAATAAACAAACCATCCCTAGTATATTTGCACCTTGTAAAAATAATTTGAAATTTACTACATAATAGTAAAATCTAACACTAAAATACTGAAATAAATTCAACAAAATTTGTTAAAGGTACCATCAAAATAAAGTGATACCAAAGAGTCTTAGATATTGCATCTACAGTTAAAGTCAGAATTATTAGCCCCCATGAATTATTAGACCGCTTGTTTATTTTTCCCCAATTATTGTTTAACGGAGAGAAGACACATTTCTCAATTTTTTTAACACATTTCTAATCATAATAGTTTTAATAACTCAATTCTAATAACTGATTTATTTTATCTTTGCCATGATAACAGTACATAATATTTTACTAGATATTTTTCAAGACACTTCTATACAGCTTAAAGTCACATTTAAAGGTATAACTAGGTTAATTAGGTTAACTAGGCAGGTTAGGCTAATTAGGCAAGTTATTGTATAGTGATGGTTTGTTCTGTAGACTAATTGAGAAAAATATAGCTTAAAGGGGCTAATAATATTGACCTTAAAATAGTGTTTAAAAAATTTAAAACTGCTTTTATTCTAGCCGAAATAAAACAAATAAGACTTTCTCCAGAAGAAAAAAATATTATCAGACATACTGTAACAATTTCCTTGCTCTGTTAAACATAATTTGGAAAATATTTTAAAATATAAGAGGGGCTCTGACTTCAACTGTACATGCCAACTAATTGTCATTAGATTATAAGTAGACTTTTAGGTTGGGGTTGGTGTTAGTGTAAGTTGACATGTACTTGCAAAGTTTCTTATAGTCAGATACTGTAAACGTTAAAGGAGCGGTATCAACAGATATTAAGCAGACAGTCTACTAATACACAATTGAGAAGTAATTGGCATGCAGTTGCAATGCAACTTTTAGTCAACAAAATGTGCAATAAGAACCATCAAAATAAAGTGTTACTGACTCTTTTTTTTTCTCTACATAAATACAAATGTCAAAAGTTTTATTTAAAGCGTTATCAATCGCCTTGGGGCAATTCATTCTGACATGGTAGTGCTTCACATACTGCATAACAAGACAACACTTAACATTAAGTACACAAACAAAAACTGAAGAGAAAAAAAAAACAGTTACAATAAAAAAAAAAATTAAGTTGTGTTTTTTTTATCTGTGTTTAATTTGCCAGTTCCAAGACAAGCAACATTGTTGACACTAATAAAGTTACAAACTTAATAACAAACAACAAACGCCAGTGTACTTGGTTACCAAGGAGACAGTATCAGTAAAGAACATGACAATGAGACGTGACTTCTGAAGTAACTAATGAAAAAGTTAATTATCATTTTGGAACAGACTAAAACCTTCACTAAAAATCCTTAAAACCTCAAATTATGCAAAAAAACTAAAATAATTTGACTGTGCGTATTTAGGCACAAGCTTAGCTTCTTTTTTAGCAGACAAATAAAAGTAGTGCACAAAAAAAAGTGTACTTTAGGGCAACTTCTAAAACTTTCAAAAACACACAAAAAAAATCTCTATGGGAAAAGAAAAGTGTCAAGTTTTGGTTGCGTGCTTCAAAAAAATAAACTCAATCTAAAAGGGGTTACGCACACCAAGTTCCCCTTAAATACAGCGTAGACCCTGACACACTCTCAGGTGAAAAGTTAAATAAAATAATAAAAGAGCGAACAAGCTCAGCGCTCGTGACTCCTGACACCGCCGTTAGAGAGCACAATGGCCCGAGCAGAAGCAAGAGAGAGATGGTGCTAAAGACAGAACGAGAAGGAAGGAGCGAGAGGGTGGGAAAGAGACACAAAGACCCTCTTTGTTCCCTGCTCATGCTCTCTTTTGTGGAGGCAAAGAATGGCTGAATTCCACTGGGTGCTGTCAGTCCCTTAAGCTCTCTGAATGAGAAGAGAGAGAGAGACGGTGAGAAAGCCATTCCCTCACACACATTCAATGATGCTTAAATATAAACACACACACACACATACCAATGCACCGATTGGAAGATTGTTCCTGACTTTTAGGAATGCTGATTTCTCAGAGGTGATAGAAAGAAAAGAGAGAACGAGTGAAAAACCACAACAACAGTCACACAGTGTCCAGTCCAGTCAGCCAATTAGGAAGGTGTTGCCGTGGCCTGTGGGAAGAAACCTGCAGGTGATTGGAGTGGGAAAGATCACTAGACTAGCACACTCGCAGCGGGGAATGGTGCGCTTGTGTATTGTTAGGTTTATAGTTACGGTGGCGGGTTTAATATAGACTGGAACTATTTAGGGGACAGTCGATATCGGTAGGACATGATTTAATGAAACAGCTCTTGGCGACAAAGCTGGCGTGGTACGGTATTTTCAATGGATTTATTTTGGCCTGGCTGTCCAATCTGAATCTGTGCAGTAGATTTATTTAGAAGGGGGTAGGTTTTTTCAGGAGGAAAGTGCAAGATCTGGTTAAAGGAACACTAGCCTTTTTTTTTGGAAAAGGCACATTTTACAGCTCCACTTAAGTTTTTCCATTTTCTCCAGGTCTGCGTCAGCACTTTTAGCTTAGCATAAACAAAGACTATAGAATACACAAAACACATCACTCGTATAGTTTTGAATGGGGGACAGTGTAACGGTCAATATGGCGAATGAAGACCCGCCTACTGGTACTGGAGCCAATCATTGATCGATATTCACCTTATTCTCTGCGTACGAGCGGGCGCAGCCATTTGAATCATTTTGGCTCGAGACTTCCGGTCTCATTCACTTCCATTCATTTTTAGACGTTAAAAACAGCTCGTTCTGCTGCTTGATGTTGCAAACTGTGGTTTTCTTATTATATTATTCTACTTTGTCTGTATAATCATGCAAACACTTGTTTGTAGAGTGAGTAATTTGACCGTTTTCAGCCGTTTATTATTCCTAGTCATTTCTCCCATAGGCAACTGAATCGGAAGTTCTAAAACAATCGCAAAAACGAGCGCACTTCCGCATTCAAGAATAAGGTCAATAGACTGATGTTTCTTCGGTGGAGAAGCTCAGACCAGATATGTGCTTTTACTACAGTTTTTGTGGTCAACAAGCAGGAATCTCAGCGAATACTTGCTTCATAGACATAAGAAATATATCTACATAAAGCTTGAAATCTGTACTTTTAAATTAGCCAACTATACTTGAAAACAAAAGTTTTCTGGTTTTGTAATCTGGTTGAAATGAACGTGAGGTACAGTCCGTCCTGTCAAACTCACATCACATGACAGCAACT
Organism: Danio kyathit; assembly: GCA_903798195.1. NCBI lineage: Eukaryota > Metazoa > Chordata > Actinopteri > Cypriniformes > Danionidae > Danio > Danio kyathit. The sequence goes on along the minus strand of LR812521.1, from coordinate 38,014,678 downwards.
ACTCAAACGCCCACAAACTTGTAAACAAAGAGTCGTTGTCATTTCTGGAGGAGATTCTCCATCAAGAGCAAGTTGTGGATTACTTCAGAAGACCAGTGCGATCAGATGATCATTATGCAGAGGATGATAATATGTAGAACAGTCATAAATGAGGTTGGTGTCGTGATCTCATTCCTTTCAAGTGCGCATGCGCATTAGCTCGGGCAACCTGAAAAAATGCAGATTTTGATTGATTCGAACGTTTAGAAACAAAACTTATAAGATAGATGTTTCATTTTATTAGTGATTACAAATATGTAATGTAATCGTAAGCTTGGCAAATCGTTTTGGAGAACTTAATGATTCCCCATTCAGACAGAATGCCCAAGCATACTGCCTGAGAGACGTTTCACAGATGGCCGCCGAGTGAAAAGACTTGCCTTAAAGGGACTTTGGCATAAATCAATGAATTGAATTAGACTATTAGCATCTCACTCAAAAAAAAAAAAAGAAAAAATTAAAAGTTTTGATAATTTTCCTATTTAAAGCTTGACATTTCTGTAGTGACAGCTATTTTCTGGGCCGATATGTCTGGCAACTAAACTGTCATTCTTGCATAATAATCAAGGAACTTTATTGCCTTACCATGGATTCATTATAAACACTGTTAAAGCGATCTACTCCTAAAGCGACTAAAGCGATCAAGGAACTTTATAGCCTTACATTAATTTATTCATTAATTTTCTGCCGCTTTTCCGGGGCCGGGTCGCGGGGGTAGCAGTCTTAGAAGAGAACCCCAGACTTCCTCTCCCCAGACGCTTCCTCCAGCTCCTCCAGGGGGATCCCGAGGTGTTCCCAGGCCAGCCGAGAGACATAGTCCCTCCAGAGTGTCCTGGGTCTTTCCCGAGGCCTCCTCCCAGTGTCACATGCCTGGAACACCTCCCTAGGTAGGCGTCCAGGAGGCATCCGAAACAGATGCCCGAGCCACCTCAGATGACTTCTCTCGATGTGGAGGAGCAGCGGCTATACTCCGAGCTCCTCCCGAGTGTCAGAGCTCCTCACCCCATCCATAAGAGTGCGCCCTGCCACCCTTCGAAAGAAACTCATTTCGGCCGCTTGTATCCAAGATCTTGTCCTTTCAGTCATGATCCAAAGCTCATGACCATAGGTGAGAGTAGAAACGTAGATTGACCGGTAAATCGAAAGCTTTCCCTTTCGGCTCAGCTCCATCTTTACCACAACGGACCGGTACATCGACAGCATTACTGCTGCCGCTGCACCAATCCGACTGTCAATCTCATGTTCCATCCTTCCCTCACTCGTGAACAAAACCCCAAGATACTTGAACTCCTCCACCTGGGGTAAGGACTTTCCTCCAACTTTACCATGGCTGCATTATAGGCACTGTTAAAGCAATCTACTCCTAAAGTGAATAAAGAGATCTACTCCCTGTTGGGGGTAGAAATCAGGGGCCGTGCGATTTACTTAAATATGATACACCAGTGTTTTGGAATATGGAAACACACTGTCTTCATCTGTTTTTATACTATTTGTTTTTATTTTATATAAAATGTATATAAATTTGTATTCCTGTTTATGTAAAGCACTTTGAATTGCCACTGTGTATGAAATGTGCTATATAAATAAACTTGCATTGCCTTGTTACTAAACTAGGGACTATTTTAAGGTGCTGTGTAATATTGCGCCTGATTGTTTTTGCATGAGATGCTAATGGTCTAATCCAATTCAATGATGTATGCTAAGCGAAGCTAAAAGTGCTCTCTGCTGAATGGATTCAAATATGGTAAAACTCAAAGATTTAACTCCAGGTGACTTGTAAAATGAGACTATTTCCAAAAAAAGTGGAGTTTTAAGACGATTTGCAGAGGCGTCATCTGAGAAGAAGCAAAAAGAATTGCATTTTGTTTTGATGAAAGTACTGTGATGTTTCTTTGTGCAGGCAAGAAGATGCACTGCATCCGTTTTCCAGGAAAGAAGAAACCATTGAGGTACGCTGTGGCTCTAAGTAGCTCAGATGTTGGGATGAAGGAAAAAGGACAATGAACAGATCCGCTGACAGTAACATTCCTACATGCAGCAGTGACTGAATACACCCCGACAGCATTTTCCAGTCACAAAATTGTATAACATAAGGTGAACATTTTCTAGTTTGCGTACAAATAATTCAGAAAGCTTTCTTTTGTCCACATGCAAAAAGCAGGTATGACATGTTTAGGACCCGAGATTCCTATAACCTTGGTTTTTCCTCCTCTAAGAATGAGTGATTCAGTAGGTCAGACAGATCAAATTTATAAGCTCATTTTATTACAAAGTCCTCGTGAAACCACTTCATATTAATTACATTTGAATTAGTATGACAGCGCCACACATTTATACGCCTTCCTCATCCCTTAAAGGTGAAGTGTGTAATTTCTGAGCCATTAGCCGCACCGAATGAAATTGCAAAAATAATGACTGTTTTCAAACTACATTCGCAAACACTTTTCCCATCTGCTAGCATCCAGTCAAAACCAGCTGTCCTGCTGCAAACCTAAGCTCAGAGTACAAAATCAACTGTTTACTGACAATAAATATTAAATATCTGCTATTTACAGTTACAGCTGGTGCTTGGGGAGTCTTCATTGCATACTTTATACCCTGTTAGCTATCTGCAAAGTCAAAAATGATAGATGTCACGAAAACAGACTCGCATTCAGAAGCTCTAATTTCGCTAGCCTCAGACTATGATTCCATCCATTTGGAAGATAACAAGCATGTTTGATATTTTGAGGTAATTTTAGCACACATATTGTTGTCATTTGTCAAGCGACTCCCAGCAACAAAGCACATGTTCAAGTCTGCGGTATTTGGAACAACTTAAGAATTTGAAGTATGTGATGTTCAGCTGTTTCATGCTGGATGCCAATTTTTCAGCAAATATGTTCTCATGAATCTAAGTACAAACGCTGTAACTGGAGCAGTACTCTTTCAAAAGAAAAGAAAAATTGTCCTTTTCAGGTACTAGTATGTACATTTAGGGTAAAACATGGATCATTTAGGTATTAATAGCTACACTTTAAGTGATAAGGGGTATCTCTTAAAAGGGTATCACCCAGAGACCGCTATTCTACCATTACTTCTGAAAGAGTATGATGCCTAGGACCAGATACACTCAGCGGCCACTTTATTAGGTACACTTTACTAGTACCGGGTTAGACCCCCTTTTGCCTTCAGAACTGCCTTAATCCTTCGTGGCATAGACTCAACAAAGTACTGGAAATATTCCTCAGAGATTTTGGTTATTACTGATATTATAGCATCACTCAGTTGCTGCAGATTTGTGCGAATCACCCGTTCCACCACATCCCAAAGGTGCTCTATTGGATTGTGTTCTGGTGACTGTGGCAGCATTTTTCCAATCTTCTATTGTCCAATTTTGGTGAGCCTGTGGGAATTGTAGCCTCATGTTCTTGTTCTTAGCTGACAGAAGTGGGACCCGGTGTGGTCTTCTGCTGCTGTAGCCCATCCGCCTCAAGGTTGGACGTGTTGTGCATTCAGAGATGCTCTTCAGCATACCTCGGTTGTAACGAGTGGTTATTTGAGTTACTGTTGCCTTTCTATCAGCTGGAACCAGTCTGGCCATTCTCCTTTGATCTCTGGCATCAACAAGGCATTTGCGTCCACAGAACTTGCTCACTGGATATTTTCTCTTTTTCGGACCATTCTCTGTATCTCTTTAGATCAGCAGTTTCTGAGATACTCAGACAAGCCTGTCTGGCACCAACAACCATGCCACATTCAAAGTCACTTAAATCCCCTTTCTTCCCCATTCTGATGCTCGGTTTGAACTGCAGCAGATCGTCTTGACAATGTCTACATGACTAATTGCATCGAGTTGCTACCATGTGATTGGCTGATTAGAAATTTGCATTACAAGCAGTTGGATAGGAATACCTAATAAAGTGGCCTGTGAGTGTATACTTAGTTTTTCTTTTTTTGTAGCACTAACTCCTAAAAATGCACATTTACACACATTTAAAAAGTACAGATGAAAAAAAGGTGTTAACTATTATTGTTTGGTGCTAAATTTATGCGACGAGTCATGAAATCATGCTATAATGTAGTGCAAAGAACAGAGTTTGCATAAAAGAAGAGAATTTTTCCACCAATGTTCATTTTTATTGAACACCAGGGCCCTCATGCATCAACGCTGCATACGCACAAAAACTTTGCGTAGGCCAGATTTCACGCTCACGTTTGGATTTACCAACGATGAAATTAATGTGAGAATGTGCGTTGGTCCACGCCAACTTCCTGTCTGGCGTACGTGCATTTCTTGTGTGTGAAATGGCAGTGTTGGCCTTATTAGAGGACATTGTCAATGGTCGAATCCGAAGGCTCCAAGGTGGCAGGGTGTGTGATGGGTGGCTTCTTGGTGAGTTTTTTTATGGAGCGTAATTATTTAACTGCATATCAGGAGACCGCGGTTATCCATTAAGGACGTGGCTGTTAACCCCCCTCAACAATCCAGAAACTGACCAAGAGCGCAGATACAATGATGCCCATTCTCGTACTCGGTCAGTTGTAGAGCGGGCGATTTGGGCAGCTGAAATGCCGGTGGCGCTGCCTTGATAAGAGCTGAGGGGTGCTGTTTTACCGCCCTAACAAAGTGTTCCTCTTATACATCTGTCTCCCACAGACACGGATACTACTCCAGACAGTAAAGTGTCACCCACAATTGAGACAACTCTCTCCAAAGAGTGTTAGTTCAGCATCCCCTGTTCCCCCGCCTCTTTGGTCCACACTTTGACGGTGCGCCGATGTTCTCTTCTTAACCTGCACCTTTACATCGGACCATTTCTTTTTTAATTCACTCACAGTGCGATGTTCAGACCCCACTGCGTTAACCGCGTCAGCTAAACTCTCCCACTATTTTTTCTTTTGTTATTAATTCCGGAGGACAAACTTGCAAATAACAGTTTTTCTCCGGTCTCTACCTCCGATAAGAGCACCTCCATTTCACATTCTGTGAAGTTTCTCTTCTTGCTTGCTTTTGCCATTGCTTTTTCGTTTGGTTTTGCCAAAGTGGAGTCATAACCATATTCATATGGGGGAGGCGGCAGGGAGGGGTTTTGCACTCGTGCACGTGCGCTAAGTTTCACGTTAATTTAGATGTACAAAGAGAATCGTGGGATTCTGCGTACGCAGTGTTTCATACATCTGATTTTTTACTGCTTACACACATTTACAGCTTTGTCCGTACGCAATGTTTTAGTATTAATTCAACGCAAGTCTTTGAGCATGAGGCCCCAGATGAAGATGTGTTCCCAATGTACTGTATAGGCTCCATATACACCTGTTATTAAGATGAATTTATCAAGCAATTACAAGTGGACTGTGCTAAATACAGGTATATACAAGGTCTTAAATATGTTGGGCTTGACCACTATAATTCACTACTCTTTTCTTTTTTTTTTTTTTTTTTTTTTTACATACTTGTACTGAATGTGCAAGCTTTGGGACATACTACTTCCTCATTTTTGAACCGTTATGTTGCTTAGTTACGTGCCCCGTCAATCATCTCGACACATCATCCACATTTCTTTCATATTTAATTTCCTACAATATTGAAGCTGCAGCAGCAGGTTAATCTGCCATTCGTGGGTATTTCATGCAAGGTAATCTCCTCAGGTGTTTGCATAATAATGCATTCAGAAGCTAATTGCCAAACCTTGTCTTTATAAAAACGCACACTGTTGTCGCAGATAAAATATAATGCAGAAAACGTGACTGACATACTGTCCAGTAGGTTAGATATTATTTACCAGTCATTTAAACATTTTTACCAAAGCCTCTCCACTTAATCGTCAGTCTTGTGTGTCCGCAATGGTTGTAGTTTTTTTTTTTTTTGACATTCTTTACCTGTGTTAGGGCTACACAATATATTGTTTCAGCATCCATATCGCAATATATGTGTCTGCAATAGTCACATCGCAGGATCTGCAATGTTGCAGAGTTGATCAGCACAAAAGTTAACAATACATGAGATTTGTGGATTCATTGCAAACAGACTGAAAGTTTATAATTTGCATGTATTTAAAGGAATTTCAAGAGAGTGTAAAGCATTCAGGCACAATAAAGTACATTTGTAACTCAAAGAATAATAATTTTAGTGAATTATTAATACAATGAAGACTATACAGCGTTATTTTAGATTTCAGAATTCAATTTCTGTACCTGAATACTATTTGACTCCCTGGAAAACCATAAAGCACTGTTAGTTTGACTCATTGTTTTGTTCTATTGCATTATTCTTCCCTTACAAAATAAACTCAATCAATCTAAATTAAGAATTTCCTTCCAAATGAAGCTATTCAAGCCATCTGGTGAAATGTTATTCATATCGCAATATATATTGCAGAGAAACGAAATGTCGCAATGCCAGATTTTTCCAATATCGTGCAGCCCTATCAAAGAGCATGGATGAATTAACAAATACCCATCACACAATGTATTGTGGGCAATATTAGTGATTAGAGTAAGCACGGATCTGCATTTCAAATTTTTGTCAGATATAGTAGAACATTCAGGTAACTTTAGAATACAAATTTTTACATACTATGCTTTGGGACTAGGGTTGGGCGATGTTGACCAATTTAGCATCGTACGATGTCTAATGTGAAACATCGCGATGGACGATGACATCGTCTTCATAGGCAGAAGTGAATAAATTATTTATGAATAATTAATTAATTCATAACAAATTCATTATTTGTAGCCTACCGTTTCAACTACCTGGTCTTTGTTTTACCCATAACCAAATCATAAATAAATAAAGATAAGTTACACACAAATTACCACCTGTCAATCACTTTTTCCGTGGGACTCTGGCATGAGTAGGCAGAGTGATCCGTGTCAGTCATTTGTTTGGTGCGGTGGATGGCTGAGAGGTGTCGCGGACGAAAGTAAAGAGGGTTGGGGAGTCGCGGAACAAAGTGAAAATGAACAGTGGACAGGGGAGGAGGGCGGTTGAGGAGGGAGATCGGTAAAATGAGGTGCCGGATCCGGATCCAGCGTGTTCCAGCACAAATTAAGCCCTGGATAGAGACAAGATTAATAAAATATCACGTTTAACAACTATAGTGAGACGCGATCCACTATCATCCTTGATAAACTATCCGATAAACTTGTACACTGTTCTCTGCAGCTCAGACCAGTGCATGACAGTGTGTGTGTCTGTGGCTGTGTGTGTGTGTGTGTGGTCACGTGATGTGCGTTTTCAGTGGATGGAGGGCTGTTCAGAAATGCTAGATGAAACGCCAGTGTGGACGTGGATCATTTTCGTTCTAAAATGCCATTTTAAAAGTAAGCTGTATCAGTGTAAACGGGGCCTGAGTGTGTATTTTTCACAAGCGGGTTTGCGACAGGGGCGGGGTGATGGATCGCGAAACTAATTTGCTTTATGTGCTAACATTAACTATCACATGGTAGGTTAAACATGGGCTGTCATAAGGCCATTATAATGGAGTGTATAATATAATAAGATTTTTCTGACCCATTTTTTGTAGAACAAACTGAAGTTAATTTGTTTTGTTTTGTTGGAGAACACACATTGACAGCTTGTGCACACAACTACAACAGAGGCTTTATTTTTTTAAGAAGGCTGAGATTGTATAGGGTGGGTAGCAATATCTTGCTTGTTTCTTTAACTGAGCTATGTTTAAAAGTCTTATTCGCTATGGAATCACAGTCTAGGTTGATAATCTGTCTGTTCAATTGAAAAATAAATTGGTTCATATTCAAAAAACAGCCATGAAAATCATAGAAATAAAACAATATATGCCCATACAGACTCTATATGAACAGGCGGTCATGAGAAGAGCAATAAATATTAGTGCTGATTCCAAACCTCCTCTTTTCAGTGAATATCAGCTGTTACCATCAGGAAATAGACTGAGAATGCCAATTTGTAAAACCAATAGATTGAATATTTCGTTTGTTCCTACTTCGATAAAACTGTTGAACTCTACCAAGCCTGCACCTGTAGTATATTAGCACCTGACTGTGTTCTGAGCTTTATATATTTTATATTTATATATTTATATATGGTCTTATTTTGTAAACAATCTATGTTCTTAATTGTTTTGTTTAATTTAGTTATTTTATTGTCTGCTTAGAGCAATGTTGTAGCACCTTTTTTTGCCCAAGACAAATTTCCTCTTAGGGACAAATTAAATGTATCCTAAGTTGTCATTAAAATGTATAATTACTAGAGATAACACTATTTCAAAGTAACATTATAACACAAAACCTTCCCAACATGATCCCAAAGTTGTCATGATTCTAATGAATACCCCCTTCAAGTAAAGGTCTACCAAAATGTTAATATGATCAAATACGACCACTTTCTCTTCCCCCGCTGACGTAACAAATGATCATTATGAAAAGTGTTGTCAGAAAACACACCAAAACAAGGTAGTCATATCTCAATGAACTGTTCCAAAACACACTTTACAAATCAAAACTGTAGCTGTCATCCATATACTGCCAATTTATTTGCTTTCCTCTTTCCTGCTCACTCATAAGCCATGTAACATTGGTTTGCTCATTCAACAGTACTCATTCACGGAGCACTCCTGCAAAAAGCAATGTAAAAATAAGAGAGAAGGGTCTTGATGAAATCCAAACACAAGTGGACACGAGAGATTATTTTTAACATATTAGTGCCATGTGGAAATGGTAATGCGTCTCAACTGAACACTTTTGATTAGATCACTGAAAGCACGTTAACATCGGGTGGAAACAGGGCCATAGATTATTATCAGCTTTGCTTGTTTGCAACTGCTAATTTGTGCTGCTCTTGCTCGACTGCATAGGTCAATATGGAAATAAGCTTCTAAGTCTGTGTTCTTTAATGTGTGCACTGTTTAATAACACTGAAATGCAATCTTTGGTTAACCAACAAAATAAAACCCATTTTTCATTCTGTACATAATGTTGTGATTCATAAATTCAGTAGTATAATTAAAAATAATGGTTTTAGCTTTTACTTTTTATTTTGCAAAAGCCATATACAGAATAGTGTTGTCACGATACTGAAATTTGGTAACAATCGGTATTGAAATTTTAAAAAAGAAAATATCCATTTCCCACTAATGTTTAAGCGTTGTTGAGTGTGTTCTTAAACACTGTGATTGGCCATTGTGTTCACGTGTTTAACAGAAATGACTGTGATTGGCTGTAAAGATCATCAGTTCACCACTCCTCACCGAGTGCAAAACAGATAGAGGGACCCTGGAGCATTTTAAAGCTGCAAAGATGGGCTGGTCTGTCTATGAGCTGACATACAAGTGATCTGCTGAGGAATTGATTGATTATTGCTGCTTTAAAATGCTCCAGTGTCCTTGTATCTGTGTTTGCACTCTGTAAACAATGGTCACGGCCAACCACAGTCATTTCTGTTGAACATGTGAACACAATGGCCAACCAGCGGTGTTTAAGAACGTTCTCAAGAGCCCTTAAATGTTAGCTGGAAATGGGTGTTTTTAAAATTTTTGTACCAATTGGTACCGAAATTAAGTATCGAGACAATACATAATTTTAAAGGTGACATAAAATGCATTGATATGTTATGTTAAATTGTTCTGATATCTAGATAGCAGGTATGTGGCTTAGGTAAGTGCAAATATTTTCCAGAAATTGTTTTATAGGTCCATCTTCAACCCTAGAAATTGACCCTAATATGATATAGTTTGCCATTTTTGGAATGGTCATGAATATTAATGAGCTCTGCTCTGATGCACCAACAGCTCGTCAGTACCTATTTTATTTTAGCTAAAAGGAGTGAGATATCTTTAGGCCATAAAAGTAACATAGTTTGCATCTGAGTCTTATTGTGGATGAAATATAGGCTAAATTATAAATATTTGTGACAAAAGGAGCCAACAGAGATATTTTTAGTTGTGCTTTTAATGTATTAGGGGTATATGCAGAAGGACATTTAATTTGTCAGTAACATGGGTCAAACGCTTCCGGTGAACTGTATGTCGTTACAAAATTGGCGCGTTTAAGGTCTGCTTTCTTAAAAAATAAAGTGGGTCTCAGAATGTACAAGCAGCACTGCATTGGACAAGCACTACATGGTAGTGTATGTGACAAATAAAGACCTTTGATTGATTGATTGATTGATTGATTGATTGATTAAATTACACATTTTAAGCGCCATGTCTTTAAAATATTTAAATTTACTTTACTACAGTATTTCCAATGGCGTTTCTGCACTAGCCTGCGTGTAAATGGCTTTTCATCTCAGTTTACGCTTCAACAACTAAATGAATGCTGAAGTCTATTTAACTGATTATATTTTATTTACATTACAGCATCGATGCTGTAAAAAGAACCATATAAAATTGAAAAAAAGTCACATTAACCATTTACCAGAAGTTTATCGATATGGGAAGAACCACTAGCTCTGCATATACCCTTTTGAAAACACAGGCAGAAATTTAAATCAATCTCTGCAAAAACAGATGAGTATTTTTAAGTTTATTTTGTGCTGAGTAATCTGACACAGTGCATAAACATCCATTAAACACTTGTATACAGCAATTTGCATGTGTTTGTTACCTCATTACAATAACATTTAAACTGGCATGTCTGATTTTCAAAAAAAAAAAAAAAAGAGTCCCTTAAAGAGTAAGTGTAACCCATCGATCCTACTGCACCCATCCCGTTCTGAGCAGAGATCGAACTGGCAATTGTTTGTATGGGAGTCGGTTGCTCTAATAACAAGGAGGATAAAGACCATGACCTCTAGCGTCAGTCGCTAGAGCACCTTTAGACATCAGAGAAGTAAGGTTTGCCTGCATAGCACTTCGCTAGCTGGCCTCTGCTACATTCACACCCCTGAAATTACACCCATCCCGGACGAGCCCCCACGTGTAACCCACCTTTCTACTGCACCCATCCCATTCTGAGCTGGAATCAAACCAGCGATTAATTGTATGAGAGCCGGTTGAACCATGGCCTCTAGCGTCAGTCACTAGAGCACCTTTAGATATCATAGGAGTGGAGTTTGCCTGTACAGCACTTCGCTAGCTGGCCTACATTAAATTCACACCCCTAAACCTCACTCCCATCCCGGACGAGCCCCCACGTGGTCCTACTGCACCCATCCCGTTCTGAGCTGGGATCGAACCGGCGATGAATTTTATGGGAGTTGGTTGCACTAACAAGGAGGCTAAAGACCATGGCCTATGGCATCAGTCGCTAGAGCACCTTTAGAGGTCAGAGGAGTGAGGTTTGCTGCATAGCACTTCGCTAGCTGGCCTCTGTTACATAAGTTTATTACAAGCTTAGATAAGCTTTAAAATATATAGAGAAAATATATATAATTTATCCTGCATTGAAACATTGTGGTCAATCAAGCATTGCCTGGGTCATGCATATTAATGATTCTAAGTGGATCGTCAATCCTTGATTTGTTTGGATTGGCTCTGATTTTACACTAATTGGTATAAAATGAGGAAATAATGACTCATGGTATGCAATTTCCATGTATGAACTCTTTATTCAGCTGTGCCTAGATATATCCAGATTTTTATTCTATGACACCTTTAACATCACTCAGTCATGTTCTTGATCAAGGCATAATAATAATCGGTGCCTTATCAGTCAGAATTTGAATATCTGTGCATTTCCAACTCTACTCAACTTTGTCAAAACTAGCTGATTTGCACAAAAAATTAAAGATACCCAGTCGCTTTGAATCTTCGTCACTGTGAGCCCGCCATTACTTACAGCTGTCGGTGCAAATTAAGCTGCAAAAAGAGAAAGTATTTTAACACTGATAAAAATCACACAGAATTAATAGTCTCCCTCGGTCTCCGCAGAAAGCTAGAACTTCATCCCGGGCCTACGCTGCAGTGCTGAGGAGAGAGGAGTCATGTTTGGCGCTGCAGTAAACCTTTCAGCTGTCCAGACAATTAGGCAACAAACAGCGAGCAGATTAATGAAGGAACATTGCAGGACAGCTTTGGCTGATGGCCGCCTCTCCCTGAAACTTGTCTGAGTCAGGAGCCTGGAAATGGGAGGCTAGATGATGCCAGGCTAGAGCTGTATTTGTCAGCATTTACATCGCTGCCTGAGGATCTGACTAATCTCTCTTTCTTCTATCCAGCCACTTCCTCTGTCGTATAGAAGCCAACAGCTAAACTGTTGCCTAAATAGACATTATTCAGCAGTTCACGCTGATCTATAGACCTCACAATAGCCTTTTGTTTAAATGTTTTTCTTGTTCACTCTCACATCTATTTTCTCTTCCTCTACAGTATATTTTCCAATATGTTTGGAGTTTAAATGCCATAAATGAAGGTCAGGCGGAGGTGTCACATTATCATTAGTCCACTCTAGGGCTGTGCAACATATAGAAATAATCAAAACATCACAAATGTGCCAATCGCAATATACATAAATTGGAACAGGCAATTTAAACAATTTAACACAAAAGTATCTTTGTGTGCCTGCCATTAGCACATCTCTGAAAGACTTTTCAGCACATCATGCAATGTATAGTAGTTACTAGGGGTGTAACAATATTCAAACCAAACCCTCCTAGTTTTCCTGATTGTTCTTGATATTTTCAGGTTGATTTAACTACCAGTAGAACAAAGTTTTTGTTGTTGTTGTCATTAACATTTTTAAACCGTTCAATGTGTTTTAAGTAACAGTAACAAGACATGCTTACTATAAGAAGTTTTAGTGATGCTTTCTTTCCCTAAAATAAAGAAATTAAATTAATAACAATAAATTAATACATACAGTCAGGTCCATAAATACTACAGTGGATTGTTATGCAATGGCCAAGTCAATCACCTGACCTGAATCTGATTGAGCATGCATTTCACTTGCTGAAGACAAAACTGAAGGGAAAATGCTCCAAAAACATGCAGGTACTGAAGACAGTTGATGTAGAAGCACCACCAGGAATGAAACCCAGCATCTGTTGATGTCTACTGTATGTGTTCCAGACTCTGGGCTGTAATTGACTGCAAAGGATTTGCAACCAAGTATTAAAAAGTGAAAGTTTGATTTATTATTATTATTATTCTGTCCAATTACTTTTGGACCCTTAACAAGTAAGAGGCACATATGCAAACTATTATAATTCCTACACCATTCACCTGATTTGGACGTAAATACCCAAATTAAAATACTCAAATTAAAGCTCACAGTCTGCAGTTATAGCACAAATGTTAGAATTGTGTCAATGTCTAAATATTTATGGGCCTAACTGTACATACAAAGATAGTCCACCGTCACGGTCTTTTCCCATATCCAGGAGAGTTACGGTGTGGAGAAGCCCCAAATAGGCATACCACCCATACTGTTGGATGCCCAGAGTGAAACATGGGGGTATCAGTGATGGTTTGGATATCATTCCTTAGGCCAGGAATGTCTAATCTTGCTCCTGGGGGCCGGTCTCCTGCATAGTGTAGCTATAACTTCCTTCAACACACCTCCGTGGAAGTTTCTAGTATACCTAGAAAGAGCTTGATTGGCTGGTTTATGTGTGTTTAATTGGGGATGAAACTAAAATATGCAGGACACCGACCCTGGCCACCACTGCCTTAGACCCAATACTTGTGCTAGTTGGGCACGTCACTGCCAAGGACTACCAAACCATTCTGGAGGACCATGTGCATCCAATGGTTCAAACATTGTATCCTAAAGGCATTGCCGTGTAGCAGAATGATAATGCATCAATACACACAGCAAGACTGGTGACAGAGTGGTTTGATGAACATGAAAGTAAAGTTGAACATCTAACATGACCTACACAGTCAACAGTTCTAAATATTATTATTATTAATAATAATAAATTATTATTTAAATATTGTAGTCACAAGGAGTGAGTCAGGAAACATTTTCCTCCTCCAGCATTACATACTGACCCGGCCGAATCTGGGAGAGTTGCAGTGTGAAGAAGCCCCAAAAAAAACATATCATCCCTACTGTTGGATGCCCAGAGTGAAGCATGGGGGTATCAGTGATGATTTGGACTGCAATATAATTCCTTAGGCCAGGAATGTCCAAACTTGTTCCTGGATGGCCGGTGTCCTGCATAGTGTAGCTCCAACTTTCTTCAGCACACCTCCCTGGAAGTTTCTAGTATACCTAGAAAGAGCTTGATTAGCTGGTTGAGGTGTGTTTAATTGGGGAAAGAACTCAAATATGCAGGACACCGGCACTCCAGGACCAAGTTTGGACATCCCTGCCTTTGACCCAATACTTGTGCTTGTTGGGTGCGTCACTGCCAAGGACTACCAAACCATTCTGGAGGACCATGTGCACCCAACATTGTTTCCTGATGGCATTGTCGTGAATCAGGATGATAATGGATTAATACACACAGCAAGACTGGAGACAGAGTGGTCTAAATAATCAATCAGATCTAAATATTATGGAGCCACTTTGGGGTTTGAGGTTTTTAGGAAACTTTGCATTGTCTGCATGAAAATCATGTTTTTCTTGAAGGATGCAGACTTCTTCCTGTACCACTGCTTGAAGGTGTCTTCCAGAAACTGGCAGTAGGACTGGGAGTTGAGCTTGACTCCATCCTCAACCTGAAAAGGCCCCACAAGCTCATCTTTGATGATACCAGCCCAAACCAGTACTTCACCTCCACCTTGCTGGGGTCGGAGTCGGACTGGAGCTCTCTGCCCTTTACAGATCCAGCCACGGGCCCATCAAGACTCACTCTCATTTCATCAGTCCATTAAACCTTAGAAAAATCAGTCTTGAGATATTTCTTGGCCCAGTCTTGACGTTTCAGCTTGTGTGTCTTGTTCAGTGGTGGTCGTTTTTCAGCCTTTCTTACCTTGGCCATGTCTCTGAGTATTGCACACCTTGTGTTTTTGGGCACTCCAGTGATGTTGCAGCTCTGAAATATGGCAAAACTGGTGGCAAGTGGCATCTTGGCAGCTGCACGCTTGACTTTTCTCAGTTCATGGTTCAGTTCTCAGTTTATTTTGCGCCTTGGTTTTTCCACACGCTTCTTGCGACCCTGTTGACTATTTTGAATGAAACGCTTGATTGTTCGATGATCACGCTTCAGAAGCTTGGCAATTTTAAGAGTGCTGCATCCCTCTGCAAGATATCTCACTATTTTTGACTTTTCTGAGCCTGTCAAGTCCTTCTCTTGACCCATTTTGCCAAAGTAAAGGAAGTTGCCTAATAATTATGCACACCTGATATAGGGTGTTGATGTCATTAGACCACACCCCTTCTTATTACAGAGATGCACATCACCTAATTTGCTTAACTGGTAGTAGGTTTCGAGCCTATACAGCTTGGAGTAAGACAACATGCATAAAGAGGATGATGTGGTCAAAATACTCATTTGCCTAATAATTCTGCACTGCCTATATATATATATATATATATATATATATATATATATATATATATATATATATATATATATATATATATATATATATATATATATATACACACACACACACACACTGTAGTGTACCGCAAATTAAATATCACACATTATACATACACATAATACACAACCCTAGTCCACTCTCAAAAATCCTAGAAACGTTCTGTCACCAAAGGCATGTGTTTCTGTCAAATGTTCTTCCAGTCTCCTTAAATGACGAATGCCCACACATTTAAACACACACACTGATTCATTGCACGCAACTTACACCCACACAATAGAATGAGAGAGAATGACTCTGGATCTAAAAAAATGCTTGTGGCAAATACAGATCGACTTGCATTTAAGTATTTTACGATGCAGTAAAACCTCAAAGTCCTTTGGGACTCCGCAAAGTGTGGTGGTTCAGATCCTCAGTGACATTATCCAACATGTTTATCTGCCTTTGAGGCATCGTAAAGCTCGCGCACACACCACAACAGGTGACGCAGCAGGGAAATGAAGAAGCGTTTTAATCTAAAAGACTGGTTCTGAACGAGCAAATCACATGCAGTCTGTGAGGTTGCTGTAGTTCAGCAGTCTGTGTGTGAACGGTGGCTGTTTATTCAGTGATACATCAATATCTCACACCGCTCTTGGCAGGACTGTGCACTGGCTTTCTGCCTACTATGCAAATCTCAGATATTGATTTGTGTCAACCAAGAGTACTCCGATACAGGACATCATCTGAGAGTTTTATGCGCGGATTAAATTCATGTATTGATATTTGTCTGTACCACGCTACACACTACAAAACACCTTGTGTAAGCAAACTTTAGGTTAAAGATATAGTTCACCCCAAAAATAATAAAAAACAGTCAACATTTACTCACTGGGATAACGTTGCATTTCTATATAACTTTAAAATTGCAAATCAATACAACGGGTCTGAAACAGAGAAATTTAGAAGATTGTTTAAGGGGCCCTTATCTATGCAATTAAAATGAAATATGGGAATTTGTATTCTTCTGAACCCAAAAAACCTACATATAAGTTTAACCCATAGCTCCTATTTGCTTTAATGGGATATACTGTATGAAAATCAACATAACGGTTTCATTATGTAACATTTCATTTTAATTGTCTTCCAAATAGCCCTACCAATACCACTCTCAAAAATTGTACTTTAGTTGCAACTCGCACAAAAATCTTTTAATATGTGCATATAATACACCAAAATAATTATTGGTTTAGTGATGTCAAAGGCATCGGCTCTCCTGCTTGAAGCATATATGAAATGGTGTAGTTTTGTTCACTTCAAATAAACACATGCATATACATAAACACTAGGGGTGTGAACCTACACTGGTCTCACTGTTCAGTTCGGTTATGATTATCAAGTTACTGATTTGGTTCAATTCAATATCTCAGTGCATTACGGTGCATTGACAATGCTTTCCATACACAATTTTACACTTGACTTCACAAGGATACAATTCAGTTTTTTTAATACAAGCAGTCAGATACACCAATTGTATCTTCAATTTTACCTGCTTAAAGAAAACACATTTGGAATGTATTAAACGTAACTTAAGTACAGGCACAAAAGACAACAGAAGAATTTAGAGCAAATACACAAAAAAAAATCATAATAATAATCTGGCTTGCTTTTGAGCATTGTTGGGCGAGTTCTTGAACACCTCTGATTGGTTATTGTGGGAAGAAAAAAAAAACAAAAACTATGATTGGCTCTAACCATCAACGCTGTTCACAGAGAAGTGACATGGACACTGAAAAAAAGGCTGTGATGTCGCATTTAGACATTTTTTCTTTAAAGAAGTTTGATGTTTATTTAAAGCAGAGGTGCCCAAACTTTAGAGCCAAAAACCAAACTTGATTGAGGCCTAGTGGGCCAAAGGTAAATATAGTTGTCATGGATTTGCTAATTTATTTTATAATATTTAAAAATAACTAGAAAACATTGCTTTATTTGAACTAATATGCTTTTTTTTACATTTTATAATAAACTTAAAGTAAAAACAAAAACAATATCAATATCAACCAAATGGAGATGCTCACATTTTTTGCTGTGATATGCTCGCCGATGTCTTCTGCATAGTCCGCTATCCGTCTAGTGACAGTATTTACATTCTGAAAAATCAGATTAATTTACTACAATTAATTGAAACATGGCCAAGCAGTGGCGCAGTAGGTAGTGCTGTCGCCTCACAGCAAGAAGGTCGCTGGTTCGAGCCTCGGCTGGGTCAGTTGGCATTTCTGTGTGGAGTTTGCATGTTCTCCCTGCGTTCGTGTGGTTTTCCTCCGGGTGCTCCGGTTTCCCCCACAGTTCAAAAACATGTGGTACAGGTGAATTGGGTAGGCTAAATTGTCCGTAGTGTATGAGTGTGTGTGGATGTTTCCCAGGGATGGGTCGCGACTGGAAGGCCATCCGCTGTGTAAAAACATGCTGGATAAGTTGGCAGTTCATTCCGCTGTGGCAACCCCAGATTAATAAAAGGACTAAGCTGAAAATGAATGAATGAATAAATGAAACATTTGCTTTTTTTGTGTCTCAACAATAAAACAAACAAACAATAAAATGTTATGTCAAATTAAACATGACGAAAGGCATTCTCACCAAACCATAATTCTCACTCTCTTTTTAGATGGGATGGTGGGCTAAATGAAAGGTTATAATGGGCCTACTTTACTTATTTAAATACTTTAATTATTTACTTTAACTCTGATCAAGGTCAATTACCCATGTACCAAGCAGGGTAATATACATCTAGCCTGTTGTTTTCATAGAATAAAGCTTTACATCATGCTACTTATAAACCTGTCAGATTTTAGTCTGCAAGAAAAACTCTGTCTTGATGTACATTATGCCTTACTTGTCTAATGGGATGATATTGTAGAGCCTTACCAAAAATTTAAAGCATGTGCGTGAGCTCTGCATAAGTTGTGAGTGGTAAAAATCGGACTACATGTGTACATGCCGTCAACATAACATATCATACAAGTAAAACCCTCAGTGTACATTCAGGTTTACACTCATTCTAAGGCTGTACGACATTGGAAAAACCTAACATTGCGATATATACATTTTTAATATTCTGTGATACACATTACGATATGAATACAATCTCACTAGATGAGTTGAATAACTATTTGGACATTTATAATTTACAATTTTAGATTGATTGTGATTGATTTGATTCTCTACGGGAGAGCGTAAAATATAATAAACAATCTACGAGAATTGATAAAATCAATAAGGAAAAATATACAAATCAAACAAACTGCTTTTTAATTTTTCAGTCGACTAACTGTATTCAGGTATGCAGTAATTGAATAACCGAATGTAAAATGATACGGCATAGTCTTCATTTTATAAACAATTCAATAAAATCAATTGTTGTTAATGTGTCAGTTACAAACAGCACAATTTCCATTGCCTGAATGCTTTTAAAACCCCAGAAGGTCACAGGCCTCAAAAATCACATGGAAAATGATAAATCATAATCCAGACTCAACATTGCATATAATTGCGATGTGACTATTGCGAATGATCACATTGCGATATCGATGATGAAACAATATATTGTGCAGCCCTAACTCATACACACAAACATAGACTCTCATTCAAGTCATCTTTAGCTTTCACACGAACACAAGAGAAATGGCAAAGCCCAGAGGGGTTACAAACACGTAATGACTAACATGAAACAAATGGCTCCATGTCTGAGCATAAATCACAGGCCAAACAATAATGTGCATATTAAACTGAAAAAAAAAAAAAATAAATAAATAAATAAAAAAACGTCAGGGAAAATTACATCATGAGAATTTAGCAACAGTGTTGAACACGTGCCTGCAAGAATGAAATCGCTCTGCCTCGTGACGACAGAGGTCTTCAACACTTACAGACACTTTCCTACACTCAAAAAACGACTTGCTTGTTCAAACTACTTATTTAAATTGAGATAAAACAACACAATTGTTAAGTTGTTTTTGGGACAACCAAATTGTTTTAAGTTGAATCTACATATATTTGTAAAAACGATTAACCGAAGGTGGTGAGAGCGTCAAAGTTCGCTCTGGCCAGCCTGGTGACAATGCTGTCTGCCTTCACAGCTGTATATCAGTAACTTTTTAATGTATGTCCCTGTAAGAAAACATCATAAATAATTGGAAATCAAGGCGACCGCAATAATCAAACTCCCTATGATCAAAACCTTGGGAACAAGTGTGGTCGGAACCAAAGTTCACAGGGCTGTGTTCTATAGACTCCTCTCAAGTGGTGGACCTCTACATTCCGATTGCTTGCCGCCAAACTGCATAATAGCTCATTACAATAAAGTTGACTTGATTTCAACTCTCCTCGACGCCCACACCGGCGAAGACGTGCCGCTCCTCGTTGCTTATCGCCGCCGGCTCTCATTGAAAATTAATGACTTCCGGCTACTTTGACGCTCTCGCTGCTTTCGCTGTGAATGCACAGTAAGTTAACCAAATCGATTTGTGTTGGGACAACATAAAGGAATTGTGTGGAACCCTGCATTTTTACAGTATATTTGCAGCGCTGTTGATATTTGTGCACCCACACCTAAACTGGATTCGCCTCCTCCTTAAACCCTCTCATATGTCTATACACTACAAAAATATCAAACTACTTTTTTTAAAATGAGCTGAATCAACACAATTCTAGGTTTTTTGGGGGGACGACTTAATTGTTTTATGTACAATCCTCATAAATTTGCAAAAGGAATTAAGGTAACTTAATCGATTTGTGTTGGGACAACATGAAGGAATTGTGTGGAACCCAGCATTTTTCTACAGTGTATCCCACCATATTTTCTCTCCCGACTTTCATTCTTTTCTCCTCCCATATCCAATCCGTTTCATTTGTCGTCTTCCTTCTAAACTCCTTTCCTCATTTCTCCATACTGGAATCATCCCAAACAGTTTCCTCTAGAGACTCCTGGCCTTACAGGCACAATATAATATTGCAAAGCTCTCTGAATCCCTCATGCACATGCACCCGAGAGAGCTGCATCCATAACACATCCACTAACACACGAGAATGGGGTACGACCTGAGGTTCCAGCAATAGATCATCATTACAGGGCCTTTAGCAAAAGCCTGGAGTCACAGACAGCTTTCCGTCTAGCGATAGAGAGATAAGAGAGGTGTGACGTGAATTAAAAGGAGCAGCTACATGTATCAAAGGCAGAAGCCCACCTGCTCATCTTCAAAGGCTCTCTCTTTTACCTCATCCCTCTCTCGCTCTTTTACATCCTAAACAGTTACCATAGTTTCCTTATAAACCTCATGGGTCCCTCTTGTCTTCACTCAACCTCTAAAAATGTTTTATTATAAAAAATGCCCTTCGCTTTCTGCCTGTCTGCTTTGCCTTGGTGTCATACTGTAATTTTATTCCATGTCAGTCCTTGATACTAATGCGAGTAAAATAGTCATAATTATGCTCAGTTACTTTTCTGATAACGCTGAAAATGAGTTCTATTTACAGATTTGCTGCTAAATATTTGAGATTATTCATTTTCTTTTTGACTTAGTCTCTTTATTAATCAGGGGTCGCCACAACGGACTGAACCGCCAACTTATATGTTTTACGCAGCGGATACCCTTCCAGCTGCAACCTAACACTGGGAAACACCCATAAACTCTTGCATTTACACCCACACATACACTACAGCCAATTTAGCTTATTCAATTCACCTACAGCACATGTCTTTGAACTTCTGGGGGAAACCAAAGCACCCTGAGTAAACCCACACCAACACGGGGAGAACTCCACACAGAAATGCCAACTGACCCAGCCGGGGCTCAAACCAGCGACCTTCTTGCTGTGAGGCGACAGCACTACCCACTGTGCCACCATGTCACCCTTATTTGAGATTATGTATTATTTAAATATTATGAGAATAACACACTGTTGAAAGTTATATATTAATATTTCATTTTAACAAATAAAATAAAATAATTTTATTTACATCAATTACAATATTTTTTTGTAATTTTACAATAATTATTTTACAATTACAATAATTTACATGAAAATTAAATCCAACGAAAACTAACAAAAATATAATTTTAATTATTTTAAATTAAGAAAAAAATTAAAATAAATGTCTGAAATTTTAGGTTGGTATTATAGGTCACCTCTGGTCCGATTTGAATGAGTCATGGTTACCGAGTAGCGGTTAACCATACGGACCATCTGACCAAGTTTCAAGTCTCTAGGCCTTACGGTTTGGTCTGCCCTTACCGCATAACGGCTAAAGAAAAAAAAAGAAAAAATAATAATAATAAAAATCCTAACACATACACTAGAGTTTCAGCCCTACGTGTTTGAACCCCTAATAAACATATATAAAAATAAGATAAAATAAAACATTTTCAATCACATAATAAATTATATAAAAATTAAATGCAATGAAAACAAATAGTATTAAACTAAATTTAAAATTAAATTATAATTTAAAATGTACATTATTACTCTACCGTTCTATAATTATTTTATATTAATAAAAAAACAAAAAAATATGAAAATAGGATCAAATAAAAAATGTAAACATTTTAAGTCACATTAAAAATATTTTAAGTTTAATTGTATAAATCACTGAAATTATATAAAAAAAAATAGATGAAATGAAAACTAATAATAGGGTATGATTTATAATATTACCTTATAAAACATTCGTTTATTTATTTTCCTTCAGCTTAGTCTCTATTTCAGAGGTTACCACAGTGGAATAAACCACCAACTATTCCGGCATATGTTTTATGCAGCCCTTCCAGCCACAACCCAGTATTGGGAAACACTCTTATTAACACTCACACTACGGACAATTAAGTTAATCCAATTCACCTAGCGCATGTCTTTGGACTGTGGAGCACCGGGAGGAAACCCACGCAAACACGGGGTGAACATGCAAACTTCACACAGAAATGCCAACTTGCCCAGCCAGGACTCGAAGCAGCGACCTTCTTGATGTGAGGCAACAGTGCTAACCACTGAGCAACCATGGCACCCATTATAATATAAACAAGTAGAATTATGCTATCATTTTATTGTTATTTTACATTTCAAATAAAAAAAAAATTGCTGTCATTTTCAATCACATTAAAATAATTGTATCAAGTATAAACTTGTTGAACCCCCATGTAAAATCATAAGTTCAATATGGCTGTATGCCTCCAAATAAAGCAGAGAGTACAAGAACAAGCGACTCCAGAGGCGAGACACCACCTCCCAGTCTTCTGACTATGGCATGACTCATGCTCCTTCTTTCTCTCTCCATAACATCTCTGATTTCCCCTTTCTAGTAAGCAAAAGACCGCAGGCCTCGCAAAACAACAATCAGATAAGAATTGGTGCAAAAATAGACTTGCGTTCATTATTCCATAGTGTATGTACCCTTTAATTTTCTCATTGAGCGCTGACAAGTGACACCATCAGCACCACGAGTCACTGAATGTCTAATCTAGGGGCTTAGAGATGCTGCCAAGCCATTGTGACGGATGAGAATGCCTAGAGAAAGAGGTGCTTCAAAACTCATAAACCCTTCAAACGGCGCTGAATACTTGTTTCGGATTGGTCAATCATGACATCCTGCTGTCAAATATTGTATATAATGGCCTCAGAGTTTCATACAGTTGTCCCTGGCAACCGATTTTCTACAGCTGTGCTGGTGAAGTCTCTCGCTGCACTCTTGTTTTGTCACATATTAAAATAATTTCATCTTAAATCAATATTTGCCGTCCGTGTCCCAACAGAAATGCTGTTCCATCATTGTGCGAAGCCCACACAAGCAGATTAGTTGCAGCTCGGGTCCTGTACGGTCTCAGGAAACGTCGCTCTGTGATTTGTTTAAGGTGTTTTCACTAGCAGACAGGCCTCAAATTCTCTTAAGGTCTGTTTATCAGCCGGAAAAGACTTTAAAAGTGCTGGGAAAATAGGCAAGGCAGAGGAAAGACTTTCTCATGCAGCACAGAGAGTCTAAGGAAGAGGATGTCACCTCAGAAATGTAACAAAAACAGTGAAATTAACACAACTTCAAAAGGTAAACAGATGCAGGTTGGAGTCTATTAGCTCGATGACATGAATGCATTTAAACAATAGGGATTTCTGAATGTAACTTTGATATTTATGTGCCTTTAGCATATTCATGACAGTCATTAATTAATAGGAAGATAATAATTTATGCTCCCTCGTGTCTTTTCAGATGTATGAGCTGCCCAGTTACCTACAACAATCCAAAAATATACTTGTTTGTTTAAACTAATTGTTTAAAATGTGCTGAAACAACACAATTCTTGTAATTCTTTACTCTATTTATTTATTTTATATTCGATCCAATTAAATTTGTAACAAAAATAATAAATCACTTAATATTTTGGGATTGGACAACTTGATGGAACTTTCTGGGTGGTATCTTGCATTAAGAGAGAATAATGATGACAATTGGGTGGCAAAGTGGCTCAGTGGTTAGCTGACAACATACGTTGTAATAGTTGGTGGTTCATTCCGCTGTGGCGACCTCTGAAATAAAGACTAAACTGAAGGAAAATGAATGAATGAATAATGATGACAACGAAGGTATTATTAAGTGTTTAAAATTAAGAGATTGACTTCCTAGCGTTTAATCTTCACTTCAAGAGTTCACACTTAGCTGATGATTGATAATAAAGCGTGTTTGGCATGCTGTCCTGGGAAGGAGCCCTGAGCTCAGAAGATCCTTGAGCCTGGGGCTCCCTCCCATTTCATCAAGAGAGAGGAGAGTCTGAGCTCAGGTAGGTCTCGAGAGCTCCCTCAAATTTGTTCGCTCTGCCTATTCCTGGATTATTAGGGGTTGCCACGGTAAAATGAAAAGCAAAATTTACCAGCATATGGCTATGCGGTGAATGCCCAGTACTAAAACACTCAAATACTGAGACAATTTGGTTTATTTAATTCACTTACACTGCATGTCTTTGGACTGTGTGAGGATACCGGAGCACCCGGAAAGGTTTTGAGTTTTATCCTGTAAAAAAGGACTATCCTGCTGTTTACCCCCAGTAAGTAAAATCTCACAAAACTGAAACTACCAGGCTTAAGTACAAACACACAACTGTCTGTGTGATCATTTGTGATAGCTGTGCACACACAACACTAAAAATCATTGTCAAATGTATTTTAAGGAGTGTTTTCAAAAAGCTCTGTTTTTCTGGATAAAAACACCATCTCTGTGAGTATCAAAAGTGAGTGAAAAAGATGTGTTTGGATTGCAGCAGGGAGTCCTGCACATGAAATATTAATAATATTGCATTTTTGGTCTCTGAGAAATGCACATTTGAAATAACCTGAGTTGAAAGTATCATGATCAATGCCATCAGGGAAATTGGTAGGCACACCAGCAAGACCTCTAACAAAATTTAGTCACACTGGCAGGAAAAACAAAACAAAAAAAGTCACAAAATGCAATCGTTTAGCCACAGCTGTGGCTCTTTCCTTAACTTTCATTCTGTATGAAAAAATTTCAATAATTTTATGAAATTCTTTGGAGCTTGAGCTTGCCCCAAAAATTGTTCTTACTGAGTAAAGCTTTGGCTTCTCTCACAATATTTTTTTGGCTTTTTCACCTGTATCAGGAATCATTTTTATTTGCCATGGGGATACCATGTCCTAACCTGATAAAGGGCTGGATTAAGAACACATTGGGCCCTGAGGCTAAAGCAAACCCAAGGGCCACCTTTATTTTATTGTCACGCCAAAGTGTCTACCACAAAAAAAAAAGTCAATAACAATTAACAAAAACAACAACAACAACAACAATAATAATCAAACACAATAATATTACTATTTTCATTATCATTATAATTAATAATAGTTAGAGAAGTATGATTTTAATGTACTACTACTAATCTGCCTTTTTTATTTAACCAATTTTCTACTATTTGACTCAAAATGTATATTTTGTTTTTATTTTTAATTTCCATTTTTAGAAAAGTATACATAATATCTCTAGACATAAATTTTAAACAGGTTGTCAAAATCAACTAAATTTTTTTAAAGTCCTTTTTTGTCTTTTCATTCTTAAAATGAGCACTTTACAATTGATGCATTAAGCAGATCCCCTAGTTTTTAATGATTTTGCAATCACTGAGAACAATGCAGAATCAAGTCAAAGGTTTTTGTAATCCATAAACACAAAATAATCTCATAAAACATCCCATTCTAAACCATATAATCAAATTAGATTTATTTCAGTTTGCAATTAATTGTTTTACATGACTTATAGACATTGCATCAGAGCACGTGATGTATTTGAGCATCTCTCGAAAAATGACATCTCACCTGCGTCTTCACAATCCTAACATTACATTAAAGTGGGGGGAAATTGTTTTGCAGCCTATGCAGCAAGCAGACGTGAATGAAGCGTCAAGCGCGAGTGATTTTACATGTGAAGTCAATGCAAATATGCGATTAGACATCCTGTAACGTAAAATCGAGTGAATGACACGACACGAATTTGGCGTTTCCTGCATCTGACTCGCTTCAGACTGCAAAAGAAAGTGGGAGCAAACATCAAACAAGCGGAGCAATGGAACAGACAGAAAAGCAAGCAGCTTACAGTGATGGAGATTGGTTCAAGAATGACGACTGCTCGATGTGACCGAATTGAAGGACATTATTTTTGCTTTAAATGTGTGGCTGGTATTATGATGTGCATCAAGTCGATAAATTATTTCATTTAATGCTTCCCTGCCATTGACGAGTTTTAAGGCAATTTATGTTTTAGGTGTATTACAACAGGGGAAGCCCTGACACCTGAGTGAGGTACATGATGTCAGATGCTCCGGGAAGTGAAATCTGACTGTGCGTTCACATCGAAAGTGGCAAGAGTGTCAAAGTAGCCGGAAGTCATTCAGTTTCAATGAGAGTCGGCGGTGATAAGCAGCAAGTCGCTTCTTCGCCGGTGTGGGTGTCGAGGAGAGTTGAAATCAAGTCAACTTTATGGTAATGAGCTATGAGGTGGTTCGGCAGCAACTAATCGAAATGTTAATTATTGCGGTCGCCAGATTTTCAAATATTTACGATGCTTACAGGGACATGCTTTAAAAAAGTTACTAGCCAGTTGATGTGCATTAATGTTTTTTTTTTTTCTTTAAAAAAAGCTGAAATATCATGAAACAATACCAAACAGTATTGCTGCTTAAGAATATTTCAAACATATGGACACACATTGAAAAAGTGGAACAAAGCCACACCATTAAATGTTAAATGAATTTGATAAAAAGTGTGCAACATTTTCACTCTGGAAAGCATGTTTTTATGCGGGAATGTAAGTGATTTGCTGATATGCTGCACCGCCAGAGCTAAAGGCAGACAGCGTTGTCGTCAGGGGGCCAGAGCGAACTTTGACGCTCTCATCGCCTTTGGTGTAAACGCACAGTGAGAAAGAGAAAGAACGTGGGTAAAAATAAGAGTTATACAACCTTCCTTCGACTTAATCTCTACTCCTCTAGAACTTGTCTTGACAAGAGACCAAAATACAGAAGCTTTATTTTTATCATTTGTGTCATGAAGATTGCACATCTAACATAGTAGGTTACCCTAATATGGCAAATAAAAGAATATCACAAAAAAATTGTGAAAAACTAGGGGGTCTGATTAAGGCTCTATTTTATCATCTTCTTGCAAGCTTGAGCAGAAATCCTTATGATGATTTAAAACCATGCTTCTAATTTCCAATAACTTTGCTCTTGAAAGACAACCGCAGCAGGCTGGCATCATTTGTACTACTCATGGTGCAGAGATTGAATTGGTGTCCCAGTACAATTATCTTGGAATTTTAATTGACGATACCCTTTCTCCTAGTTTTCACATTTAGCAACTGGTGAAAAAATTAAAAGTGATTTTAGGCTTCTATTTTAGAATTAAGAACTGCCTTTCTTTTAATGCTAAAAAGAAGCTGGTTGATGCAACATTTATGTCGATATTGGACTATGGTGATGTTATCTATATGTATGCTTCGTCTCAGAGTCTGCATGCATTGGATACTGTTTACCATGGTGCGCTTAGATTTATAACGACATTTAAGTCCCTTCCTCATCATTAGGCAAACACAGAGTCTGTACACGCAGAAATCCACAGATTTTCGCAGATTTTTAGCTCATCATTGAGTCTATGTATTTACTTGTGTAAATGTGTGTAAATTTATGCTTATTCAGTTTTTAAATTAATTTCACTAATATTACTGTTATATAATAATAGTAATATTAAAATGTCTATATGATTTATGTACAATACAGCAAATGAGTGGATCTAATTGGTTTTGCATTGTAAACATTGTTAAAAATTTATTATTATTTATTCACAAATTAAGTTTTTAGTTATGATACTCCTAAAATCATTCCATATAATCCGCAGATTTTTTACAAAAAATTCTCCGCAGAAATAGCAAAAAATGTCCGCAGATTCTGTCTGGCCCTACTCAACATTGTGTGTTGTATACTAGGGTAGGATAGTCCGCTTTGTCCATTCGTAGGCTCAAGCATTGGCATATCTTTGTTTACAAATCTATATTGGGTTTACTCCCATCATATCTACAGAATTACGTTTGTAAAAAACCTGTCCTTAGCTATGGCCTAATATTTATTTACTGTCTGTTCCTAAAGTGTGGACTGATTCTGAGATGGGGAAAAAAGGCTTTTAAATACTCGGCACCTTTTGCATGGAATAAACTACAAACAAAGTTGCAGTTTAAAGAATTGATTTCACTAAATGCTTTTAAAAAGATTATAAATGAATTAGAAGTTGAAACACAGGCTTGTAGATGTTTAAATAGTTTGTTTGTCAGTGTGATACATGTTAACTGTCAATTGTGTTTTGTCTGTTGTCTGTTAGACCCATGTGACATGTATACTGCCTAATCTTGGCCAGGACGCTCTTGTAAAAGATATTTAATCTCAATGTGTCTTTCCTGGTAAAATAAAGGTTATAATAATAATAATAATAATAATAATAATAATAATAATAATAATAATGTGTCCATGCAGTCTGATCAGTTGTATGTAAAATGTCAAAGTAAATAAATAAAAACCTTTGCAATGTAACTGATTAATTAAAACAAAACTGTTTAATGTCTGGTATTTTCAAAATCTTGACAGCCCTTGGTCAAGAGCAGCACAAACATACAGTTTTAAAAGACAAATAGGATGAGTAAACGATGACAGAATCCATCAGTGGCTGCACTGTTGCTTTCAATACGAGTTGTATAGTGTTAATTAAGCATACAAATGAAATGAAAGTTCTGCTCATGTTATTAGCTATCAAATGTTGAACTGAGATTGAAATGCGTCACGCTTATTGAAGTGTGGTGATTCATTCATCTTCACGCTGCATTTCTCTCATGATGCGGTTCAGATGAACAGGTGCTGTGTTGTCTCTGATGAATCGATTTAGATTGAGCTTTGAAGATGGATTGATCTAACCCTCTGATCTCTTGCATCAGGCCTCTTGTGTACAAACACACTTAAACACTAAAGAAACGCACATCTATATCTGTCGGCGCAAAATTCAAGAGGTCTTTTGGGAGAGAGGAGAACGTGGAAGAGAAAGAGACGGAATAGAAGTTGTGGGTGCCTGTTATCTCAGCTAGTAACCAACTTTAGGACGAAGTGGGCGTAGCACGTTAGCAAAGCAGAGGTACATCCACCTCCTCTAGGTGATCTCATTGTTTCATACTGGCCTCTCAGCCGGCACTGATGTTTTAACATCCCACTGAGTTTTACGGACACCCCTCTCCCGGTGCGCTTTGGTACGGTCCAGACACCCACACAGCACTGAGGCTCTCCAGTGGGACTGGGCTGTTGTTGAGCGATGCGGGGGGTGAAGTCGTAGGGAGGGGGGTGGGGGGTGGGGTCTAGTCTTCTGCTGGGTAAATATTGATGCTAAAGCCTGACGTGGAAGCAGAGCTGGGGAATGGCAGAGGAGAACATTGGGGGAGGCACACAAACACACACACATAGATGTTACATCACAATACAACAGGTTTAAGTTATCTTACATCATCAGGAGAGACTTATATAGAGCATACTGAGTATCGCTTTAAAAAAAACAGTACAATGAATAGACCACAGGTGCCCAGACAAATGTATTTAAAAGCTGAAGATTAAAACAAACCATAAAAAAACCTAAATTAAACCATAAAATGTGCTGTTTTACACTGGAAGACACATTTAAAAAGCTGCAACTGCAAAGACATCTAGCACTGATGCACAATCAGCGTTCAATATTATGGTTACAACTGTCAAGATAAATTGTGAAAAGTCTCCATTACAGTTTTTAATATACTAGTAACAACTTAAATAAAAACATACATTTTTCCTTTCTGTTTTCAAAGTTTTCAAAACATTGTTAAAATTATTCCAGTATACATGAAATTGTGCAATTCAATATTATATTTCATGAGTGCCAGGCCAGTATCTCTTTATCAAGAACACAAGACACCTTTAGCTGTTGAACGCGACATGTACCACTCTTGTTTTGGGTACACTAAAAAAATGATAATTGCTGTTTGTTCAAAATATTTATTTAAAATAAGCTGAAACAACATAATTCTTGAGTTTTTGTGGGGACAACTTAACTATTTTTTATTAAATCCACTTAAATTAGTAAAAACTAATAAGTTAACTTAATTCCTTCATGTTGTCCCAAAACAAATCAGTTGTGTGGAATAGGCCGGTATAAGATTCTGACGGTATGATAACCTTGGATAAAAAGATCACGGTTTCACAGTTTTGCAGTATTGTGATTACTGCTCTAAAATATATTATTTTTAAATGTCTGGGTAAAATAAATAAATAAATAAATAAATAAATAAATAAATAAATAATATATATATATATATATATATATATATATATATATATATATATTATATATATATATATATATATATATATATATATATATATATATATATTATTTTGAGAAACATTTATAATAGTTTAGAACAGTAAACATGTCAGGCTAAATAACTCAAATGAATCACTGACTTCTGCTGTCTTCATTTATTTTTTAACAATTTAAAATGGCATCCTTGTATATCTTTTCTGCTAGAGATACTGATGTCCTAAAAACGAACAAAACAAAAAGGTAAATAAAAAGTCGTAGACATACCTTAGGAACGGTATAGCAGAAAATTCTGACTGTTTTAAAACCTTGACTTTTCCAAAACATGGTAAACCTTGAAAACGGTTATCGTCGCATGCCTAGTGTGGAACCCAGCTTTTTTTTTTTGAAGAGTAGTACTCGCAAATGCCTATAGACTGTTTACGTAATACATACATGCACAATGTCATGAGATGATAATATTGTTTTTAATAAGGTTACATGTATTAATGTTAATGCGTTAACATTAGCAACAGTCAATACATTAAAATACCAGATGTAAAAATACATTGTTCTGTTCACTTACACAAAAGTAATGTTTTGGGGGTCAGAAAATCCAAATCTTTGAAAATGAGTTTCAAAAAGCAAGCAAAGTCATGTGCACCCATGTGCACAAAGCTTAGTGTTTCTTTTTTTTTTTAGTTTAAACTATTTTTACCAACAATATAGACATAGTAAACCCAATATTTACAGCACACTCTAAATAAAATATGCAATACTTTTGTATTTAACAGTATACAGTAAGTGTAATAGGATTTGACCGACAGTAAGCTCTCTGCAACTGTCACATGGTCGCCCACTGAAGCTAAGCAGGGCTGCGCCAGGTCAGTACCAGGATGGAAGACCACATACTGTAGGAAAGCTAAGTTGCTGTGTAATTGGTTTAAGTGAGACCAGCAGGGGGTGCTAAACCTGCGGTCTGTGTGGGTCCTAATGCCCCAGTATATCGATGGGGACTCTATACTGCTCAGTGAGCACGGTCTTTCAGATGAGACATTAAATCGAGGTCCTGACTCTCTGTGGTCGTTAAAAAGCCTTCGAAATGTTGGATGTCCTTCGAAAAAGTAGGGCTATAACCCCGGCATCCTTGCCAAAATTTGCCCACTGGTCTCTGTTCATCATGACCTCCTAACCATCCCCATATCATAATTGGCTTCATCACTCTGTCTCCTCTCCACCAATCAGCTAGTGTGTAGTGTGTGGGCTGGTGCAATATGGCTGCAGTCACATCATCAAGGTGGATGCTGCACACTGGTGGTGGACGAGGAGATATATAAAAGCAATTATTATTATTATTGTGTAAAATTTTATTATAAAGGATAAATATAATTTAGGAAGCATTCCCATCTTGTTCTGAACATTTAACAAATAATGCACACATTAAGGTACAATACTAAAAATTAACAGAGTATTTTTTAAATGTAAAAGTTAAATCTAAGGCAACATGTGGGTTCAATGGTTAGCACTGTCGCCTCACAGCAAGAAGATTGCTGGTTTCAAGGCACGGCTGGGTCAGTTAGCATTTCTGTGTGGAGTTTGCGTGTTCTCCCCGTGTTAGTGTGTGCTCCGGTTTCACCCACAGTCCAAAGACATGCGCTATAGGTGAATTGACTAAACTAAATTGGCCATAGTGTATGTGTGTGAATGAGTATGTATGGGTGTTTCCCAGTACTGGGTTGCAGCTGGAAGGGCATCCGCTGTGTAAAACATATGCCAGATAAGTTGGCGGTTCATTCCGCTGTGGTGGCCCCTGATTAATAAAGAGACTAAGCTGAAGGAAAATAATAAATGAAGTTGAATCTTTATTAATTACTTTTATAGAGTATATTTAAAGAAATTTAAATATAAAATACATTAACTGAATGAAATCAATTTAAATAATTAATAATACAAATGTAAAATATCAGAAGACACGGTACAACATCATACTTGGTCATCCAGTAGCCCTACCATCTTGCACATTTACATCGAAAAACAAATATAAAACGGCACAGAGGGATGCAAGAACACGTCCTGTGTAAACAGTCCCTATTACAGCGTGACCAAGGGAACAAGAGAGAGAGAGAGTGTAACAGAGACAAAGAAATGAGGTGGAAAGAGGCGGGGTGAATGTTTCCCTTGTATTCATGGGTGCCTCATCCCTAAGGGGACTATAAAAATAGCAATACTTAACATGGTCTATTTAACCATGAATGCCCTGAGATGGAGGCATATTAGACAGTTTCCCTAATCACTTGTGGCGATTCACACGACTAACTGCGCCCTGTGGGTGCCTCCTCCCTCGCAAAGACAAGAGGAGGTGGGTGAACCCGGCATTGTTTCTTCACAAGACCCCTCTGGATCTCGCCAGGGATGCTGTTAGATGCTGACGGTAATCCAAGACACCTGCTTTTGTGTCGACTCTGAAAGCCACTGGCGCCTCATTAGAGGAAAATCTTGAAAGAATAGGTTATGATAAAGTTGCCATCGCTTAGGTTTAACTGAATCTTTTTTTCTTGAAATAAAAAAAAATGCTTGGAGATTGAACCAAGAGAGCATTTGTGTAAGTTACATCTACTGTACAGTACAAGAGGATAAATTAAGCACATTAGAGACCGTGAAGGCCTCTGTATACAATATGGCTGCAAAATATACAGTGCATCCGGAAAGTATTCATAGTGCTTCACTTTTTCCATATTTTTTTGTTACAGCCTTATTCCAAAATGGATTAAATTCATTTATTTCCTCAAAATGCTCTACACAATACCCCATAATGACAATGTGAAAAAAAGATTTTTCGAAATTGTTGAAAAAAAAAAAAATAATAATAAAAAAAATAAATAAATAAAAATAAAAATCACATGAACATAAGTATCCACAGCCTTTGCCGTGAAGCTCTAAATTGAGCTCAGGTACATTCTGTTTCCATTGATCATTCTTTTGATGTTTCAGCAGCTTAATTGGAGTTCACCTGTGGTAAATTCAGTTGATTGGACATGATTTGAAAAGGCATAAAGCTGTCTATATAAGGTCCCAGGGTTGACAGTGCATGTCAAAGCACAAACCAAGCATGAAGAAAAAGGAATTGTCTGTAGACATCAGAGACAGAACTGCCTCGAGGCACAAGGCTGGGGAAGGTTACAGAAAAATTTCTGCTGCTCTGAAAGTTCCAATAAGCACAGTGGCCTCCATCATCCGTAAGCCACTCCCCGCCTGGAGGCATCTGAAGGACCCTCAAACCATAAGAAACTAAATTCTCTGGTCTGATGAGACTAAAATTGAACTCTTTGGAGTGAATGCCAGGCGTTACGTTTAGAGATGTTTTTCAGCAGCAGGAACTGGAAGACTAGTCAAGTTAGAGGGAAAGATGTATGCAGCAATGTACAGAGACATCCTGAATGAAAACCTGCTTCAGAGTGCTCTTGACCTCAGACTGGGGCGACGGTTCATCTTCCAGCAGGACAATGACCCAAAACACACCGCCAAAATATCAATGAAGTGGCTTCACTACAACTTGGTGAATGTCCTTGAGTGGCCCAGCCAGAGCCCAGACCTAAATCCTGTTGAACATCTCTGGAGAGATCT
The DNA here is from genome assembly GCA_903798195.1 of Danio kyathit. Classification (NCBI taxonomy): domain Eukaryota; kingdom Metazoa; phylum Chordata; class Actinopteri; order Cypriniformes; family Danionidae; genus Danio; species Danio kyathit. Next base: position 37,980,740 of record LR812521.1, on the reverse strand, counting down.
GAAAATGGCTGTACACCGTTGCTTCCCATCCAACCTGATAGAGCTTGAGAGGTACTGCAAAGAGTAATGGGCAAAAATTCCCCAAAACAGGTATGCCAAGCTTGTGGCATCATATTCAAAAAGATTTTAGGCTTTAGGCTGTAATTGCTGCCAAAGATGCATCAACAAAGTATTGAGCGAAGGCTGTGAATACTTCTGTACATGTGATTTTTCAGGTTTTTTATTTTTAATAAATTTTCAACAATTTCAAAAACTCTTTTTTCACATTGTCATTATGGGGTATTGTGTGTAGAATTTTGAGGAAATAAATGAATTTAATCCATTTTGGAGTAAGGCTGTAACAAAAAAATGTGGAAAAAGTGAAGCACTATGAATACTTTCCAGATGCACTGTACATTGGACAAACAATAGAAA